>JBBPBQ010000003.1:38658132-38674315 GCA_037974755.1 Cicer yamashitae
GTCAAAATCACAAAATAAATAAATATAACATTGCTACTTTACATTAATTACTAAATCATAATAAATATATATAAAATCGCAATGCCACAACAAGTATATAAAAATAAAGGAAATCAAACATAATATTATTACTATCCCAAATATAAATAACTAAAATATGAGATACTTAGAATTAATTAAAATATAAATATGTGCATTAATTACGAACGTACATATACACGTAAAATCGCATAAAATCTTATTCTTTAAAATATGTACACTAAAATACTATTATTTTTAGTGAAATATATAAGATAATAAAATATAGTATTTATTATTTATATCATTCATTTAGTCAAATGTGTACAAGATTAACACGTCATAGAAAATACACATATAAAGAAAATTAATCAATATATATTCTAAAATAACCTTAACGCCAAATTAATTATTTAAAATTCTACTTTATTAATAAAATAATTTATTATAAAATTTGGGGTGTTACACCATCATCTCACCATAAATTTTGGGGTTTAATATATTTTTAATCTCTATAAATATATCATATTTATTTTTTAGTTCCTCTAAATTTTATCTTCAAACTGTGGTCCTGAAATAAATAATGTCAGTAAATTTGACTCCTTATTTTAAGTCAACTTTTGTGTGTCTTTATAATTTTTGAAATGCTTTACGGTCATGTTCAAGACATTATAAAAATTTCTTTACGAAAGTTTAAATTTTTTAACGAGATTAATTAAAAATGATTATTTAAACTTTTTGGCCATTAAAAATTCGTATTTAATTCATCTTTTGTTAAAAAATTATAAATTTTTATGGGAGTTTTTTATAATGTTCTAAATACACTTGCATAAATTCATTCAAAAATATAAATAGTACACATTCTAAACGTTTGACAGACCATTGTTTGAAGAAAATTTTTAGAAAGACTAAAAACAAAATATAAATATTTATATAACCAAAAACTTATTTAACCCTAATTTTATTTTCATAAAAAATGACATATATTTTCTAATTCAAAATTTAAATACAATATTCTCACGTGTATTTGACAATTAATATAATTATCAAATAATATTTCATAATTACACCTAAATACAACTAATGGTGGCTGCAACAAATTATGCCAATAGCAACAAATTAAAATATAATGTCAATGACTATGTTATAATATGATGACAAAAATGTTAAATAAATCAAATTTATCAAAAATCACATTTTAAAAAAATTCCAACAAAATTTATGCAGAAAATAACATTACATGTGTTTGACAATTTAAATTTATCCAGGAATATAATTTACCTATACTCATTTAACATAGTATATTATTTTATATTCAGCTATCTTATTGTAGTGTATAATATACAAAATATGATATTATTACATTTTTTCAATATCTCAACTTCTCTTCATATTTTTTCAATATCATTCAAATTTAAAATGAAAAAATAGATAGAATATATTTGTTCCAGTAAAAGCTCCATGTTTTCACTATCCTCTTTGCCCATGTCAGTTAAAAATTAATCCAGCTAGAAAATAGGGAATCGGTAACTGGAAATGATTTTGATGTTTCTGATGATCTGACCTTCACCATTGCTGTAATATGGCCAGATGAGTTAACTACAGTTTTTCCACCAAACTGGTTCCCATGAGTTAATGAAAGCTACAATGATTTCATGAGATTTTAAGGTTATTACACATTTACACTTTCTTTTTTGGGTCAAACAATATGGATCATAACTAAAAAAATGTTTATTCCTTTAAATTGGTAAAAATTACATCGATAAAAGAAATACAACTCAAAGTCGCTAAAATTGAGGTGTCCAAATTACAAATGTTTCTAAAATCGTAGTGATTTAGACACCAAAGTCATTGATTGAATGCACTGGATTGAAGTTGATTTGTCAGTCTAAACTAAACAAACACTGCAACAAGACGGAAAACCAAATAACGCTGCATTAAGATGACAAACAAAACAATATCGGACTCAAACGAAGAAATCACGGGTGAAACACAAAAAAAAAAAACTAAACTTATGTGGTAACCACTTATTTAGATAAAAAAAGAAGAAGAAAAATACCAATTTTGATGGGTGATTTTAGACATAAAAAATGGCCATAAATCACATCACTTCAACGGAGGAAGAAGAACAAGGGTGAGAGTGGGGAGGCTAAGTTATTTATGCAGAGACTTAGTATTTTATCTCACACAAATTAAGCTTCCACTCCCGAATTTTACAGTTCAGTTGGATATATTATATTTGGGCATTTTGGTCTCTCAAATTGGGAAAACTTCTTTTGTAAAATGAAATATAAATTATGATTTTTGTTATTAGTTCAAATAGATTGACAATATTTATATTTAAAAATTAAAAACTATTTGTATTTCGTTTTTTTATATTGATATTTGTAATAATAGATTAAATTTTCAAGAATTAGTTTTGGTTTGCCATTAAATCAAATGAGTATAATTTGGAATGAAGATCAAATGGTGTTGACAAGTAATTAGGGATAAAAAATATATGGAAACAAGTAATTAAATAAAGTCTATTGTTTATTCTCTATAATGAATTGTTGGGTAATTTTATTTAAGAATTTGCATTGGATTTGGACCCAATTACCAATGTATTTGGTCAATAAAAAAAAAACTTCATTGTTTTTGAGAAGCTATCAAAAAACTTATTATAATTTATGTTTTTATGTGATATAAAACAATATTTTCCAAATTAAATTATATAATATATTACAATCTATATGATATTTATTTATATATAGATTAAATTGGTAAATATCATTGACTCAAAAAACCAAATTGGTGAATACCATCTATCATGTTATTCATGTAAACACTAAAATATGATATCAATGATTATGTAATCATGTGTATAAAAAATTTAAATGATTCAAACTTAATTAAAATCATTTAAAAAGATAATCAATTGAAATTATGTAAACAATTACCTCACCCATACTTGGCACAGGCTCCATACTAGTAAATGATTAGTTGATTAGAGAAATATTTTTTTAATTGCGGCTAATCTATTCAACTAGTGTATAGCCCGTACCAAGCACGAGATATATTATCGTCTAAACAAATTTATCTAATTATTTTAAAATGTTTGATTTGTGTGTAATATTATATTATGTCAAGCACATTATGTTATTGTCTACATAAATTTTTCTTTGGAATTAATTTAAAATTGTTTTATGAATAAATTTGATTTATAATAACATAGTCATTGATACTATATTTTAATTTAATGTTATGTGTATGGCGTGTTAGGTCGTATGTACATATATTAATCTATATGAGTAAATATCATAGTATTTATAGTTTTATATTCAAGAGAGGGGATAATCTTATCCAAAAATGAATAGAATAAGTAGCAAACTATTACTAAATTAAAAAGTTTAATATATGATTATAACCATAAATATTTAAATAAACTAAATTCAAATCATTTCTATTGGTACGTCAAAAAAAATTCTAATTGTAAATAGTGTCAATGTCAATCTAATAAAATTAATAACAATTCATGTCATTTACAAATGTATTTTACAATTGAACTTAAAATAATATTTCAAAAAAAAAAAAAAAAACTATAATGTATTTGGTGATTGCCTAGTTTAAAAAGTAATATGAATTTGAATTTGTATATTTCTTGATCAATGTGTTCTACTAATTTAAATGAATAAATTTTATTTTGTCTAAAAAATATAATAGGCCCAATGCAACATCCCAAATAATCTGTAACCCCAAGGACCGAACACAAAAATATGGGATCTCTTGTTCGACTTGAGAAAAAAAGGCACAAATCCAAAAATATGATTAATCAAGAAAGGCGCTTGATACACATCTATCAACTTATGTGAATCTTTATGTTCAAAGAACTGCAGATAATTCATCGCGAATTGCGACAGTAACATATACATATTTTTTGTGATAGGTACCGTTTACACATTTCCTAGTTTGATTAGTTTTTAAAGGATATTGAATATTGATTTACCATAAAGATAAATATTTTTAATTTTAAATTGCAAAACAAGGTAACAAATATTCATCACACAATAATTTATAGAAGTCTATTATGAAAGCAACAACAGATTATTGTGCAAATTATTGTTTTTTAAAATTTTATAATCACATTAGTTATTATTTTGTAAGCGGAAAGAGTTGTAAATTGTTGTGTTGTTGAATAGAAGTATAGAGAAGTGAAATAAATACTTTGTTATATAACAAATTAAAAGGAGGAGACGTTGATTTATTGATTTTTAACATAATTAGATGTGAGACTTTTTTTTTTTTAATTGAAGAAAAAAAGGGGTTGGACCGAGTGATAAGGGACCGGAGACCCTTCAACAAATAGTTAGGGGTTCGATCTCTAAGTATTGTGTATATGGGAAAACTTGTTGGTAGATGAGAACTTGTGTTTTGTATCCAGCATGTTCTCTGATAGAGATTATTCATCGATAAACGGTGGTGGATACTTTCATCTAAAATATGGTTAAAGAAAAAATTATCTCTTAAACAAAAATAGGGTATGTATGTATTAAAAAAGTATTATTGATTAATAATAATAATAATAATAATAATAATAATAATAATAATAATAATAATAATAATAGTAATAATAATAATAATAATAATAATAATAATAATAATAAAGATGAAAAATACCAATTGTGGTAGCTCACATTGATTTAGATTCAAATCATCTGCCTCTCCTAATTTAATTTTTGTTTTTCATCAAAAAAAATAATGATGAAGAAAAATATACATTTTTAGATAAGATCATCTATGTATTAAATATTTATATGTATTAAACATTTATATTGTGAGTCTTGTAATTTGGATTGCATGATAGTAAAGTATATACATTCATATGTTTTTAATACTTTTTTCATTTTAAAATTGAAATAGAAAACACTTAAAATAGGACATAAATTTATTTTATTTTCGATTAAATTTTTTAGCTTTAAATATGATTTTAATACTTGCAATTATAGTATTTTTGGTTTTAGTCTCTATAAGTATTTTGTTTGGTTTTAGTCTTTGTAAATTCAAAAACTATTGCTTTTAGTATGTGACGGCATATGTGACACTCTAAACCCGAAAATAATATATGTCATAATTTATACTATATTTTTATAAAATATTTGCAACGGATAAATTAAAACTCTTCCAAAGGAAAAAGAAACTTTTGTGGGTTATTTAGAATATCACATTTCTCAAAATACAATCAGAACACTTTAAACTTTTCTTCTCCTATAAAATAGTGCAAACTCAATAAACTTTAAGTATAATTTCTTAATTTAATTCCAAAAACTTACTAGTATCTATAAGATTTTCATACAAAAATAGTTTATAAATAAATAAGTAAAATACAACTTCTAACTCTCATTCCTGGTATCACCTATTAGAGCATAGCTTCTCCCTAACATGAACTTCAAGATTCATTAACCTGTAATAACTGCGATTTCGCAAACGCAGGACCAAACCAGTCAAACACAAACAACGAAGGAGGTGAGTTTCAAAATCATGTTGATAGTATAATATAAGTAAGAAGAACACGCAATTAATCATAAATAAATTGTATCATTGCACTAACATTCTTCAAGGAAAAACATCACATTATAAAGTCAAATTCACTCAAGAAAAATTAATACATTTCACTATAACTTCAAATCATCTAAGAGAAATTATTATCGCACACGACATATTAATCACAACAACAAAAATCACCAGAAAAGGCAATGATATGCATGAGCTTAGACTCTACTTCACAATTTGGTACCATTCTAACTTTGAACTACTTGGTTAGGAAGCTTCATAATGTGCCACCACCCGACTGGACGGACAATTCAAATTGACTTTGTCCTCATAGATCCCCTCAACTCAACCCGATACACATTACGCGACAGTCGAGGTAAACGTTTGTTGCTTGGTAGCTCCCGACATTTGGAGTGCTACATCCAAGTCACATAGTAATTCCCCACCCAAATACCTCACAGGTCTAACAATCTTGCCTTAAGACTCAACAGTAGACCGCCACGATCAGGTTCATTCAATTGTACTTCGTCGAAATAACTAGGCTTTTTAGGCCCTACCTATATACCATGACAAAATAATGTCCACTTCAAAAATTTTCAACATCTATTTTCTCCCCTTGTTGGCCTAGAATACTCCATTAAGAGCATTATCTTTAGCACAAGTTGGAATCATCACTATTTCATCAACTATGGGTCACTTAAAAATTCTCATCACAAATTTATAATATCACTATCATCAATCATACATCATCATCATCAAATAAACTTATCACAAATTTATAAACATCACTATCATCAATCATACATCATCATCATCACATAAACTTATCACAAATTTATAACATCACTATCATAAATCATACATCATCGTCATCACATAAACTTATATCCTACAATGCATCCATATTTTATTATCACCTCACATAAACTTGTTTAAACAATCATATGCACCAAATTCATTTGATATCCAATATCATAATAATATCAAATACCACAAATTCTACGATATTAAATCGATTAACACCTTATAAATGTTTCTATTTCACATTTTAATCTCACAATTTCATATTTTCACATTAATTAATTTATCACTCAAAGGACAATTTCCGTATGTAAGACCCTTAATTTTAAACTCTAATTTATGCAATTTTTAGTATTTCTTTGTGTTGAATTGTTGAGGCATTTAGCCAATTTTAATTCATTTTTGGAATTAAGTACCAAAAGCTATTTTTGTTAGAGTTTGTAATATATTTAATATATGTGTATATATATATATTTTGAGACCCGGTTAAAATTATTTGTCGAAGAATAATTTATTTACGTTACGAAGAATTTAATACCAGGCGGTTTTGTTAAAAATATTACTGTTCGCTGAAACTTTTATATGTCAATTTAGTTGCGACGAGAGTAGATATTTTTGTCAAAATAGTTTGAGATGTGAGTGAAGTGATGTATGTATGAGTATTTAGATATTTGTTAGATTGATTTAATTATACATATATATATATATATATATATATATATATATAAAGCTTTTATTAGGTTAGTAATATATATATATATATTTATATAAGGTTTTCTAAGTTATATATATATATATATATATGTGTGTGTGTGTGTGTGTGTGTGTGAGAGAGAGAGAGAGAGAGGAATTAGAAAACAGAGAAGCAGAAACATTTCCTTCCCTGCCTCGCGAGATTTCTTTTCTTTCTTTCTTGCTTTGCGGCCAAGTTTGAGTGGTTTTCAAAACCACAAACACAAACCACCACTTCTTTCCTAGATCTAAGCTTCCATTCGAGAAGTGACATAAGGGAAAGTTGCTCCTCTCCACACTATGGTGCTTGTGAGCTAACTTTTGAGGTGTCGACGCGAGCGAGTGTTTTTGCCGTTTTTGATCGCGGTAGAGGAAACGGTTGAGAAAGCGATAACGAAGGTAAGGGCTCCTTCCAAATTTCTAGTTTGCATATAGGGACTCTATAAGTGTGATTGATGTATGTTTACGGCGTGATTGCGTAAAAAATCATTTTCGACGTGAATATATGTATTTTGAGTGAAAATACAGTTTGTTACGTGTTATGAATTTATGATTAAATTTGATGTGATTAATGTGTGTGTTCAATGTGTGATTTTGTGGAGCTTGAGTTTTGAGGTGTTTATGTATTCATAACTGTTAATATGTGCGTTATGAATTTTATTGAGGAAAAAATGTTTTGAGTATGCTCTGTGATAAGTTTGAAAAATCGTTAGTGTTAAATGAGTATTAAAAATGAGGAATCTTTTAATAGCTGCATTTACTTAATGATTGTGGTGATTAGGCTACACTTTAGTAAATCGTGCTAGTCTGTGAGTGAATGCACCTCGGTAATTAGTACTAAGGTCTGTGATAGGCGGTACAATTATGGTTTATGGCCCTCGAGGAGGGTTTTGTTTTTGAAATTCCAGAATCATGTGCATTGGCATATACGCATTGCATTAGGGTGCTTGGCACGCGAGTCATGTTTGTTATACTATGAGGATTGTATATACATACTCGGTTGTTGCTTGTTATTGTGCTGTAATTGCTTTGAGGTGTGAATGTGTGTTGATTAAGCTTCGATATAATTATGTGTTCATAATTGATATTATGAATGATTGTGGTGTGATTATGTGTGAAGTTGTGGTGATTAAGTTTTGATGTAATTATGTGTTCATTGATGTCATGAATGTTTGATGTGCGACTGAGGTGTGAATTTGTGGAGATTAATTTGGTGTGAATTATGTATTGATATTATGAATGTTTGATGTGTTATTGATTGGACTTTGTATCGTAAGTGTTAAGTGTTTTCGAACCATTTTCAAAACTGAAAAATCTGCATTTTTTGCAGTTGTATTCGAATACGAAAATGCATTTTTCGCTACTGACTTGTCCAGTCTCGTAGTCCACTACATCATGTCTCGTATTCGACTACACGTATTCGACTACATCCTGTCTTGTAGTTGAATACAGATGTGCTGTTTTAGCTGCTGACTTAGCACTCGTAGTCGGCTACGACAGTGCTGTATTCGAATACGACAGTGCTG
The DNA here is from genome assembly GCA_037974755.1 of Cicer yamashitae. Classification (NCBI taxonomy): domain Eukaryota; kingdom Viridiplantae; phylum Streptophyta; class Magnoliopsida; order Fabales; family Fabaceae; genus Cicer; species Cicer yamashitae. Next base: position 38,666,739 of record JBBPBQ010000003.1, read on the forward strand.
TATTTGAATACAACAGTGCAGTTTTGTCCAAAAATTCATTTTTCAACATTGTTTATGCATTTTTGACATATGAAAACCGTTTCAATGAGTATGTTAAGATGAAAGGTTCTCTTGAGCATTTCAAAAGTAAAATTTTCTCTAAGTGATATTTGTTAATTTCGGTTGGTGACCCTTTACATTATTGTGGATCGGGCTTACGCCCCAGGTTATTAGAGTTTTGAGTCGTGCTGGAATTGCAACGACGTCGAAGACGTGGCATAGCGATGAGTTTGGTTTTGTGATCGAAAGCAGTGGGGCTTGATGCCGCTCGTGGTTCCTCAATAACAAGTCCCCCTCAGTTAGATTAATGATCAGCTTAAGGTTTTATGAAGTGGTTCCATGCCGAATCATGACGACATGGGATTTAGGAAGTGGTTCCAAGGATACAGAGGCTATGTTATTGGTGATAACTGGAAGATGTTATTAGTGTGAGACTGATAAGGGATTTCAAGTAAAGATCTAAGCGGATAATTTTTTTAAGAAAAGCATTAGATGTTTTCCTTGTAGATTTCATGACGAGACTGGGTGAAGTTTGATAACTGTCAAAGAGATATGAACACCATGGAATTGTTGAGAAGACGAGGCTTCCATTTGGAATAGCATTTGGTGCTTAGGTGTAAACGAATGAGGCTTGTATTGAAGTTAAGGTGCACTACAAATTTGGAGTGAATATTACCTTGGTTAGGCAAAGGACGCTTTTAGAAAAAGTCGATACCTTGAGGGGTAAGGTTGAGCATTCGAGTTAAACTAGATTTGTGACTTAGATTGTTGAGTATGAATCTCATGACGATTAAAGGAGTGAGACTATATATTTTGTTGGTAAGTGACAAATCTCTGTGTGGTTTAGGAGAAAATAAGTATGGATAGTGATTTTAGATGAAACTATTGACGCGTAAGTGTGAATTTTGAGTGATGTTCAGGTAAACATAAGGAGTTATGCCTTGATGTATTGAACCGCATATTACTATTAAGTGGAATTGGAAGTACAGAGTACATGAATACTTAGAGATTGCTGCAATGTAAGCTTGGAGTGTCTATTAAAGGATGGTAATTACTAGGAGAGTGTTACTAGTTTGATAGGTCAGAGGGATTATTCGAGATTTGATTTGAGAACCTGAGATGGTTAATCTTTAAGTCAACGATTCAAAATCCACAAGGTTGGATGGAGGACCAAGTGACACCTTAAACTTGTATTATCGAGGGAGTTGAGGTAGCAAAGTGATAAATAATTCATGTTATGGATGGAAGTGTTTGAAGATTTACTAATAATGTTGTGTTATGATTAGAAGAGTTTTCATTAGTGAGATTACTAAGACAGTTAGAGTCAATGATGAATAAGACCTTGTATTGTATCCTAAGATGGCATGGATGAATTTAGACGGTGTAATGAGTATTTGAAGATTTCAAGGATCCTATTTTATAATTTTATTCAATGACATAGCGTGAATAGGAAGAAATGTAACAAATGATTTATGGTTTAGTTGTTGTTCTTGGGAAGCCCAGCATTAAGATTTGAAAAGAGTGTTTCAGTTACTAGATGGACGAGGAGATATGTGGGTCTTGGAGATATTTTACTGCTAAGTTATGAGGATGAGGTTTAAAGATAATTATTCTTTAGGAGATGCTTATTGGGAATGTTTGAGAATTAGTTCTTTAGGACGTTCAATTGTTGGGACTCTTTCAGTTTGTACCTCGGTGAAGGTTGAGAATGGATAAGAAAAACCAGCGAGTGAACCCAATTTTGGAAAAACGTGCCATGAAAACTTGTTGGTGCAGCACATGGGTATGTAGCTTATGTCAATTAAGAATTCATGAAATGAATTATCCCACCCGTAAATCAGACATTGTTATTAGAAGGGTATGCCAAGGAATTCAAAGGCGCTACTTGAATGCATGTCATAGGGGTACGTTATTGTGTTCGTCAATCAAAAGAGTTAAATGTTTGTTTGGTAGGGAAGAAATGAGTATGGAATGAAAAAGTTTGGTGGGAACTAGTAAGGCTTGATTTAATGAAATCACTATGATGAAGAAAGACAAAGTATGATGGTAGATGAGCTAAGCAAATAAAGGACTCTAGATGTTGACCACATGGACGGTTAAATGACGGTAGCGGTGAAAAGTGTTTGGAGTCGTATTTTAGATGTAGAATAGTTCATGGAAAGTGTGAAAATTAGGAGGAATTAAGATTTTGTTTGAATTGTTGAAGGAATTCTTAATGACCAGGATGACAAGCTTATCTGAAGGAAGAAAAGTTTAATAGTAAAAGGAAAGACCAAAGGAAAATCAAGTTAGGATGGATGATATTTTGGGATATGACGCACAATGGTGTGTACCAATTGTGGCTGTCAAAGGAGAGAGCAACTTTTGGAAAAAGACATACAAGAGTAAGCTAAGTAATGATTTCGAAATAATGAAGATGTATCAAGGTTCAAGGAATGGAGCAACTTAAGGTTTGTATAAATGGAAAAGTAATGGAGTGAATACAATGTGTTTGACCGGTTATCATGAAAAGATAATCCTCAAGCTGCAAATAAAGGACGCGTCAAAATTGAGAAGTATCAGAATGAAAGTTGGCAGTAAATGTAGCAAAATTATTTTCGGGTTTGTCCAGAATTGCGAAGTATGTATGAAATTGATTAGTGAGACGTGAATTTGAGGTGTTAGGAATGAGACAAATATAGGTCTTAATCAGTGAATGAAATTCAAGATTGGATTTTTGTTGGAGACGAGACTCTGGAAATGAAGCACTAAACCTGAAGGAACTTTGTGTGTTGTAGGTGGTATAGTCCTGGCATGTTTCAAAAATATTTGAGGAAACTTTGATCACCAATCGGATGTTGGGAGGTGACTATTAAAGTTATAATTAGACCAACATTCGGATAAGTGTAAAATACATGTTTTTGATGAAGACAAATGCCAATGATTATGATTAAGGCAACAAGCTCAAAAAGAAGTCCAAATATCATAGTTCAACTTTAATTCAAATATACTACATGTTTAATAAATGTAAAGGTAAATGATACAATCAAAAGTTCAAGTACATGAGAACCATGCATCTTTACATATGCATAAAAAGTATTTTCAAATACCAAAATTACATTAACAAAGTTTTAAAATTAATATTTTCGGCAAAATGCAAAGATGTATTCGAATACAGAATAGTGTATTCGAATACAGATGCTAAGTCAGTAGCAAAAGCTTGACATCTGTATTCGACTACGACGTACTGTAATCGAATACAAGTGCTAAGTGAGTAGCTCAGACTACAAATACGTATTCGACTACGACCTGCTGGAATGGAATACAAACAGCAAGTCAGTGGCAAAACATATGAATTTGTATTCGACTGCATGAGCTTGTATTCGGATACAAGGTGAAAATTTTGAATAAATTTGAACGTTATAAGAGGTGTATTCGAATACAACTGGAAACAATGCAATTTTTCAGATCTGAAATGGTTCTAGATCATTGCATTTGTTCATCAAAGCTCTTGGATCAATGGCCACGAATCTGAAGAGATGTTTATGGAGTATAAATACACCATAACTTTAGATTTATCCTTACACAATCGTACTACCAAAACCTTAACAACTTTTAACAACTTTTCTAATTTTTCTCAAAGTTATTTCTTATAATTCAAGTACTTGCATTTCATTTTCATATCCTTGACAAAAGTTCTCAAAGTACTTGAAACAATATTGGATTGATATCATTATACCTCTCTTATACTCTTATATCCTTATCAAATTACATTGTGTGTAAAAGAAAGTAGTACTTTCTTAAAGTAGTCTTATCTAAGATAGTGGTGTGCTATCTTAGAAGTTTTTGTTAGAACTTTGTAGCAAAGATCTTAGGGTGGGACTTGTACATTTTCCTACAATAGTGGAGAAATCTCTTGTGGTGTGCAAGAGGACTGGATGTACCCTTGGTCATAAGGGGAACCAGGATAATATTGTTGTGTTCATGTCTTTACTGCCATTTACTTTTAGCACATACTATCCTAAAGCGAAAAAATTGATCACCAAATCGCTGAATTCAAGAAAATTTCCTAAACACCTAATTCACCCCCCCTCTTAGGTGCATGTAAGATCAGATGTGCACCTAAGAGGGGGGGGGGGTGAATTAGGTGTTTGGGTATTTTAGATGTTTTCAGAATTTAGTGATCGATTTTTGCGGTTAATGATGGTAGATGAAACAGTAAATAGCAGTAAGTAAATGAAACACAACAGATTTATCCTGGTTCCCCTTATAACCAAGGGTACATCCAGTCCTCTTGCTCACCACAAGAGATTTCCTTCACTATTTGTCAGAATATGTACAAGTCCTCACCCTAGGACCTTTGCTACAACCTTCTAACAAATCTTCTATGATAGAACACTACTATTTTAGATAAAAACACTTAAAGAAAGTACAACTTTCTTTTACAAACACTTGTGATTTGATAAGAGTATAGGAGTAAGAAAGAGGTAGAATGATAACAATCCAAGATTGATTCAAGTACGTTGAGAACCTTAAGGATATGAAAATGATATGCAAGTACTTGAATTTAAGAAAATGACTTTGAGAAAAATTCAGAAAAGTTTGTTCAAAGTCTTGAAGTTGTGTAGTAGGATTGTTGTTTTTGAATCTGAAGTTGTGATGTATTTATAATCCATAAACATCTCTTCAGATTCGTGGCCATTGATCCAAGAGGTTTGAGGAAGAATTGCAATGTTTTAGATTCAATTCAGAACTGAAAAAGTGCATTGCTTCCAGTTGTATTCGAATACAGGCTATGTGTATTCGAATACGCCTCTTTGCAACGTTCAAATTTATTCAAATTTAACACTGTGTATTCGAATACACTTGGATGTAGTCGAATACAGATTGGTTAATTTGGCCACTGACTTGCTGGGTGTATTCGAATACAATAGGATGTAGTCGAATACAGATGAAGGGTTTTGGCTACTGACTTAGCATTTCTTCATCTGTATTCGAATACACAGGGATGTAGTCGAATACAGATGAAGGGTTTTAGCTACTGACTCAGCAATTCTTCATCTGTATTCGAATACAAGATGTTGTATTCGAATACACTTTTGCATATTTCAAAAAATATTAAGTCTAATACTTTGAAAACAAAATTTTTGATTTTCAAAAATGTTGTTTATGCATATGTAACGATGTAAGGTTCTCTTGTATATGATTTCATGGATTGTATCATTTACCTTTACATAAAACATCTAATTTAATTCATCAGAGAATGTTTGGAGACTGTCTTGAAGACTTCTTCTTTTTGAGCTTGTTGCTTTGAGCAAGATCATCTTTTGTATCATCAAAAACATGTATTTTACATTCTCCCCCTTTTTGATTATGACAAAACCATCTGTTGTGTATTGATGACTCCCCCATAATGTATGCGCATCATGCTCCCCCGTAAAGTAAGCATACTTCCGTGGCAGATGGTCAAGGGAACATGTGTATTGAGTACCTATATTGATAGTTGAAAGAACAACAAAATACCAGATTTTCTCCCCCTTTTGACATGATCAAAAAGAAGAAGACTACCAATAATACACGAAGAAATAAAACAAAATAGAAACATAATAGGCCAAATAAACACAATATAAGAACCAAGCAATCAAACACGCAGAGAAACTGCATAAGAGTCATAATACAACGCCAAAATGGAACCGAAAGTAGCAGATAGTACAGCAAAGCAAAAACATGAAAGGAAGCATAACAAAACGTCAACTAGTCCTAGGAAACTAAATGCTAATCAGTGATGGCCAGGCGGGAGATGAAGATGATCAATCTTGTCGGACAGAATACACATTTCATGAATCAAACTGCTTTGGTTGGTTGCGATGGTGGATTCGACAGTCTGAAAGCGAGTAGCAACCGAAGTGGTGAAATCAGAGAGGCAGTTCTGAAAAGAATCAAGTTTTTCCATAACCATGCGATTGGAGACATAGTCATCATCAGAGGCTGTTTCTTCAGCATCATCATCGTCAGGAGCAGCATTAGTCGCAGCGCCATCAGAATTAGCAGAAGTTTGTCCAAGATCACTCATATGAATGTACTTCTGAAGTGGTTTGTGCCAAACAATTTTCATACTAGGAAGGACACTTAAATCCAGCACATTGTCCTTTGTAACAGTATACAAAACCTCCTTAGAGAAGTCGACTTCGAAGTGTTCGAGAATACGAGTAACTTCCTTGGCGTAAGGCAAACCAACAACTTCTCTGGATGTAAACATAACTGACTTAATGATATATGCCCAATTGAGAGGAAGCCCTTCGAACATAAAATACATAAGTTGGAGTTCAAACTCAGAAATCTGTGAATAGTTACCAGCTTTGGGGACCAAAATATAACTTAAGAAATAATGAAGCAACCGATAATCAACAGTGAGATGACTAACGCCATATCGTTGCATAGCAAATTTGGAACCGGCTTGACTACGCTTCTGTTCCATAGTTTGTTTATTAAATCGACAAAGAGTCACATAAGCATCATATTTGGGAACACCAGCCCATTTACAGAGGTTAGTGGGACTAACTCGCTGGCCCGCACAGGGAATTTTAAAAATGTCACCAATAATGTGTGAATCGAGCACAATATCTTTCCCTTTAACACGAGATTTCAACAGTTTGCCATCCCTAGTTAAATTGCAGTAAAAGACCCTAACTAAATCGGGGTAGATAGGACCTTTGTAACTAATAAACTCTTCCATACGTTGAGCTTTAAGCAAAGCCGGAAATTGAAATGCAGAAAATGAGTCTAAAGTACCGAATTTTGGAATGATGAGGCGTTTGTCGGAGTAGAGTGTGCGAAACCGAGCAATTTCCTCTGGTGTGTGTAAGAGGTGTGATAAATCCGTGACGTTGGTGCACTTTGTTCGTTTCTTGGAGGGACCCACGCATGCATGCTTAGTTCGAGGTCCTCGTTTGCGTGCGTCTTGAACAGTGTTGGAGACGTTGGACATATTGATGGGAAAGAAATTTGTGGGTTTAGGGTTGATGAGTGTGCGAAATCTGAATGTAAGAAGGAGAGAGATGACCAAAGTAGGATTGTGCTTGGAAGTTGAGAACAATGGAGTAAGATGAAGGGAAGGGTTCGAAAAGTGAAGAAAGAGGCAAACGTATTCGAATACCTAATCTGAGTATTTGAGAAAAATGCTGTCGTGACCTTTAAATATAACAGAAAAATTGGAAGGGGTAGTCGAATACACTTGAGTGTATTCGAATCCAAATGGAAAAATTTGGATTCTGAGTGGTTCTGAGAGCAGGGGTAGTCGAATACACTGGGATATCTAGAATGTGTATTCGGCTACAACTTCTATTTATTTGAAGCAGAGAGTAATATACCATATATAGCAGTATAATTTCATTATATAATCACCAAGATAAGGACAGGTAAGCATAGACAACTGAATTATAATATGCTATCAAGAGAAAGAACTAATACCTTTGAGATGATGATAACAAAGTACCTTATATTTAAAGATCACTTTCACTTAAGATGCCGAGTTCTCGTCGTATTTTGTAAAATGAGTC
>JBBPBQ010000003.1:38679159-38723747 GCA_037974755.1 Cicer yamashitae
GGGGGGTGAATTAGGTGTTTGGGTATTTTAGATGTTTTCAGAATTTAGTGATCGATTTTTGCGGTTAATGATGGTAGATGAAACAGTAAATAGCAGTAAGTAAATGAAACACAGCAGATTTATCCTGGTTCCCCTTATAACCAAGGGTACATCCAGTCCTCTTGCTCCCCACAAGAGATTTCCTTCACTATTTGTCAGAATATGTACAAGTCCTCACCCTAGGACCTTTGCTACAACCTTCTAACAAATCTTCTATGATAGAACACTACTATCTTAGATAAAAACACTTAAAGAAAGTACAACTTTCTTTTACAAACACTTGTGATTTGATAAGAGTATAGGAGTAAGAAAGAGGTAGAATGATAACAATCCAAGATTGATTCAAGTACGTTGAGAACCTTAAGGATATGAAAATGATATGCAAGTACTTGAATTTAAGAAAATGACTTTGAGAAAAATTGAGAAAAGTTTGTTCAAAGTCTTCAAGTTGGGTAGTAGGATTGTTGTTTTTGAATCTGAAGTTGTGATGTATTTATAATCCATAAACATCTCTTCAGATTCAGGGCCATTGATCCAAGAGGTTTGAGGAAGAATTGCAATGTTTTAGATTCAATTCAGAACTGAAAAAGTGCATTGCTTCCAGTTGTATTCGAATACAGGCTATGTGTATTCGAATACACCTCTTTGCAACGTTCAAATTTATTCAAATTTAACACTGTGTATTCGAATACACTTGGATGTAGTCGAATACAGATTGGTTAATTTGGCCACTGACTTGCTGGGTGTATTCGAATACAATAGGATGTAGTCGAATACAGATGAAGGGTTTTGGCTACTGACTTAGCATTTCTTCATCTGTATTCGAATACACAGGGATGTAGTCGAATACAGATGAAGGGTTTTAGCTACTGACTTAGCAATTCTTCATCTGTATTCGAATACAAGATGTTGTATTCGAATACACTTTTGCATATTTCAAAAAATATTAAGTCTAATACTTTGAAAACAAAGTTTTTGATTTTCAAAAATGTTGTTTATGCATATGTAACGATGTAAGGTTCTCTTGTATATGATTTCATGGATTGTATCATTTACCTTTACATAAAACATCTAATTTAATTCATCAGAGAATGTTTGGAGACTGTCTTGAAGACATCTTCTTTTTGAGCTTGTCTCTTTGAGCAAGATCATCTTTGTACTTACAGTTGGCATCAGAGCAGGTTCAGGTAACTTACTCCTCGATCATTACTCATGGCATCCGCCCAACCTGTTTTCAGAGATGGTGGAAGTAGTAACAAACCACCATGTTTCATTGGAGAGCACTATGACTTTTGGAAGATACGTATGCAAGTGTATCTTGAAGCGCAAGGAGACGACATATGGGATGCAGTTGAAAATGGTCCTTACATTCCAAAAACGGTCATCAACAATAAAGAAGAAACAATGATAAAATCTTCATGGACTGACGATGATAAAAGAAAAGTGTTGTTCGATAAGAAGGCTAAAAATATGCTACAATCAGCACTAGGAATGGATGAATTCTTTCGCGTATCTCATTGCAAAACAGCCAAAGATATATGGGTTACGCTGCAAGTAACTCACGAAGGGACCATTGAGGTAAAAGGATCTAAACTCAATACACTATCTCAAGAATACGAATTATTTCGAATGCAGCCCGAAGAGTCTATCTTAGACTTACAGAAAACGTTCTCCCACTTAACCAACCACTTTTCGGCTCTCGGGAAAATGTTCACCAACGATGATCTAAATCTAAAATTATTAAGATCATTAACGAGGGCTTGGCAACCAAAGGTCACAACAATCTCCTAAAAGAAAAGTCTATCCAAAATGTCTCTCCCCGCATTGTTTGGAAAACTTCAAGAACACAAATTATTTCGAATGCAGCCCAGAGAATCTATCTTAGACTTACAAAAAAGGTTCTCCCACTTAACCAATCACTTGTCGGCACTCGGGAAAATCTTCACCATCGATGAATTAAATCTAAAAGTATTAAGATCATTTACGAGGGCTTGGCAACCAAAAGTGACAGCAATCTCCAAAAAGAAGAGCCTATCCAAAATGTCCCTTCCTGCATTGTTTGGGAAACTTCAAGAACACGAAATCGAACTTGGAAGGTTAGAACAAAATGAAAGTCAAGAAAATAAGACCGAAAACATTGCTTTAAAGACCGAATCAAAAGAACAAATCAAAGACGAAAATTCAGATGAAGACGAAAACATCACTTTCCTTGTTAAGAAATTTGGTAAGTTTCTTAAAAATGATAGAACTTTCAAAATGAAAAGTTTCAGGAAGAAGGATAGCTCTAGTTCAAGCCAAAACTTCACTTGCTTTGAATGCGGGAAGCAAGGACACATCAAGGCAGATTGTCCAAACATTACCAAGAAAAATGCCATTAAAAAGAAAGACTTCAAAAAGGCATACATAGCTTGGGAAGACAATGAAGTGAGTTCATCTTCGGAAACAGAAAGTGAAGAATGCGCTAATGTTGCATTAAGGGCACCGCATCAATTAGATAACGAAGAAGAGGTTAGTAACATAGACTCCCCTCATCATAATAAAACTAATAGTGAATTAATTATCGAATATAATGATGCTCAAAATGCCATTAAAGAACTACTTATCGAATGTAAAAATCTGTTCAAACTAGTGTCAACCCAAAAGAGACAAATCTCAACTCTTCAAGAAAAGGTTGACATTATGGAGAAGGATTCTGAAAAACTAAAACAGAGTTTTACATGCAATAAGTTTGATTCCCTCTCTTTCAAGATTGTTCAAATAAATAGAGTAATTGAACGATACGAAAAGGGACAAATGGGATTGGAAAATGTTTTGAATATGCAAAGATACTCAAATGACAAAAGTGGTCTTGGATACTCAAAATTTGAGTGTGCTTCCAAGCATGAAAATCGTATGGAATGAATCGCTTCAGAAATACGTGCATAAAAGTGATCTTGGTCAATCATCTGCTGCAGCTCAAGAGGATACTGCTGCCCCCGCAACTGATGCTACACAAGCGGACGATGATGGAGAGGAAATCGCTTCAGATGATGACCACGTGTCAAACAGGATGGTGATGGACATGCTTGACTCATTACAGACATTCCTGACCGGTCAATTTCAGCACTTGAATACCTCATTCGACGCTCGATTTCATACTCTCGAAACCACCATTGCAACCAACCATGAAACCCTGCTCCACGAACTTAGTGCGTTATCTGACAAAATTGACCATCTTCACCTTCCTCCTCCTCGACGCTGATTTGTAACTCGTTCACTAGGATTAGTTTTCATCTAGCTTGTTTGAAATTGACATTTCTTATGATGTTTTCCTTGACTTTCCGTTACATTCTGTTTTATGTGTAATATTTGACATTAATTCTGGGTTATTATGCATATTTCCCTTTTCAACTTACCTTGTGTGATGCTTTTCTTTTAGTTATTTGCTTGGATTATATTGTCTGTATTGTCGATATTTTTCCTCTTTTTGATCATGTCAAAAGGGGAAGAAAATTTTGGTATATTGTTGTTTTTAAAACCATTTGTAGGTCTTTAAAAATTTGTCACATTGATCACAACAATTCCAATTCATCGAGGGAGTACGCATGAATTACGAGGGAGTACTTTTACAATGATTCAATGTCTCCAAAAAACAAAGTTTTTTCATAATCAAAAAGGGGGAGAATGTAAAATACATGTTTTGGAAGACAAAGACCATTGATTATGATCAAGGCAACAAGCTCAAAAAGAAGTCCAAATATCATAGTTCAACTTTAATTCAAACATACTAGATATTTAACAAATATAAAGGTAAATGATACAATCAAAAGATCAAGTACATGAGAACCATGCATCTTAACATATGCATAAAAAGTATTTTCAAATACCAAAATTACATTAACAAATTTTAAAATTAATATTTTTGGCAAAATGCCAAGATGTATTTGAATACATCATAGTGTATTCGAATACAGATGCTAAGTCAGTAGCAAAAGCTTGACATCTGTATTCGAATAAGACGTACTGTAATCGAATACAAGTGCTAAGTCAGTAGCTCAGACTACATATCTGTATTCGACTACGACCTGCTGTAGTCGAATACAAACAGCAAGTCAGTGGCAGAACATACGAATTTGTATTCGACTACATGAGCTTGTATTCGAATACAAGGTGAAAATTTTGAATAAATTTGAACGTTATAAGAGGTGTATTCGAATACAACTGGAAGCAATGCAATTTTTCAGATCTGAAATGGTTCTAGATCATTGCATTTGTTCATCAAAGCTCTTGGATCAAAGCTCTTGATTATTTGAAGTTACGAATAATTTAATACCGGGTAGTTTTGTTAAAAATATTACTGTTCGCTGAAAATTTTATCTGTCAATTTAGTTGCGACGAGAGTAGATATTTTTGTCAAAATAGTTTGAGATGTGAGTGAAGTGATGTGTGTATGAGTATTTAGATATTTGTTGGATTGATTTAATTATATATATATATAAGCTTTTTTTTTAAGTTAGTAATATATATATACGGTTTGTTAATATGTATTTAGAGTGAAAATACGGTTTGTTATGTGTTATGAATTTATGATTAAATTTGATGTGATTAATGTGTGTGTTCAATGTGTGATTTTGTGGAGCTTGAGTTTTGAGGTGTTTATGTATTCATAACTGTTAATATGTGTGTTATGAATTTTATTGAGGAAAAAATGTTTTGAGTATGCTTTGTGATAAGTTTGAAAAATTGTTAGTGTTAAATGAGTATTAAAAATAGGGAATCTTTTAATAGCTGCATTTACTTAATGATTGTGGTGAAAAGAGTAAGAGTGTGCTCATGCATTTGATAGCCTGTGGTGACTGTGATGGGCCACAGTGGTAGTGGTGACCACAATGGGCCACGGTGTTAAGTGGTGACCGTGATGGGCCACGAAGTTAAGTGGTGTCTGTGATGGGCCACAAGAAGGTTCCATGTGATTAGTTGGTCCATCTTATCCTTACGAGGATTTAACTGATGTTTAGGGCCTGTGATAGGATACACTCTAGTAAATCGTGCTAGTCTATGAGTGACTGCACCTCGGTAATTAGTACTAAGGCCTAAGATAGGCGGTACAATTATGGTTTACGCCCCTCGAGGAGGGTTTTGTTTTGGAAATTGCGGAATCATGTGCATTGGCATATACGCATTGCATTAAGGTGCTTGGCACGTGAGTCATGTTTGTTATACTATGAGGATTGTATATACATACTCGGTTATTGCTTGTTATTGTGCTGAAATTGCTTTGAGGTGTGAATGTGTGTTGATTAAGCTTCGATGTAATTATGTGTTCATAAATTATATTATGAATGATTGTGGGGTGATTATGTGTGAAGTTGTGGTGATTAAATTTTGATGTAATTATGTGTTCATTGATGTCATGAATGTTTGATGTGCGATTGAGGTGTGAATTTGTGGAGATTCATTTGGTGTGAATTATGTATTGATATTATGAATGTTTGATGTGTTATTGATTGGACTTTGTATCGTAAGTGTTAAGTGTTTTCGAACCATATTCAAAATTGAAAATCTACATTTTTCGCAGTTGTATTCGGCTACGATCATGTTGTATTCAAATACGAAAATGCATTTTTCGCTACTGACTTGTCTTGTCTCGTAGTCGACTACATCCTGTCTCGTATTCGACTACACGTATTCGACTACATCCTATCTTGTATTCGAATACAGATATGTTGTTTTAGCTGCTGACTTAGCACTCGTAGTCGGCTACGACAGTGCTATATTCGAATACGACATTGCTGTATTCGAATACGACAGTGATGTATTCGAATACGACAGTGCTGTATTCGAATACGACAGTGCTATATTCGAATACGACAGTGCAGTTTTGTCCAAAACTTCGTTTTTCAACATTGTTTATGCATTTTTGACATATGAAAACCCTTTCAATGAGTATGTTAAGATGAAAGGTTCTCTTGAGCATTTGAAAAGTAAAATTTTCTCTAAGTGATATTTCTTAATTTCGGTTGGTGACCCTTTACATTATTGCGGACCGGGCTTACGCCCCATGTTATTAGAGTTTTGAGTCGTGCTGGAATTGCAACGGCGTCGAAGACGTGGCATAGCGATGAGTTTGGATTTGTGATCGAAAGCAGTGGGGCTTGATGCCGCTTGAAGTCGTTCTTCTAAGGTAATGAGAGTTCTATTACATTCTTTCTTCCATAGAAAATTTTGTCCTCAAAATTTGAGAGTCTACCTATTTAAAGAGGTAGGGGTAATCAATAATTTTTCCTAAGGATTAAGAAGAAAATCAGAAGGAAGAGTGAGGTGGACAATGAAGTTTGTTTGTAAAAAATCAAGTATAAGAAGAAAAGATCCAAACAGGATTTAAAACTGAAAAGAAGGACACTGATAAAACTAATAAGAGATGTTCTCAGTGTAACAAGGGGCATTTGAAGGAAAGATTATCATGAAAGGAAATTCAAGGAAAATGATGGTGGAGAGGATGTTAAAAAGTGCAATTGCTTCAGAAGGTTACCTAAATGCCGATGTGCTAATGGAAACTACTAGATATTCTGATGATGAGTGAGTCTTGGACTCAAGATGTTTATTTCATATGACTCCAAAGAGATTTGATTCTTGGATTCCAGAAATTGATAGAGGGAGGTCGTCATAGGGAATAATTTAGAATGCAAGGTTTTAGGAATTGGTTCAGTAAATTTAAAGTTTGAAGATGGCACGTGGAGAATACCAACAGGAATGGGATATGTTCCTTAACTCATAAGAAACTTAATATCCCTTATGAATATTGGAGGAGTCTGATTTCTTGCACCAAGCTGAACATGGTACATTGAGGGCAATGAAATGTGCCATAATGGTGAGGCATGGTTACCAGAAAATAACACTTATGTCCAAGATGGAAATATCATAATTGAAGATGCAGGGCTAATTTATCCAATCAGAAAATACAAGTTTGTGGCATCAAAGGTTGAGATACGTGAGTCTCAAAGAGATGCAAGTTTTGAGTAAGCAAGGACTGCTAGGTGGAGACAATATTGGAGAGCTACCATTTTGTGAACACTGTGTATATGGAAAAATGCATAGGGTTAAATTCACAACTCGCCAACACTGCAACAAAATAATTCTAGACTATGGCCATAATGATTTATGGGGACGAGCAAAGATAACTTCTCATGTAGATATCAAATATTTCTTTACTTTTCTAGATGATAGCAGTAGGAAAGTTTGGATTAATAAAGTTCCAGACTACAGCCACCTTAAAGTTTTTAGGTGTATTGCAGATTATCATGTAAATGATGAAAATGGAACCTAGAATAAAGAAAGGATATTTTGTTGTATATCCTGGTGGAGGGAAAGGTACAAAATTCGGTGCATTGAAACAAAATATGTATTATACGTAGGGGTGTCAAATTTCATGCAGGAAATTCTACAAGTCACTAAATACAGTGAAGACCAGATTCAATTTCAAAATGTATTAGATAGTCTTGAGCTTGAGGTGGAGGCTAGTGGTGGAAATGAGCCAAAGTCTGATCTAACCCGAACCCCTGGGCATAATTAACTTACAACAATGTAACAGCCGATTTAGATTATGGTAATCATGATAATACATATGAGTATTTGCTAGCAATTGATATAGACAACAAATAGATATATTCCCCTCAGAGGTATGGGTTCTTAGCTGATATGATCAACTATGCATTTCACACTGCTGAATAATTGAGTGGGAAGGAACTAAAGAATGTTATTGAAGCCATTAAGTGCAAGGATAGTCAAAAGTCGATGATAGTCACGAATGAAGAGTTAAACTCTTTTGAAATTGAAAAGGATAATACTTGAGATCTTGTCTTTAAGCCAAAAGGAGCCTAGATAATTGGGAGTAAGTGAATTTTCAAGTTGAAAGAAAGAATTATAGGAGTAGAACCTTCCAAATACAAGACAAGGCTTGAAGCAAAGCAGTTCACTCAAAGATAGGGTATAAACTATGATGAAATATTAAGCCCTGGGGTCAAGCATTCATCCATCAGAATTTTGTTATTTATAGTTGCTCACTTCAATATGGACTTGGAGCTTTTGGATGTCAAAACAGCCTTCCTTCATGGTCATTTGAAGGAGACTAACCTTATGAAGCAACCTAATGGTTTTTGAATTTAAAGGAAGAGAAAATTGGGTATGTCATCTTAAAAGATCACTCTGTGGACTCAAGCAATCACCTAGACAGTGGTACTTAAGGTTTGATTCCTTCATGTTGAAACATAAATTCATTAGAAGCAGTTATGATTGTTGTGTTTACTTTAAGAAATCGGCATGTAATACCATTGCTTTTTTTCTTCAAAATCAAATCTACTCACAACAGTTTTATTAGAGTTTGGATGAAAGGAAGTCTAATCAGAAGAAGAACTGTATCAGAGGAATATCTGATCATAGGTAATCTAATTAGTAGAATAAATGTATCAGAGGAAGTCTGTATCAGAAAAAAAAAATTGAATCAAAAGAAGAATTGTATTAGAGAAAAATCTTATTGGAGGTAATATGATAAGAAGAAGAACTAGATCATAGGAAGTCTGATAAGGGAATAATTAGATCAGAGAAAGTCTGATCAGAAGAAAAACTGAATTTGAAGAAGAACTGTATTAGAAGAAAATCTTATTAGAGGTAATTTGATCAGAAGAACTGATCAGGGAAGAACTAGATTATATGAAGTTTGATTAGGAAAGAACTAGATCAGAGGAAGTCTGATCAGGGAAGAACTGGATTAGAGGAAGTTTGATCAGAGTAGGTCAGATCAGATTGCATCAGAGGAAAACTAGATCAAAAGTAATTTGATCAGAGGATGAATTGTGTTAGAGGAAAATCTGATTTGAGGTAATCTGATCAAAATGAAAACTATATCAGATGAAAATTTGATTAAAGGGAATTTAATAAGAGGAACCTGTAGTCATTTGATTGTTGAGTAACTAACTTTTAGTTCCCTATTCATCCCTTCTATTGGGTTAAAGCCCAAACCTAGTATCTTAACACACTCATACAAAAGGTGCACCAGACACGAACCCATACAGGTCTAATATAATCCAAGCAATATGGAATTTAATCACTTTAAGCTTCTACATCTATAATAGGGTGACAGAGATTGCTAAGCATTTCTCCTAACATATAGGAAACCATTGTTCCAATACCCCAAGAAACCACTTATGACTCAACCATCCTAAATCCAAAATCAAGCGAATATGAATTGGAGCTACAAAACTATTTCAATTATTGCAAATAAATTACACCAATCCTTAACAACTTGAAAGTTGATAAAAAATTTGTCAAATATTGCATCACTTATTTGTTACACTATTCTAACTCCTCCTAAATGAACATTTTATTTTCTGTCTATTTACTCATTCAGATTGTTATCCTTAACCTTCAAACTTTCAAGGGAATAGGTCCTCCATTCCAATCACTATACTTGAATCGAGTAGTTTACAAACCCCTTTACTTCTCCTCAATTTTGAATAATTAACCCTAGGCGTTTAAACTATGTGGCTTGTGGCATGGTATGGTATCCTACTTTCATCTCTAGGCTAGAGATACTTCACATTTTACTAACCTTACATTCCACATAAACCATTTCAATTTGTATGCTTAACCTTACATTTTTGCTAACCTCATATTCCATATAAACCTTGATTCTATATGCTTCTATTGACAAACAATTTGAATCTTCTTTAATAGTTTGGCATATAGTTTCCTTGGTTTCCCTCAATATTTGACTATTGGAACATCTTTCATTTGATTTACCCTTCTTACAAGGAGTTCTACAATTCTTCTATACACAAGCCTAAACAACCTAATGAGAGACTCTACCACTTTTCCAAAATAGGTGCCACTCATGTAAAAACAATTCATATCTCATCATGTTTTCCAGGTGTTTCTGCCATAGTTCTGTATACCAAACAGAAAATATTTAGCTTATCAGACTTAATATTTGGTGAATTGATACTTAGAACATATAGCAAAAAAAAAAAACATCTTTAATTGAACCTGATACCCACAGTCCAATTGGTTCAATCGACTCTGATACCAAAATGTAAAACCCATCACTATATATCTAGAATATGGTAATTAATTCATACATTTAGATTTACATAGGAAATCATTAAATATCTCATAAAGTACAGGGATATAATTAAATTGTAACTACAAGTTATATAGTTGACAATCATCATTTGATATACCAAATTTCAAGCATATAGAATCCTTAAAACAAAATATAAAGGCAGCATTATGTCTTTTGATTCACTAAAGTTACAAAATACATAAGATTTTCAGACTAAGTATTGTTGTAGAAGTACATCATTTGGAGGTGGCTCCATCCTTAACCCTTCTTATCTACTATAGTATAATAAAAATAGAGGGTGAGATAATAATCTTAGTGAGCTCTACAAAAAGGAAGGGTAGTTCAAAAATTATTTTTCTTAAATGCAATATTCATCATAAATAACATGGAGTTCATGTTAAAAGACTTTAACTTTGCCTTTACATGGAAGTATGTAAAATAACATAGTCTTAAGTTTTCTTTTAAGTATGAAAACATAATTTAATCCTCTTCCCTTTGAGTATGGAAAACATAACTTAAAACCTCTTTTCCTTAAAGTATGGAAATTAACATGCTGTCTTTCTTTTTCTTAGAGTACAGAAAAGTTTCCCAACTATCTTGATGTTCGTCACCAAGATAATTTATACCTCTTGGTAAATTTGGTATGGCCATGATCCTAAACCGGTGTCCCGATTCATTCTTCCTTTATCCATTGTTTCATGCCTGAAACAATCCTTAAATGTCCCACTGTGTACTTGGACCATGAATGCCATGACTTGATGAATGCAATGCATATGTAATGTTATGTATGCAATGCACATTTCATCAATACGATTAATGCAACCATTTAATCAAGTCAGCAAGATAATAGAATTAAAAGGTAACTTAACTTCAATCATCCATCAAGAAAATCCTAGCTGGTTGTTCCTTTATATGGGGTTCGGTCTTTTAAATTTCACATTCTGATCAGGTAGCTTAAACTAGAGATCTGATTCTGACCAGAGGCAACGTCATTAGAGGAAGCTTGGATCAGAGGCAGCATGACCAGAGGCCGATTTCTTATTAGAGGCAGCATGATATGAGTCATTCTTGGATCAGAGGCAATATGATTAGAGGTGTCATGATCTGAGTCAAAGGAAGCATGATCTAAAGCTTACTTGAATCAGAAGCAACATGATTAGTAACATGTTTGAATCAAAGGCAGCATGATCAGAGGCAGCGTAATTAGAGTTATACTTGGATCAAAGGCAGCATGATCAGAGGCACATTCTGATCAGTGGCAGCATGAAATGAGGAATATTAGAGGCAAAAGAGAAGAAAATCAGAGACAAGATAGAAGAAAGAAATTAGAGTCACAATAAAAGAAAATTAGGGGCATAATAATAAAAGAATTAGAAGTTGAACGACATGTGTTGGAATTTTAGGAACACATTAATTCCATATTCCACCCACCATGATTAATTCTATTTCTTGGGATTCCTAACACATCATAATCATCACACCACAAATGTAGAATGCATGATTTAAAGAGCAGTCAAATACATATTTCCCAAATATTTCCTACATTCTAAATACATATTTCACAAATATTTCCTACATTTTAAAGAGCATGATTTAAAGGGACATGCAAGGGATCAGATTGAAGATAAAGGACTTTAGATGGCTGTTGTTTTTGAATTAATTTGGGAAGAAAAAGAAAATGGATATATGGAGTAGACGATGAACAGTAACCGGGTGTTGGTGGTTTCAAATTATTTTTAAGAGTGCGTAACTTAAAATGAAAGAAAATGAAGGTGGAAGATGGGTTAGTACCCGTGAGTGAAAGAGAGAAATTTAAGGTGGCATGTTCTCTCTTTGCCACTTGGACTTGTTAATACTACCACTTTCCTATTCTACCCTTGATCATAAATTAATATTACTAAAAATATTGTATTAATAAATAATAAGATTATATTAATCTTATTTCTTTAATATTTTAAGTATTCTATTTTAATAATCTGTGTTACTAATATAATTTGTAATAATCTAATTTTAAAAATCTAAATACTAATTTGTTCTTCTAAGGTAGTTAGAGGGTTGTTACAATGTGTGAATGTTCAATCTAATAAGTGCTAAATTGTCTCTTGAATGACATTTATTTCGAAACTTTTATTAGTGAGAACTTATTCTATGTATGATAGTGATTTTAAAATTTTTATCAATAATAATTTGTCCGTGTATGATATGTATTTTGAAATCTTTATCAGTAAAAATTTGTCTCATTGTATGATAGTTCAGCCTCATCAGTAACAACTTAACCGATGTATGATAATTAGAGAATTTGTCTCATGTATTATAATTCAATGTCATAAGTGACAAATTGTCTTGTTTATGATAGTTATTATGGAATTTTTAACAGTGAAACTTGTCTCATGTATGACAGTTCAATCTCATCAGTGAGAACTTGTCCTGTGTATTATAATTATTTTGAAATTAATTTTTATTAGTAAATTTTTTTATGTGCATGATATTATAATCTAATAAAAATTGAAAACTTACCCCGTGAATGATAATTATTTTAAATTTTTTAAATCAGTGAGAACTTATCACATGTATGATAGTTCGATCTCATAACTGAAAACTTGTCCCATGTATGATATGATTGTTATTTTGAAATTTTTAAGTGAGCCTTCTAATTAATTTTATTGTGATAAATTTTTTTATATATTTCTTTTAAATGATCTTTTTTTTTTAATTTAATTTAAGTTTTTATTCTTCTATTTTAAAAATTGTAAAAGAAAAATAGTTGAATTTGAAAAAACAAATTACCCAATATTTTCTCTTCTTATGAGATTGCACTTGTCTTGTGTATGATAGTTATATTTCATAAGTGATAATTTGTTCGTGTATGATACTTTAAAATTTTCATCAAGAAAAACTTATTTAGCGTGTGATAACTATTTTAAAAATTTTAATCAGTGAGAATTGATCTCGTGTACAGTAGTTCAATCTCATTAATAAAAATATGTCTCGTGTGTAATTTTTATTTTGAAATTTTTAAGTAGGCCTTCTAAGTGAAGACTTTAGGACTATTTATTTTTAAGTAGGCTTTTCAAGGAACTATCAAATTTATAAGTGAGTCTTCTATTAATTTAATTTTCAAGTTATAGAGTAATTTTCAAGAATAAAATTTGAATTAATTATTTTTTTAATTATAATGTATATATTTAATTTCGATTGTGATAAGTCTTTTTATATTTTTTAGTATTATATAATATTTTTAAAACTTAATTTTTTATTTATTTAATGAGAATAAAATACTTAAAGATTAGTATAAAAGAAAAAACAAAGTAGGAAAAAAAAAAAAGCAAAAACCACTTTGTGTGACATCAGTATCAAATGATAGTTTACAAAAACTTTAATACTCCAATAATTAATACATATGAACACAAAGTGAGTTAAGGATATTTTTAAAATTTCCTAAGAAATTAGTTTTCTTAGATAATATATAGATAGATTGATCACATGCTATATGATTACAACTAATTTAGTTACTTACATATTTGGATTTATCACCATGTAGGTTGAGATACTTAAAAAATTGATAACATAAAGGCTTAAATATGCATTTAATCCCTGCAAAATGTAAGAAATTTGAAATACTTGGTTAGGAGGCTCGATTATGCCACCACAAAGAGGACGGACATTTCAAATTGGCCTTGTCCTCACAGATTCTCTTAACTCAACCTAAGACACATATATGCGAGGGTTGAGGAAAACGTGTGTTGTATGGTAGCTCTAGACATTTGGAGGACTACCTCCAAGTCACTTAGAAATTCCCCACCAAAATACCCCCAAAGTCTAACAATCTTGCTAAAAGACTCAACAACATAACTCCACGATCAAGATCATTCAGTTGTACTTCCCCAACATCACTAGACTTGTCACGCCCTACCTATATGATGACAAGATAATCTTCACATCAAATACCACTAACATCTAGTTCCTCCCCTCATTGACTTAGCCTTCTCAATCCATTAAGAGCACCATTTTATAGAGCACCATTAAGAGCACCATGTTAAAAGCGATAACAAATAAAGAGATAAAGAGAATAATACAAGCCAATTTATCTGAGTTCACCACCAACATGGTAGCTACGTCCAATACTTTAATTCTAAAGGATTTAATTCACTAATCACCAACAGTATCACACGTCCACTAAACACCTACTAGTACAATCAAGTTGTTGAAGAGAGCAGCCAAAACAGGTTTTTCTAAGAAACTCTTAAAAGATCATGTTTACAAGGTATGCTATCAGTGTATTTTTGGGTTTTTTAGCACTCAAAAATTGATATGGTAATTTTCAAGAATTTCTATGTATGAAGACAATAACCCCTTTTTCATTCATGTTTGTTGTAGGATCACCAGTGCTTTTTTAGAGAAACTTCCAAGGCATTAAGGTTTATAACCGTTGTTGTGATTGCATGAAATTAGTAGGTAGCATAATGACTCGTAATAAATCTTCAAAGATCTTGAATCAACATTAGAAACTTTTCCAAATTTATCTTCATAATTGATTCAGTATATCCAGATAGAAATGGCAGGAAGACCAGAGGATGACATATTCAAATGATGTTATGCACTTCTTTAGACAGATGAAAAGTCCAAGTTAGCGAGTAGAGGATGGTGGGATGTTGACTTCTTCGAAGTTCTGGGCACAAAAGTTGACTTGTTAATGTTGACTTTTTATTAGAGTGTTGACTTGATGCTTTAACCAGACAATCAACTGTTTTCCAGATTCATCAGACACATAATTATCAGGGCAAGCTTGTACTAACAGATTCATCAGAGGCGCGTTGCAAGCGTGTTTAATAGCGTCATTCACAACTTTAACAGATCTTCTAAAGCATTGTCTTGTTTTTCTTGTTTGTCTTCTCCAATCATTAGAGGATGCAGGGTAAGGTCTTTAAGGTTCATGACAAGGAAACTGCACACTTAATTAAATTCAATTGTGCTATAAGTTATTCCCACAAAATAATTTTTTTTTATCATCAAAACAAATAAAGGTCATTGTTCTTCAACCCAACTTGGTTCTAACAATCTCCCTTTTTTTGATGATGATAAGCATTATTTTTTTGAACAATTTTTCTTTTTAATAATATAATATATGCAAATTTGTTCAAAGTAAAGCAGTAAAGCTCTCCTTAATATGAGTAGGTCTAAAAAAAAGGGTGGAGTACGATATCCTAAGAGGATAGTTTTTAAAAG
Organism: Cicer yamashitae; assembly: GCA_037974755.1. Taxonomy (NCBI): domain Eukaryota; kingdom Viridiplantae; phylum Streptophyta; class Magnoliopsida; order Fabales; family Fabaceae; genus Cicer; species Cicer yamashitae. Next base: position 38,694,521 of record JBBPBQ010000003.1, read on the forward strand.
ATAAGTAATTATTCTCAAAACATGTCAAAAACATATACTCTCCCTTATGTCATCACACAAAAAGAGTTGAGCAAGAGAAGTAAATAACGCACAAAAAGATATAAGTGTTATAACTAACTGAAGATAACATTTGTATTATAGAGTGAAAAGTATAGAGGATAGAGTGAAACCAAAACACGAAAAACAAAGGTAAATTAAAGTCTTCCTTCTTTACAAGCTTAGATGGGCCAAAATCAGGTGTAAAAGGAATGGCAGAAAAGCCTCCAGATAAAAACTCTACAAATGCTGAAGCAACAATAGTAAGAACGTCCAATGAAGGTATCTTAGTTAGTGGAATGATAACAGGAAACTTCAATGGTACTAACGGGGCAACCATTGGTGGTTCTAATTGAACAAAGGTAGAGGGAAAGATATCTTCACTCGATGGACCTTCTGATGCAGCAGTTAGTTCTTTTCTAGTCTAGTTTCCATGAGCTTTATGAAAATACAAGACTCATAGGTAGAGGATCTCAACAGTTTGTTTGAAAAAACTAGATTTCTAAGCGGCTAGATGCCTTCCATGCTCCATGTTTTCCCTAATCTAGTTTATTACAAACTTTGTGCCACTAATTGGAGACTTCATTAGGACTATGTCATCTTGAGTCCGACGTAGAACAGTTGTCCCCCAAATCAATTATTATTGAAGACACTTGTTAACTTGAGTTTGGATTGTTTTGCATCTTGGATGACATCATCCTACTCCCTTTGTGGAATAACTTTGGATTACACTGGTTTTCTAAATTCGTACAAAAAGAGTCCATCACTACTTAAGTACGAATCACATATGATCACCTCATTGATGGAATATGTGTCCCTTACACATTTATCTATGTAATGTTTCTATTTCTCAATGTGCCACATGGTAAACCTTGTGAGTAATTTATTACCCTTGGTGTCTTTTAGTTCCTAGGTCACGCCGTTTAAGGGCTTTCTCAATTATTGGATCAGGGTACCTTTGGATCTGCGCCCCCTCAAATATGTCATTCTAAACAGAAGTAGAACTCGTTTAAATTTTTTCTTTTTCTTCTTCGTAACGTTATTCCCTCCAAGTTTCTTTTCTCACTATCAGCAACTTCTGAAGGTGCAAACACGAGAAGGGGGTTGAATTATGTTTGCCAAAGTTGAATTTTTTTTGATAATTTATATATATAAATAAAAAAAACTAGTTTGGTTTTGGTGACTTACTTGGAGTAGAACCAATCAGATTCAGAGGCAACAAGCAATGAAAGCATAAATAATTTGACATGTAGATTTATCCTGATTCACCACTAACTTGGCTACATCCAGTACCCTAATTCAGAAGGCTTTAATCCACTAATTCAAATACCTTGAATTACAAAGCACCTGACCCTTCAAGTCAGTCTTCTCAAACAACCTGACAACCCCAAACTTTTGAGGAACTAACCACCTTGACCCTACATGCCAAGTCTTCTCCTAACAACCCGACAAGCCCAGATTGAAGAAGAACTAAACCACTATCGGGTTGGATACAAAAGATTGAAACTTGAGTAGTTGCTTTTAAAAAGCTGATGATAATAATAAGGTGATGATAATAATAACTCTCACACTCTAAGAAAATAAAACTCAGTAAATATTTCTAACTCGAACAAGTGTTTCTCTCTTTGAACTCTAAGACTACTCTTTTTTGTTTTTCGATGACTTTCTGCTTCAGCCTTTAGTGTGTATTTATAGTTAAAATTTGGGTTTCAATTTAGTCCTTGTTTAATTCTGAATTGTATTTTGTTCAGATTGTGTTTGTAAATTCTTCAAACTGATTATGCTCCTTTGTTGTTTAGATTGAGATTGTAAATTCTTCATATTGATTATGTTCAGATTACGTTTGTAAATTCTTCTGATTGATTTTGTTCATATTTTGTTGTAAATAAATCTTGATCAAATCTTCTTCAAATCTTCTACAAATCTTGACCATATCTTCTTTCATACTCTTTGAAGTCAAATATATTATTCTCATAAAATAATTTTGTTATCATAAAAACTCTAAGTAAAAAAATGAGTTTGGTTCCAACAATCTCCCCCCTTTTTTATGATGACAAAACACGTATTTTTTATAATAACTTTTCTTTGTATTGCTTTGACTCCCCCTAAGTCTAAGTATCATTTTCTCCCCCACTTTATCAAATATATTTCTCCCCCTTTTGTCATCAGAAAAAAAGACTTGAAAGTGGGACTTTTTTTTTCATCTTTATTTTTCATCTTTTTTTTTAATAACATGAATATAATATAGTACAAGAAAATATAAAAACTAATGTAAAACTTAACTACTTTATAGTTATCACAACATCAGTCAGGTATTAAGGTAAGGTTTAGGTTTTTCTTGATGAAGTCAAACTTATCTTCAGGTAGTGGTTTGGTGAATATGTTAGCCCATTGGTGTTCAGTGTCTACAATCTGAATGTTTAGTACCTCTTTTTGAACAAAGTTCCTAATGGAGTGGTGTTTGATCTCTATGTGTTTAGCTCTAGAAGGTAAGATAGGGGTTTTGGTTAGACAAATGGCAGAATTGTAATCGCAATAGATGGGAATGTTGGATTCTAGGATTTTGTAGTTTTCAAGTTGATGCTTCATCCAAAGTAGTTGAGAAGTGCAGCCAACTGCTGAAATGTACTCAGCCTTTGCTGTTGACATTGCAATGGTGTTTTATCTCTTACTTGACCAAGATTTTAAGTTGTCACCTAAAAATGTGTAGTTGCCACTAGTGCTCTTTCTATTAAGTTTATCACCAGCGTAATCAGAATCACAATATCCACTAAGTTTGTACTTAGGAGATTTCTAGTAGAACAAGGTAAGGTAGGTAATGCCTTTTAGGTATCTAAGGATTCTCTTAACAGCAGTTAAATGTGATTCCCTGGTGTCAGCTTGAAATCTTACACAAACACAAACACTAAACATGATGTCAGGTCTAGAATCGGTAAGGTAAAGTAGGGATCTTATCATTCCTCTATAGGTTTTTTTGTCAACTTTTTCGCATGAATCATCTTTTTCAAGTGAACAAGTAGGGTGCATTGGTGTAACCATATGTTTGCAATCACTCATTTTAAACTTCCCGAGAAGCTCTTTTGTATATTTAGTTTGATGAATGTATATACCTTTTTGACTTTGCTGAATATGTATCCCTAAGAAGAACTTAAGTTCTCCCATCATACTCATTTGAAAGTCAAGCTGCATCAATTTAGTAGATCCAAAAATAATGTCATCAACATAAATTGGAATAATAAGAATGTTATCTCCTATTGATTTTCTAAAAAGTGTATTATCTACTTGTCCTCTTTCAAAGTTATTTTTAAGCAAGAAGTTACTAAGTCTATCATACCATGCCCTAGGTGCTTGTTTTAGACCATACAGAGATTTCCTAAGTTTAAAAACATGATTTGGAAATTCAGAACTTTCAAAACCTGGGGGTTGTTTAACATAGACTTCTTCACTTATATAACCATTTAGAAAAACACTTTTAACATCCATTTGAAATAATGTAATGTTATTATTTGCAGCAAAAGAAAGTAGGATACAAATAGCTTCTAACCTGGCCACTGGAGCAAATGTCTTAGTGTAATCAATGCCCTTTTGCTGACTGTAGCCTAGTGCAACAAGTCTTGCCTTGTTTCTGACCATTTCACCTTTTTAACTTAGCTTGTTTCTGGAAACCCACTTGGTTCCAATAAATTTCTTCTCTGGTCTAGGTACTAGATCCCAAACATCATTCCTCTCAAATTCATTTAACTCTTATTGCATTGCAAGAATCCATCCATCATCTGCCAATGCTTCATTAATAGAGGTAGACTCAATTGATGAGAGTAAGCCAAACAAACTAGTATCTTTAAGTGATGATCTGGTCCTCAAAGGATCACTTGCACTTCCAATGATTAGAGTTTCAAGATGAGATGACTGGTATTTCCATCCAGATCTTTCTTCTAACTCATCTTGACTATTTCTGACTTGATCAGATTCATCCTTTGAAGATTTGTCATATTCTTCTGATTTGCTTGTATCATTTGATTTTTCAAGCTCTTCTAGTTTGTTTGCATCTACTTCCTTTGGTTCCGATAAACCTGCACTATCATCATCTTGCTTTGACTTTTCAAGGTCAAGCTGTTTGTCATCAAATTTAACATGTATGGATTCTTCCACAATATGAGTTTCCCTATTAAACACTTTATAAGCCTTGGATCTTTCAGAGTATCTAATGATGGTACACTTTTGAGATCTAGAATCAAATTTACCAAGGTTATCCTTAGTGTTTAACATATAACAAGTACAACCAAATTGTTTAAAATAAGAGATGTTAGGCTTTTTTACTTTTCCACAATTCATATGGTGTTTTATTCAATATAGATCTAATATAGACTTTATTTTGAGTATAACATGCAATGTTAATTGCTTCAGCCGAAAAGTGTTTTGCAACATTCATATCATTTAACATGGTTCTGGCCATTTCTCGGAGTGATCAATTCTTTCTTTCACAACTCCATTTTGTTGGGGTGTTCTAGGAGAGGAAAAGTTGTGAGAGATACCATTTTCAAATTCTCCTCCATGATCACTTCTAATTGTTACAATCTTAAGACCATTTTCATTCATTATTTGTTTGCAAAATGTGATAAACACTTTGTGGGATTTATCCTTACTTCTTAAAAATTTTCCCATGTCCACCTAGTGTAATCATCTACTATAACAAAGTCATATTTCTTTCCACTTAGAGAGACTGTTTTCACTAGCCCAAAGAGATCTATATGTAAGAGCTCAAGGGGATTTGAGTTTTTTTTATCACATAAGTGAATAAGCTTAATAAATGAGCTTAGGGGTAAAAGAGTTTTTTTGTTTGTTTTCCCATTTTACAAGCTCCACACATAATTTCAGTTTTGTAAATAAGCTTTGGTAGACCCTCTAACTAGTTGAAGTTTATTCAGTTTTGAAATTAATCTAAGGTTTGCATGACCTAATCTTTTGTGCCAAATTAGTTTCTCTTCATTTGCTTATATAGACACTTAACCTCTTGTTTCTTTAGACTAAACAGATTTATCTTATAAATGTTGTTTTGCCTCTGACCTGTAAAGAGTACAGATCCATTCTTCTGACTACTTTCCTTGCATGTTTTTTGATTGAATATAATATCATAATTATGATCACATAAGTGAATAATACTTAATAAATGATGCTTAAGACCTTTAACAAACAAGACATCATTAATAGAAGGGGAAGTACCATTACCAACTGTAACTTGACCAATGATCATGCCTTTTTGCTTTCCTCCAAAAGTCACTGGCCTTTTCTCCCGTCATATGTCGCAAGCATCCACTGTCTAGGTACCATGGTTTTTGTTTTAACTTGATTGCTAAGGACATCTGCAACAAAGATAATTTGGTTCTTAGGTACCCAAATTTGGTTGGGTCCTGATTTGTTAGTCTTGAAAGGTTTCTTGTCTTTCCTTGTATTTAACATGAGACAAGATAATTTGGAGTGACCTTTCTTAGAGCAAACAGTACACAAGATATCACAGGGAATTGGTTTAGGTTCAATTACAGTTTTTTAAATGTTATACCTCTTTTACCATTTCTATTAACTCCATAAATCATAGAAGCATATTTGCTTCTTTCCATACCATTAGCAAGAAAATCTTGAAATACTTGTTCATGCATATCAGAGTTACATGTGGTATTTTCAAATGATGTTGGACTATGATTACTTTTTAGAGTTAGATTTTTAGCCTTAAGATCAGCAATATCATTTTTCAAATTTGCATTCTCTGTTTTAAGTTTATTAATATCAGTTTTCAGAGTTGCATTTTCTATTTTAAATTCAACACTTTGATTCTTTAAAGCATTAACTCTTTCAGTTAGATTTGTATTTTGTTTCCTAAGTGTTTTCAGTTTTAAAGACTATTTGTGATTCTTATTTAAAAAATCATTTATAGCAGTAATTAAATCAGATCGACTAAGTCTGAAAATACCTCAATTTCTTCATCTGCTGATTCACTTCCACAGTCAGAATCTATGTTAGATCCAGAGACAGAGTCGGTATGAGCCATTTTAGCCAAATCTGCTTGTTCATCGTCAGAAGATTCCTCAGAATCATCCCATGTAGCCATCAGACTCTCCTTCTTGGGTTTGGAATCTTTCTTCAAGTGTTTCCCTTTCTCCATATTTGAACATTCTGACTTGATATGTCCAAGTTCATTGCATCCATAGCAGATGATGTTTTTCTTGTCATATTCATCATCATTCCCTTTGTTCAATTGCTTGGAATATCTTTGGGGAAATTTCTTCTTTCTGTTGTGCCACATCTTTTGAATTTTTCTGGATATGAAAGCAATCTCCTCTTCCTCTGAGTTCATATTTTGATCATCTGAATTACTATCCTCTGACTCTGATGTTGCCTTTAGAACCTTCTTCTGCTTGGATTTCAAGGCCAGAGTCTTGTTCTTCTTCTTGGACTCATCTTCTTCAAGCTCAATTTCATGTGATTTGAGAGAGTTGGATAATTCTTCCAGCTTTAGAGTATTCAGATCCTTTGCTTCCTGAATGGTAGTGATCTTAGGTCTCTACTTGCTTGTCAGACTCCTATGAATTTTCTTCACATGATCAGCAGTAGTATAACTCTTCTCAAGCCTTAAATCTTGAGATCAGGGTCTGGAATCTGGAAAACATTGTTTCAATGTCTTCATCTTCTTCCATCTTGAACAACTCATACTTTTTGACTAGGAGGTTGGCATTTGCTTCTTGAACTTGATTGCTTCCTTCATAGGTTAGAATCAGACTATCATAAATACTCTTTGATGTCTCCTTGTTGGTGCACTTGTGAAACTCCTTGAAGGTGATTGCATTTACCATGAATGTTCTAGACTTATGATGCATCTTGTACATCTTCTTCTGAGAATCATTCATCTCCTTTCTTGGAATTTAAATACCATCAGTATTCTTCGGACAGAGCAATATAACCATCTTCAATTTAGTCCTTGTTTAATTCTGAATTATATTTTGTTCAGATTACGTTTGTAAATTCTTCAAATTGATTCTATTCCTTTTTTGTTTAGATTGAGATTGTAAATTTTTCATATTGACTCTATTAGTATTTTGTTCATATTACGTTTGTAAATTCTTCAGATTTATTCTGTTCATATTTTGTTGTAGATAAATCTTGATCAAATCTTCTACAAATCTTGACCATATCTTCTTTCATACTCTTTTAAGTCAAATATATTATTCTCATAAAATACTTTTGTTATCATAAAAACTCAAAGTAAAAAAATGAGTTTGGTTCCAACAAATTCTTCCATTTCCTCCTTCCCAAGCGACTCATCTCCTCTTTCCATAAATTAGTGTTCGATTACTTTCTCTATAGTTCGATGTTCTGTTGAAGTTTTGGTTTATTTTACTGCATATTTTGGTGGCTTTAGGTACTAGGATTGTTTTGCTTTTGTCCTCTCTAAACTTTAAGTTTTCCATCGCACTGCCATAGGCGTCGGCGCTTGCAGTGGTTCCTTCATTTTTCTCTCAACATTAATGCCCATAAGTGTAACCTTAGATTGTATTCATCTTGAATTTGGTATAATTCCTCATTCTTTGGCAATTTCAAACGAACCTTTAATATTCCCCAATTCCTAGACGCCTTTTGTAGGATAGAAACACAAGAAATGAAGAGTTTAAATTTTTTTTTTTAAAAGCTTTTAGCAAGATTAAAATAAAGTGATAAAACAATAGAAATAAGAATGATAAGCACAAAATAACACAATCCAATTTATCTTGGTTCAACACAAACACAATAGCTATGTCCAGTCCTTTCAAACTAAAGAATTTAATCCACTATTCACCAAATGAGTCACACATCCATTGAACACCTACTAGTTAATCTAACTATGTTCAAGTCTTCTTAACCTTCTAGCTTAGTATAGTTAAGTTGTTGAGGAATGCAACCACTATTGGGCTAGATTACGAACATAAAGTGTTTTTGAGGTTTTTCTGAATAACTCTCAAAAGAGTGTGTTTACAAAGCTATGCTCTCAAAAAGTAAAAGTATATCTCAACACTTAGAAAGTATTATGCTTTTTGTAGTCTTTTGTTTTTTTTGTATTATTTCAGCGAATATTGCATGTCTTTTATAAAGAGACCTCAAGGTTATTAAGGTTTCTGGCCGTTGTCGTGATTGCAAGAAATCAGCATGTATCATAATGTTGTGTATCAAATATTCTTAAAACTTGTCCAAATTTGTCCTCATAATTGATTTAGTGTATCTTGACAATGAGACAACAAGAGCAGAGGTTACCATGATCAATGTATGTAACACAATTCTTCAAATAGATAATAGATTCAAGATGTTGACTAGAGGATAATAAAATTTGACTGCAGAGTGTTGACTTTCTATCAAAGGCAGACAATCAAATGCTTTTCAAAATTATCAGACGTAGAATTATCAAAACATTGCTTGTAAAACAGAATCACCAGAGGCGTAATAGGGACACATTCATCAAACTCAAAAAATAATTTTCAAAGCACTGTCTTGTTGTTCCTTTAATGAGTCCAATCATCAGAGGATGCAACGTAAAGTTATTTGAAATTATATGATCAGAGAATTGTACAATTAAATAAAAACGTTAGTGCTTTTAATTGTTACCACAAAATAATTTTTGTTATCATCAAAACAAGTACGAGTCATAGTTTTTCAAACCAACTTGGTTATAACACATTTTTTTGCCTATTCTTCGTTCTCCTTTTCATTGAAGGGGTGGAAAGGTGGGGTTGAATTTTCTAACTCACTTTCATTCCTATGGTGGGACCACGACATTATTGGTCCACCCAGAGGACGGAAAGAACCACGAGAGTTTGTAGCAACCCCGACAACTATTCTATTACCATGTATGAGATCATATTCAATCATATGGGACTCTGTCTTCCTATCAATTCATTCGATATGGTAATTCTAGGACATCCTAACCTTGCGCCTTCTCAACTTCACCCAAACTGATGGGCGTACATCCTGGCTTTCTAGGTCACTTATTGTTACCTCAAGTTGACCCATTTTATTCCTTTTTTCTTCAATATCTTGGGATTGCTTTGGCATAGTGAGAAATCAAAGAGAAAATAAGGACATATGTCTTTTAAGCATAAAACAAAAAATGTTTCCAACCCTTCACTGATTCTTTCAAAGGCTTCAAGAGGTTGTATTACTACATTGTGCCAAAGTCCTTCGAATCCCATAAATATTTCTACATTATGAGTCTCGTTACCAGTGAGGATGGAAACCTGATCATAGGTGAAGATGGAGAACCTGTGATGTCTTGTCGAAGTCGATTCCCCAAAGTTTGGACAGAGCATTATTCCGTCTAAAGAAGAGACAAATAGACTTTCAAGATCACTAAACTTAACCAAGTTGATATCTACAACACAAACTATTTACGTGCTTATTGGAAACCTTTAAGAAATTACTCGAGCATGATAATAAAAGAGTCCCTCTTCGAAACATGAACGGTGAATTACATTATACGCTTCGTTGTATTTACATCAAAGAGTTATTGGCTAACTCTGATAAGGTTGTGGTCAATACTCTTTTAGGTAGTTTCCTTATTTAGTTTTAGGTGGCCTTTGTCTCCTTCTATCTTTATCATGTGATAACTTGTATATTCACCTTTTTTTGTTGTAGTCAAAATAGCTTCTCTATCATTCATTCAGAAATACAAACCAAAGGATCTGGGTGCGTCTTCTTCGACTCCTCTTCCTTCTCCCCTGAACTAAAAGGAGATTCATGATGATGTCGTTCTAACTAATATTCTTATTTCCCCTAAACAAGCAACCCTCACTCTCGCTCAAAAGACTTTGGTCTTCAAAGATCTTTAGAGTCCCACTAGAAAAGGAAAAATAATAGTGGACAAGATGTAGACATTTGGACTTAGATGACTCTGAAAAAGGATGCAGCGATGACCGCCAATGTTCTGTTGTTTCAAAGTTTTATTTCCACCGAATCCCCAAGTGGTCCTATTAGACTTCGTGCGATGCTTCATTATTCAAACGCTGCCAGGCTTGCTAATGTTTGAGCTATGGGTCACCAAGCTATCTTTGCTAATAGTTTATTGCACTTATATGCAAGGTCTTTGCCATTTGCGGTCCGATGATGACTGTAGATCAAGAGTTTTTCTTCGAAGTTGAGATGCTTCGTTCTTGAGTTCTAGAATTGGAGGCCTAGAGAAATGACGATGAGAATATTGTCACTGACTTGTGGGACAAATTTGATCACACCAAGAAACTCATCTCTGTTGCTAACGAAAAGCTATGAACATGTAAGGAAAATCTTATTTCGTTGAAGAAGGAGAAAAAGGAGTTATCTTCTAAGTTATCCAGCTTTGAGAATGAGAGAGGTCCTTGGAGAGGCCAAACGCGTCTTATCGAATATGTGGCGAAGTTGGAGAAAATTTGAAGTGATGTTCGTCCCCAACAAACTAAGACTACTAAGAAAATCTCATTGTTGGAGGCCTACAAGAAATCGCTTGAAAATAAGGTGGAATTGATCACGATGCAACAATTGGGAAAATGTGGAAAAAAATTCCTAGTCAACAAGAAAGACAACTTGCGCATCCATAATCATTATTCCTGCATTGAAACCACAAATGTGAAATAACTTTTCTTTATAAGGCAATGCAAGGCTTAAGGCATAAAGATGCAACCATTGGAAAAATCTGAAAAAAAAAATCCTGGCCAATAAGAAATATATCATGTGCAAGACATCGTAGAACTCAAGTATACATATGCAATAATTGAGGAAGTGTGAAAAAATTCCTAGCCAATAAAAAAGATAGAATGCACAACAATAATCATTATTCCTACATTAAGATCACATATTTCAAATAACTTTTATTTTTCAAGGTAGCTCAGGGCTCAAGGTATACATAATTTACACAGACCAAGGGTCATTCCTCTCATCATCATCTCTATTATCGTAAAATGCTCTATCGACCCTTATTTTATCGCTGAATTTAGAAGTACCACCACATTTCTTCTTCACGAAATAGTATCAGATAAGATTTTCACTAAGAGAGATTAACACCTTACTAATCTTTATTATGTCCACCATCAATCTCCAAATGTAGAAATTGAGGAATTTTTCTCCTCATTTACGTTGATACTCATGAAAAATGGAGCATCTTTTATTTGACTTTGTCTACTTATTTTCTCCTACTTCAATATTTTGTTCATAGCTTTTTGTTACTATTGTAGCACTATAGACATAGTTGGCATCATGATTTGATTGTGTAACTTTATGATGAAAAGTTTATTATATAAAGTTTTGATTGAAGTAACCGCCTCAATTTTATTGAAGTAATGAGATATCATAAATCTATTATTGTTTTGACAATGTTCAACGCACATTGAACTTTTTATTTTCAAATGTGAAAAAAATAATTATAATCTTGATTTTGAATGTATAATGAGACCATTAGTTGTGATTATTATGTGTTTTTGCCCAATTTTTATTAGTTGGACTTGTTTGTGAAGAATAACTCAAATAAATAGAGCTCAACATGCACTTATTCTATTGCCAATTGAAATATAAATTATTGCTAGGTTATGAAAGTTTATAATGGTTATCAAGTAAGGAATTTGAAGTTTGTTAAAATGAGATTTCATAACTATATACATTGTATCATTGTAACATCAATAACAAGAGTTTAAGTCATTTTTCCACAATGTCACAACCAAATATTTTAATCATTTCTGAAAGGAAAAATAAACTGATATATTAAAATCGACAACTTTTAAAAAATTTGATTGTTGATGATGAAAGCCATGAAACAAACACTACTTTAAATATAATTCATAAAGAAGTAATGTTCATTTTATAAGCTTTTTAAGTTTTTAATTATGTTGAAAATAGATCCATAAAATTCAAATTATTAAATTGTTGTTCATTTTTTTATTATAGTCATATTTGATCCGTGCATCACAAAGTAGACGTCTACTAAGAAATATTATTACTTTTAAGGGACCCACTCTCACTTGAAGTACTACCTTTGTAGCTAATTCCATCATAAAAGAAGTTTATGAAAATCATATGCATTCAAGAGTTTAAGAACAGAGCCGGAAGAAATCACACTTTTATCTATTAGAAACAAATCAACTACCAAAAAAGTAGTTGAAGAAAAAGATATTTACTCAATCATAGAGCATACATATTCTTTTACATTTCTAACGACCATATATTTGGATAATCTCTATCAAACTCTCTCCACTCTCCCAATTCTCTGTCTCCTTTTTTTTTTTCTTTCTTTCTCTCTTCAATATTTTTTCTTCCTATCTCTTTTGTCAATTTGGTGGAGCCGATCCATTTGAAAGGGCTAGTGTTTCTCTTTTAGATATGACAAAATTTAACTTTTAAAAACAAATATAAGGACTTAATTTGTGCAATTGAAATTATAACAATTAAAATTATCCATCTTTAAAACTATAGAAGTATAATTTGTGGATAAATGTTTATTATGTGATTTGATGTTGGGGTTGTTTTAGTCTGGTCTATTGGTTCATGTTGGTCACATTGAAATGACCTTTGATTGTAAGTTTGAAACGGTTTATGTAGTATTATTATTAGCCTCCCTTGTAGTTTTGGATTTTATTGTAGCATCCTCAAAATTTGTTAAAATTATAAAATATATAAATAAATAAAAAGTAACATAAAAAAAATTAGTTATTTAGTTTTAATTTCAGTGTCATAGGTCGACATAAAACATAACATCTATAATCTAACTAATTAAAATAATAACATATATGGTTTATACAACTTTATGTTATTAAACTATAAAATTCACAAATTAGTTAATATATTTATTATATTAATTAGATTGTGGTCGTCGACCATTAAACATGATACTGAACATTAATAATAGTTAAGTGAAATGACATCACAGATTTATCAACTAATATTTTAATTACTAAAAATTGACTTTGAGGTTAAAATCCCCGATTCAAAAAACCATTAAATCCCTAATTTCTTCAATCAAACCAATATCACTATCTTCTTCTATGGTGAACTTCTTCATCAGTCATAGTTAATATGGATTTCATCAACGTAACCTTCATTCAAACCCATAACATCATCTACATCAACATTTAAAAACTCATAATTAGAGAACCCATAATATCAACAACATCATCTTCTAACCCAAAATTAGAAAGCCCATAATCATATAACCAAGAAATTGGGGGTCTCTGTAAGTGTTGTCTCCACAGTGAAGTTCAGTTCATCAGAACCTCAGACACTTTTGCAAGCTCCCTTGTTTGCAACAACTACAATTCAATATTGCAAACTAGGATTAAAGCGAACAACATGATGGAGCTTCATCGTGCTTTTGGGGTTAGGATTCAATGAATCTGTTAGGATGGAGAAAATAATCTTCAATGAACATGGTGGTTGTGAAGAAAATTTGGCAGCAATTTGGGCATTTTCAAGAACATAAGAATACTCAATAAGGTTTTCTATTTTGTGGAAATAATTCTTTTTATAAGATTTAGGAAGAGTTAGTGAAGAGGTGAGAGTAATGGGTTGATGTGTTGGTTCTGATGTTTCCATAATTGATTGATTTTCTTCCTTACCCGCTCTCTTTATTATATCCATATCATATCCACCCCCTCTTCTAGTAAACCAGGCTCTGATACCACGCTGGCCAGGAGCCTTCCATATCATAAGAATAGTCCTAATTGAATCGTCATCAAACCGAGATAACAAACAGCCATTCCAAGGCTTACAAATCTCAAGGCACATACTTTCAATTAAAACTAAAATCTTATGATAGAAAGGACCGTAGCAAGGATCAATATTCAGATGTTGTCTGATACACAAGATCCTCATTTCTGAGGCGAGTGTAGAGCATACTTGCATCTCTTATGGGAAATTACGATATGAACATAATAACTAGAGTTTTCAGAAAGAAGAGAAAGTTTAGAAGAACATGTTTATACTTAAGAACACTGAGTTTTATTTCGATTGCTTCTGAGCTCAAGTGTTACAATACATCTCCTTTTATAGCCAAGGAGTTACACAAAAGGACAATATGCAAACTATTCATGAACATGCCACCATAAGCATTATTAGAATGCTTTATCATTATGGAAGACATATCCACGATACACTTTTGACTAATGCCATATTATTGGCATTCTTTTACACTAGAAGACAAAAGTACAATAATTATACAAGCCACAATTATGACTCTTTTGACTTATTAGTCTTTAAAGATAAGCTCGTGACTTGGAGACAAATTCTGATCAGACACGTATCCTTCTGAAAAGTAGCTAGGGGAATAATGTGACTCATATTGCCAGATGTCTTCTAGTATTTCTCTCACAGTTTCTTCATTAGGATTTGCTGAAGGATCCATATTCATTGGATTTTCTTCAAAATTCATTGTTGCAAATTGTTGTTCAATTTTTTTTTGAGAGTTTTGTTCTAGTTGAGTAGTTTGACCAGAGCTTTCTCCAATTTCTTGTACTTTCTCTATCTGCCATTGGGATTTTTTAAGAACTTCATGACCTACACACGAAAATTCTTGTGAACTAACCGGCTGCCACTGGGATGAAAGATCTCCATGGCTTATGCAGGTCGTATCAGCTTGGGTTTTTCCTCGATCACGGAGATTAATAAAATTGACATAATCTATTAATTCTTTCATAAATTTAAACTTGGAGGATAAATATCAATGGTTTCCCATATTTCATCATAATTTGCGCAAATGAGGAGTTTAGTTCTAGAATCTGTCTGATATGGCCTGTGTAGCATGAAAACCGTCTTAAGTTTGCTAATAGTCTCTTGTGTTAAATTTCTTCCTTTGACCTCATCTAAGACTGGTTCTAGTTGTTTTCTCCACCATTCCAGTGGAGAGTACCATTCAAGTGTAGTCCAAATCAAGGAGTTGTGATTCTTTGGATCTGTCAGATGTTTGTACATTGCTTCAGTTGGGACAAAAACAGGCATAACATACAAACTAGTTGCACACCAAATATACCAGAAGTGATTTTCAGTAAACTTAGAATTTGGGTTTATCATGAATGGCAAATGAAAGGGTGTGTCTAGAAGAAAAGGGGAGTGGTATGGAAACTTTTTTGTCATTTTCATAATTTTCACCATAAAATAAAAAAGATTATTTCTGGCGTATTCTTTGAGTCGGGATGGTGAAAAAGACGAATCAATTCCAAGTGGAAAATTCTTGATCGTAGAGGCATGGGCAGGTAGTGATTTGATCATGAGAATCAATGGAAATGTGTGTGTTTTAGTGATGATCTGGATGGGTTTCATAGGTCTGGAAAGTAAATCAGGAATCAAATTTTGATTTCCTTTGATATGTTTTATAGTAAAATCATATCTTGAAAACCAATCTTTGAGCCTAAGAGTTTGGGGATCTGGAGGCATTTTATTTTTAAACTCAAGAATCCTAGGAAAAGAAGAATTATCCATTTGGACTTCAAACTGATAACTCCTCAGGTGGAAATCAACTTTTTGGATACCCAATTTGACTGCAAGTGCTTCCTTGTAGGTGGTGTGGTAATGTTTCTCAGCTTCTTTGAATTGACCACTAGCATGACCGCAATAATGCTTTGCTCCATTAATCTCTTCTATCAGGACTGCACCTCAATAATGATCATTGGCATCAGTTTGCAGAATTCTCTTTCCATTTCCAAGAATTTTCAAGGCAGGTGGAGTTTGTGCAATCTCTTTTAGGGCTTTGATGGCTTCAGTAGTCTTTGTTTCCCATGGTGGAGGATTTTTCCTGAGTAATTGTGACAGTGGACTTGTATATTTTGCAAGCTTTGGTATGAAATTCTTGATATAATTGATTATACCAAGAAATTGCTTGATTTGATTAATGGTGAGATTTTCATCAGGAAAATTCAACAATTCTTGGCCAATATAAGGTTGAGGTTGATATTTTCCTTGAGAGAAATGCATTCCTAAAAAATCGATTTCTATTTGGGCTAATTGACTTTTCTTTTCAAAGATCATCATTCCATGGTTTTGGGCTATTTGGGAAAATTGGCCCAATAACTGTTTATGAGCCTTTTCATCTTTTGAAAATAACAGCACGTCATCTATATAGATGAGAATATTATTGAGAATGGGCTCAAAAATTCTAGTCATGGCCTTTTGAAATAGTGAGGGAGCTACCTTGAGCCCAAATGGTAATACTGTCCATTGGTATTGGGCATTAGAATTGCAGAACGCCATCTTGTAACGGTCCTTAGGGTCAATACCCAATTGTCAAAATCCTGACTTCATATCAAACATGGAATAAATCGGAGCATCTTTGAGGAAGATGTTTAATGAAGAGGTTTTCGGAATGGGAAATTTATCATCTTTCAGAAAAATGATTAAGAGGTTTACAGTCAATTACTAACCTCTTTTTTCCTCTCATTTTTTCAAATCTCTTTTCAACGTAAAATGCTTGGCAAGCCCATTCAGATTTTGTGGGTTCTATTAGACCTTGTTTGAGTAACTGGTTGCATTCTTCTCGGGCCAAAGCTAAATCTGATGGACTCATTCCTGAATGAGTAGCTTTGGTTGGATTGACATTCTCATTGAGCTTAAAAGGAAGTTGAACAAAAAAGTCTTCGTTTGTCCATAAAGGTTTTGGATGAGAAAATTTCTCATGACTGTCTGCACAAAGTTTGAGTAATTTGGACTTAATTTCTTCATATTCAGCAGGAACTTCAGAAAGGAAATACAACTTTAATATTCCAGAATAGGGTTTAAATTCTCGTTTAAATTTGATTCCTGTGGGGAGAATTTTAAGCCTATTTGCTGCTGAATAAACATCCATATCCACAACAATATCTTTATTTGGGAGGCTACTACCAATGACCTTTGTCCAAACTATGCATTCGGGGAAGAATCGAATTCGAATTTTATCATTTGTCATCAAACCTGTTCTGAAAACTTTTCCATCTACTGCTATAAAGTATGCAACATGTTTCACCCATGCTTTTGTAGGGAGGATGCTTGGGTTCATCATTGTTATTTGGGCACCAGTATCCATATAGGCTATAACTTTTTTGGGATGAGAAAACTTTGAGGCAAGGACATGGATATCAACACAAGGGAGAGGAGAAGTAGGTAGAGTACTTCCTACTTCTTTGAACGAATAAATAGGAAAACATTTATCATCTCCTGATTCAACAAACGATGCTTCATCTGAAGAAGAGTCGTTTGACGAAGAGTTTTAAAGAGCAAAAATTATTTCTTCATCAGCAGAGCTTTGTTCAGAATACAAGGATTCTAGATCTCCTTCTAGAGGTTGAAGAGAGTTGATCAACTTTGCGGCTTTGTTGGTTTTATTAGGACATCTCTTAGAAAAATGTCCCTCTTCTCCACAAACAAAACATCTTTGATTTCTCCTTTTCCCTCTGAATGGCTTTCTTTTAAAGAACTTCAAAGCTCTCTTTTTTCTTTCCTTCTTGAAGATTCTAGAAGGTTTAGTGTGTCTTCGCCGATGATGTTTCTTTTTCGTTGAACAACTGCATTTGTTATCCTTGCACTTGATTTCCAGATATGGCTTTTTGCATGCTTTGGTGAATTTGGATTTTTGTTCTACAATTTCTGAGAAATGTTGGTGCAATCTACATAGCTTTTCCAATGCCTCCAATGTTATTTGATGTATCTAGCCGAGACTCGCGGCTTTAATATCTTTCTGAGCTGTTGCTATCATCTTATGGATTTCTGGTTGGAGTTCTTAGGGTAGTGAGGAGATATATGTAATTTTTAGACTATGATCATTAAATCCATTGAGGACATAATATCTCTGGGTCATTCTTTGATAATTTTTTTCAAGATCTTTGACTCTAAGAGAACAACATCTCATCTCAAAGAATTCTTGTCTGCTTTTTCTATCAAATATCTCCATATCACCAATGAATTCGTTGTGAAGAATTCCAAGGACATCAGCACTATTTCCCAATCTGTGTAATTCATCTTGTTTGAATGTACCAAGATTATGGCACCATTCCTTCAACGTGCCTGTCATTCTACAGCAAAATTCTTCAATGACGTTATAAGTGTCTGCATTTGTTTTCATCATCTGAGTGTCAAGCCAGGAACCAAATTCATGGAGCCTTTTTCTCCAGTGACTGGGTGGTATATCATCAAGCGTGAACCAAGGTCCAATATTTATTTTTGTTTTTTCAGAGACTGGATTTTGTTCAAGTGACTTTTCATAAAAGGATCATTCCTCTTTTACATTTACCATAAAAAGTCTAGAAATGTTCATGCAATCCTTTTTAGATGTTGATTCTTGTTCTGATACTGATGAAAAGGATTCAGATCTTTCATCAGTTGATGTATCTTTGGAAGAATCATTTTCCTCAAAAGAAGAGAAATTATTTTCTTGTGGGAATTCATGGTTTTCTGTGATTGTCATGGCTTGGAAACTTTTATTGGGAATTTCTTCCCTTTGGAATTCTGGAGGAGGTATTTTAGGAACATCTTGGGAGTCAGAGGATGGCACACTTAAGCAAGTGGTTTTTTCTTTGGACCTGGACGTTGAGGGTTTTGTAGTTCTAGCAGATTTTGGTCTATAAGCTGAAGGTATATATTTGGCATAATCTGGTGGTGATGAAGCATAGGTAGGATACAGAGGAGATGACATTTGTGGTCGTGTGAAATAACTAGGAAAGGTAGGAGGGTTAAAGAAAGGATCTTCAACAGGTTTAATTTTTTCTTCTTTGGAAGCTCTCAAGAAATCATCAATCTCTTTTAGTTGGCTTTGTAATTTTCTGATTTCTCTTTCGTTATGGTCAAAAACTTGGCCAAAAGTTCTTTCTTCTAACATCCTTCTTAAGTCATGATCCAACTGAGAGACTTGAGCTTTTAAGGTTCTGTAGTGTTTTTGCATTTTTTGAGACAAAACTTTGAGATCTTCATCTGTTTTGTCTATTTTTTCTGTAATTTTATTCATCTTTCTGTCTAGATTCTGGAGAATGTCAATTTGAGCAACCATGTTTTCTGATTGCCAATTTAGAACTTCCTCCGCTTGGGTTAGAGGTTTAAGTCTTCCATCAGGTTGGACTTTATTGGGTTGTATGAAAGGTTTGGATGATCTATTTGTGATTGGATCAGTTTTTCTTTCTAAAGCAGGGAAATGTTGATCGTATTCTGAGGTTGGTATTGACATCATGAAGCAAGGAATTGGTTCAATGTTTTTGGGAGGTTTTATCAGGTCATAATGGTCTAAGGGAGACCATGAGACAAGGTCAGGATCATTTGGTGGAACAAGGTTTTCTTCTTTGAGGATTCTAAGAGCTTCCTCGTAAATTAGGAGAGGAGGAGCTTTCTGGCGAATTCCTACCCAAGGGCCATTATTCGGATAAGTCCTTCTTTGTGGAGGTGGTGGTGGTTTACACCTACCTTTCTTTTTCCTCTTAAGGCGGATGACATCTTCATCCATCTCATCATCATGCATCCAGCAGTCACAGTCTGGGTCACACATATTGGGATCTACATCCCATATGAAATGCCCATCTATCTTGTCTATATAGATGGGTTTTCCATCTATTGTAACCTCATGGACCTCATGGATAGACACCAATCTTCCTTGAGTATTGGTTGGATCATCAAGGTTTGGAAGATCGGAGAGGGTGAGCTATTTCCTTCATCTGGGTTCTTGAAGATTGTCTTGACTGTCTTGTCAATAGATGATCTCCTGAAGGTTGCTTCCTGATACTGAATTGGCTTTCTATCTTGTTGTATCTTTTCGTAGTTGGTGATCCATTTAAGAGGAATTAACTGTGTCAGTTCTTCTCTTGATATTCTTTTAGGGATTTGGACAATGGAGGGTGTCTCTTCTTCTTTATTGGTGATTACAAATAGCGAATCTGAAGAGCATCCTGTGAGTGGTAAATCTATCGAATGATTTTAAAGTCGATAGATTATCTGGTGATGGAGAGTGGCCGACATGGCTTCTGGAACTTGGTCAGTTCCGTTGATCTGAACTTGGACCTTCAGTCTTGTGGACAAAGTACTGTGATTAAGACTTACGTTGTAGTTTGGGAAGATAGTGAGAACTACACTTCCTGCATGTAATGAAGTCAAAAAAGTTCCGATCACTGTGTTTTCATAGTGAAGATAGCTAGAGTCCAACAACGCTATCTTACAGAAAACAGAGAGATTTTTCCTTCCATGGAGAGAAAGGATCAATATGACAGCTCCAAAGGGTAGAGCTGTGTATCCTTCATTTTTCCAATGATTTATAAGATTCTGAGGAATCTCTAAATCAACATACTGCTCTTGATTTGTCGCCCTAAGGCTATACTGATCAAGTCGTGAGGATTAAATATATTCTTTCATGTGAGGACGGTGAGTTGTGATTAGGTTTCTGATAGATCTAGTGAAAGATCTTTGTCTTTTAAAGATATTATAAGGGCATAAAAGAGGTGGTATGGTTTCAGCAATTTGGGCATTGTCAGGAACATAAGAATACTCAACATGGTTTTCTATTTTGTGGGAATTAGTCTTTTTACAAGATTTAGGAAGAGTTAGTCAAGAGGTGAGAGTAATGGGTTGATGTGTTGGTTCTGATGTTTTCCATAATTGATTGATTTTCTTCCTTACTCACTCTCTTTATTATATCCATATCATATGTACCCCCTTTTCTAGTAAATCAAGCTCTGATACCACGCTGGCCGGGAGCCTTCCATATCATAAGAATAGTCCTAATTGATGTTGGGTTTTTTAATTAATAATTAATTTAAAATATTAAATTAAACAAAAATATGTTTAATATCTCTTATTTAGGGGATTGATCGATAAGATTATTGAAATATTAAAAATAAATTGTATTAATTAATGGTTTAAAAGTTATTGATATTGGACTACAAATATTGGTCTATTGGTCTGATTTTTATATTTTTTTGTTTTACAAAAAATATATTTAGAAACTTTCTCGCTAAATGTGCAATTCTCGGATTCTCATACTGCAACCTACCCACCCGGTATCCCACGATTCATCATATCCGTCCGAATATTATATTTATATATATCCATGGTTTAAAAGACATAAGCCTAAAATGGATCTATATTTTGATTGGTCCCAATTATATGCCACCTTGATGTTGTCTTAAAGATCTTTCATTGTTTACAAAGCTCTACAAATATCCCGATTTTAGGTGGACCAAAAAATTATAAATTCTTGTAATACTAAAATTTAGAGCTATTACTGAACAAAAGAAAATGAATTTGAAGCTATTGTACATTCCATGAAAAAAATGGAGATATTGCTAATTTCATTTCATTTTTTTCAAATTAATTCAAATTCTAACCCCTTATACAATTGCAACAACAACATTATTCTTACATTCAATTTTGATTTTTCTAAGAATCAATAATAACTAAATCCTACAAAATTTAAACTTCATCGCCACTCCAATTATTTTTTTGTTTTGGACCTGTAGGTCCCTCCTCTCCCAACACTTCCGGTGGTAAACCGTTAACAAAATTTTCAAAGAGATCTTTAAGTTTTCCAGGCAAAAATTTTTCAATACTCTTCAATTCATCATCTAGACTATAATTAATATGTGGACCCCACTCCCTATAAAAATTCAACCATGGTGGCTCTATTACAGACGTCCCTAAATAATCAGCAGAAACCAAAACAAATTTTCCCATATCCATAACATTTCCACCTGTATCAGTATCATCTCTTGCACCTACACCATCTTTTCCTAATAGAACAAGACCAGCATAGGGATATGATGCATGACCATGTAATGTAGCATAAACAATAGGTCTTTTAGTTGGAACATCAAAACTGCTATTATCAATTTGGTATTCAAGTTGAGAGGAATCAATCCATGAACCATGATTATGTTGTGAGAAATATACATGCCATAATTGACCATCCAAGTTACTTACTCTTAATGTCACATGTTCCCAATCACCAACATGTTCACCTATTCTCCCTAATTTAATATTTATAAACTTTACTTTTGCTCTTCCAGGTCCATTAAATGGATAGAAAACCCACATGGTAAAATCAGTGAATGTTCCTCCAAGCATTGGTTTAACATGTACATAAGATTCACCACTTTGTACATTTCCAATTTTGACCCTTTCTTTGTTTTCATCATCAGCAGGTAAGTCTATCCAATATTCACCATCAGTGTTAGGATCCTGAGGAAGGTTAGTTCCATTTTGTGCTATTGGAACAGGATTTGATTCTTGGCCTTTCTTGTATAGTAATGCTCCATTGGAGAAAAACCAATTAACTGAAGAAGGTAAGTATTCTTCATCAGGATGTAAATATAGAAATGGAGAATAAACTTGAAGTACTGCCTCAATTTGTTTTAGATTAGGCATTATTTGTGTAATAGAATTGAGATTCTTCAAACAGGAAATTGATGGAGGGTTACTAGCCTCGCCGATTTGTGCGATAAAGGTTCCGACGCGAACACCGGGAGCTTGAACACCTCTATTGGATGGTCTAACATCATAAAAATGGAAGTCATTGGATCCCCAAATCCATGAAGAAGTTTCACATTGGTCAGTGAGGTCTGATCTTACACACATTATTTTATCAAGTGATGGTTTATCTACTGTTGTGGTGACAACATGGCCTAAAGCTTTGTAACCATCAGGTGCCACTGGTAGCCAAACAAACAAAGAGAAATCTTGTGAAGCTGAAATAGATGTAGTGTTGAATACAAGTGTGTAATCGATTGGTGATTTTAAAGTTCCATTGATTGTGCTTGAAGAAACATCTTTTGCAACAAGAACATATCCAAAAAGTGGCTTGTTGTTTGGTTGGCTGTAGCTACCTAACATAGAGAACCCTTGAGGTATTCCTGTTGGTTCGTAGACTGAGGCGCCTTGATCGTCCGGTCCGTCTTCGTAGGCGCCCCAAACTTTGCTAAATGTTGATACTTGAGACACTTGTAGTCCGCCTAGGTCAACGACTCCGCTCGCGAAACCGTTACCTGCATTTCGGAATTCAATATTCGATATAATCAGCCAACATTCACTAATATATCATTTTAAAAAAAGCTATAACAAACAGGTCTTTATTCAGTAGAATGTATCACAAGAGGACAGAAAATGGCAGTCATATAATGGATACCTACCTTCTGGCCATGAATTTGATGTAATTGGAAGCTTAAATATGTTATCAACTGGGCGCAATCGGGATCGCTTTTCCTTGAATATTTTCTTATGATCTGCATATATACAATAACATAGGATAAGACAATTACAAAATGTGGTAATGTATGGAGAACAAGGTCAGTCTATAATTATAGCATTTTCTGAAGGAAGTACTGGTTTGGCTATATGAATAACAATCTTCTAAACATTATTGAATTTCACTTATACAACAATTTGTTCATTTTAGGTTGGTTTTTGTTACATCTTTTCACGAAGAGGGGGGTATAAATTTGTATCAATCTTATTTGAGATAAACATTTATGGTCATTAATTAATGTTCCTTTAATGAATAATATGTTTTTCATCATGAATTTTTTATTTTAAAAAACAAAATATTAAGTCTTCTATGATTGTGTCCCAAAAATAGCTCTCATATTGAGAATTATGAGATAGACAATAAAATCATTGGCACTTATCTAAAAGACTCTTTAAAATTTATCTTGTGGTTATGAAATTATCATCATCACTGATTCATTATTGCATTTACGGCATTATTTATTAACAAATAAAATGGGGTACTTTGTTATGTATGATCAAGTACATAGTTATGTATCATCATAATATCATGAGTAAAGTATATAAAACTTGCTCACATGTCACATACTTATCAATTTCTTGTGTGGACCGTGTTTTTTCATTAAGAAAACATGTGATGCTTAATAACATCGAATCACTACATGTTTGAACCAACTAAGTTGATTAGTTAATTTGTGAAATTATAACTAATCATACATTAGGGTAGTGTATGATTTAGTCTAACCATTTATTAAAAAAAAAATCATGCTTTTTTGTTTTGGTTGTGATTTTTTATCATAACATTTGACATTTTCCATACCGATAATATAATATAAGAGAACTAAAAAAAATAATAGATAAAGTAAAGTAACAATGGCATTGCTGAAAGAAAAGTACCTGAAATTTGATGCATTGGTGCAGCTTTAGGAACTCCCATTGTTTGAATTGCCATCAAAAGTACAAAACAAACCCAAAATATCCCCACATTCCCCATTTTAATAATCCCTTCCTTCCACAAACAAAACACCCCAAATCTCAACTCAACCTTATCAAAATTCTCTTTTGTGCTCACACTTGAAAAGTACGAACACTTTTGCTTATTGAAGTTAGAACAAAAAGCACAGTTGTTAGTTTGGTACTCCTCGATACTCAGCTCTTCCCTATATATATAAGTGGTTTGCTTTGGAGTTGGATTGAATCCAGTCACTATTTAGCTTTTAACACAATTTATGACTCTTTCAATACTAAATTGGATATCTATTTAAAAGGTACAGCATTATATTATTTGGCTAAATTCTCATTTCCCACTTTTGGTTATGATGATTCCTAATCTGTTTTTTTTTTCTATGTTTTATATTATTTTTCAAAGGGAAAAGGTACATAAATTGTACCGTTCAAATAAATAGAAAAGAAATAAATGAAAAAAGAGAAATTATAAATTGTATGTTGTTTGAATCAATAGAAATAGAGATAGAAGACAATATTATACTTTATTCTTTTTTACTTATTTGATAAAGTGGAAAAGTAAATTGAAATTAATGGACATAATACTAATAACAATTTGTCCTTAAGTCCTAATTCAAATGACAAATGTCGATATTGTTAGTTCAATTAACAAATATCTATAATGTTAGGTTAGACGTCTTGTCTTGGATTCAAACTCGTGATTTCACAGTTGTGTTATGATGAAATTTACCATTTATTTTAAGATCCAAAAACAATTATACTAATAACAATTTTATCTTTGAATGTTTTAAAATTAAACATTTGACCTAAATCATTAATAATTTTTCTTCATCTGTTTTATTTTTGACTGATGGTTTTATCATATTTTATGGAGGTTAAGATTTTAAAGTCAATACTATAAAAAAATATTTTATAATCAATAAAATTTAATTTCTTAAAAGATATTTCTGAATATTTAATATAGAATTACATTTATTTATTTTTTATAATGTAACCAAAAAATATGATTTTCCTTATATATATATATATATATATATATATATTACTCAAAAAATAAATTATTACATTAGAGAAAATAAAATTGCCATGGATAAAATAAACATATATATTAAAATCTATCTTATATACAAATAAAATAAGATTTACAGAAAAATGGGACCTTAGTAATATGTAACTCGGCTGATAGATGAGTCCAGTACCTAGGGGATAAATACCGCCTCATTACATTCCCACTACCAATTAAGTAAGTGGCTCCATTGATAGTGGGAATGTGATGAGGCGGTATTTAAAGTCGTGACTAACATTGTCGATAACGGTAAGGGTCGGGATGTTAAAAAAAAACTTAATATCAATCACTTTCTTTGAATATGTATATATTATTATAGTATGTATATATTATAGACATTGGTGTAAAATACACGAGCAATTGTATTCTCTATTCTATGTGTGGCAAATTTTTAGATCTATACAAAAATATAATAATTCCAACTTGAGAATTGTAATATAACAGTGGTAAATTTTATTTGGGTTTATAGAGGGTCGATGAAATAGTTTTAGTAAATCCAATGCGTCTAATTGTTTTTCACATACTAATAGTGGTAATGTTACAATTTTTACTATAATTTTTTCTTTTGCGTTATTATTGGCGAATATTGAGATTTTAAAATTTAATTAAGACGATAACAACATTTACGTTGATATACAATTTAGTTTTTATATGATAAAATTTAGTTTTTTATGGGATGATAAAATTTAGTTGATTTATAATTAAATTGGTAATATGATTGTAATACAACGGTTGCCATGAAAGTGGTTCACATTTTTTATATTGAGATCTTCTAGATGTTACTAATGCCATAAACCCAAAATTTGATAAAATTTTTTTTTTGAACTGACCATGTATGGATATGGTGGTGGTAATTAAAAAATGATTTAATGTTAAAAAAAGTAATTATAAATTTAAAGTAGTAAACTTTTTGCTTTTCATTTAAGTTTAATCTGTTCACAACACTTAACATTATACTTTTAGGTTGCATTTACACTTTTTACACTGAAAAGGTTTAAATTCTAGTATCATAGAATAGTCTGAATAACGTCCTTAATTCATAACTCAACCGACAAATAACGATATTGTTAGGTTGGCCGTCATTTCTCGAGTTCGAACTTGGGACCTCAGAGTTATGTGAGATAATTATGATGATATTTATCATCTCTTCTAAGACAAAAAAAAAAAAAAAAAAAAAAAAAAAAAAAAAAAAAAAAACGAACAGTCTCAATATTGTCGCAATAATATTTAGATAACCTTTCCATGGAATATTCTAAAGCATTTATATTTTAGATGCCTATTTTGGTAACGAATTACTATATTTCTATATTTGTATAACAGTAGTTTTACACTTACTTTTAACAATTATCATATTAATGAAGATTGTCATAATAAAGAAACATTATTTTTTGGTTGCAAAGTGTGTAGGACAAGCGCATAATTAACAGTCTCTGGTTGTTGTTTAAAAAACCTAAGTATTTTTACCTTTGATATTCTTTTTTATATTGCTGCCTCTGATTCCTAACTCACGATTTTGGGTATTATGATTATGATTGATGATAAAAGGAAATATTTGGTATTGACCGACCGACATCCAAAAAAATCTCAGCAGGGTTGGATATAGGATAAATGTTGGAAGGAATCTTTCCATCATCAACAATTTTCAACCTTGTATTAAATTGAAATGTTAACTTATACCCATGTTTTGTCCTGATATTTAATTGAAATGAGAACTTATACTCATGTTTTGTTGTACAGTATGACCCACTATTTGTTGCGATCCCAAAGTTAGCTATAGAATAGACACGATCCTCCTGTAAGTCCTTTTCGAACTTGTAAATCAACATTCTACGCACGGTTGCATGTATTCTATTAGCCTATAAAAAAATAAATTTACAGGTTAATAACTTAACTTTAAAGCATACATGAAAGTTATTAAAAAAAATTTAAGCATACGTCAAATGCATTAAGAAAATTTAACGAACACATAGTACATACATTTGAGTCCATGAGAATCATATCAAGTGAGAATGACTGTTTGTCACACGCAACATCCCTGACAAAGGATAGTCTTACCACACGAACATTCAAACTCCATGGTTCTTTAGTTGCGTTGATGCCGGGAATGCTATCGTTGTTTCTAGGAGCCATATATAGAATTGATACAAATTTATTTTTATCTTTGGTATAACTTCTTAATATATAGACAAAAGTCTACGACATTTAGGTTAAGCCCATTATTATAAAATGATACTATAACCGATTTAGGTTAAGACCAAATACGCCAATATAAATTGAAACCGTAATTCAAAAACCTCTGTTAGTGTTACACTATAAAATTACATTGATTTTTTCACATCTAATAATTACCAATCAAAATTAGTAGTATTAGTTCAACCCAATTATTCTGAATTAGTAGTAACTTTATGATCTAATTGAAAACTTAAATGAGAGTAATTTCTTGTCTATGACTTATCTATTATATATATTTAAAACAGACTCCGCTGCCACCTCACACTATTTCCTCCACATATGCGAACATTTGCCACCTCAGCTAAAAAGCTGATGTGTACAGAGTTTGTTTATTCACTTTCTAAATACATTTTCCCCATATTTTGTGAACTATTCATGTGCCATAAGTTACAAATTACAATACAATAAATATCAATTATTTGACACTCATTGGTCCTCAATTATTATTGATAACGGTTATTTCTCCATAAATATCTTCAAATTAAATATTATATAGTATCATTACTGAAGAAAAAAAAATTATTGAAATTTATAATATCAACGAAATTTATTACATGTCACTTATTAGATAATCTATTATATATATTTAAAACAGACTTCGCTGCCACCTCACACTATTTCCTCCACATATGCGAATATTTGCCACCTCAGCTAAAAAGCTGACGTGTACGTCTTCATAAAGTGTTTTCTTATTCACTTTCTAAATACCTTTTCCCCATATTTTGTGAACTATTCATGTGCCATAAGTTACAAATTACAATACAATAAATATCAATTATTTGACACTCATTGGTACTCCATTATTATTGATAACGGTTATTCCTCCATAAATATCTTCAAATTAAATATTAGATAGTATCATTACTAAAGAAAAAAAAATATTTTAATGAAATTTATAATATCTACGAAACTTATCACATGTCACTTATTAGATAACTAAAATTAATATTTAAATCAAATAGAGAGATATAATTTAGAATTAGGCCAATAATTTGTTTTTCTATTTTTTTCTTATTATACCATTACTGATATGGAGTTAGAGAAAAATTTATATATTTTTTGAAATATTGATATTGTTATGTATGGTTATATACTAAAATATATTTTTAACTTTTTTCAAGTAGTAAATTGTTTTTTTTTTTTGTACAAAATAGTAAACAGTTGCATTACTAGAAAAAAAAATATCTCAAGCAAATACTTTTTAAGCATTATTTGCATTATATGAAACCTATTTCGATATACCAAAAATTGTAATTTATAAACAACATATGCACGCTTCAACTCAACACATTTTTTCTAAGGACAAAATTGTGAAATCTTACTATTTTGATAAAATAATACGTTGAAGTGTATAAAAAGTAGAAATCATGAAATCCGGTGTAAACCAAATTAAATAAGTAAATATTGATACACAATATTTTAATAAATGTTACCAATATATTTGATAAAATGTTCAAACACTTTTAAATATTTATTTAAACATTAAAAATAGTCAATATACAACTTTTGTATTTTTTTTATTATTGTGTTGTCACATAAATTTACCAAAACAAATAACAATTAGTCAATCTAATAAAAAAATATGTGTTTTGTTTCTCTTATTAGTTATCAATGCATATATTTACCATGAGCATTATTTCGAATTTTTTTTAATATATGTAGGAAAAAATGTTAAAATTTTAAAAATTCCTACATAACTTATATACTTTAAAAATAGAGTTTACGATTATCAATTATATA
>JBBPBQ010000003.1:38724054-38798837 GCA_037974755.1 Cicer yamashitae
ATATATATATATATATATATATATATATATATATATATATATATATATCACCTTATAAAAAATTTAAAATTAAACGCGCGGGTCATATTCTAGTTGTTTATTATAGACAACTATTTAGTGGTGACGTATATAATTCAGCTAATGAATAGACAATTAAATAAATAACTTTACAAATTTTATTTATAATTTGTTGTTTATGACAATTAAATGAATTAAAAAATAGACATTTATTTCACTAAATGTCATTAAAAATAACTCATTTAAAAAATGTGAAATCAATAAATATTAGGTGACATATTTTCATGTCACCTATATTACATGTCATTTTGCAAGGCATTTGTTTATAGGGTAGATAATAAAGACTGAAATTTAAATAATTGTATGAGTTATTTTAAGAGTTTAACTATTTACAATTTAAATATTGGAACTGAAAAAATTGCAATTATTTACATTCTCATTTAGATTATTGTAAATTAAATTTCTGATTTTGATTAATTAAAATATGGATAATTAATTTCAATAAAGACATATAATTAATATCATAATATTTTGTATTACTTACTTTATCATTTAAATATTTTTGGATATCTTTTTTATTTAATTTTTTTTGAAACTGCAAAAATTAGTAATTAGTTGTCATGTTAGCATTTTTTTTCTTACACAGGTTTGAACTGACTCTTTCAATTTCTTAACCTTTAGTTCATATCAATTGAATTACCCATCGACTCATTTTTATATTTAATTTAATGTAATTTTTGAAATTGAATATTTTAATTTTTATAAAATTAATGTTTCCTGATGAAATACTGGTGTTTAATGATTTTAAAACCTAGTTGTCTATTGCTCCCTAAAACTTGTATTCTTCTTATTGTTGGCCCTTCTTTATCCATTTATTAGAGATAAGTGGTAAGACTATTTTGTAGTTTGAAAACATTTCTTCAAAAAAATATTTATTCTCCTTTTAATTAAATACATGTTTTTCACATAAATTTAGTTTTTCTCTTCCTCGTGCGATGTTTGATTTCTCGTCTTAGTGCGGTGTTTATATGGTTCAAATTGAAAAATTAATTTCAATTAAGTGCATATTCAAATTCAATCAATTAGTAAATGACTTCTTATACGTTACAGCTTCAGATGCATGTGTATACCAAACACTTCAATTTCGTCACAATTGTTGGTATTTTGTGATGTTATGCTATTAACTTTAATACTATGAGTTTGTTCTCAGATTCATTTTTTTGGGTTTTAGCATTTTAAATTGTATGATTCTTGATCGATGTAATTTCTATCGATTTGAATCAACAAATATCGTTTTTTTAGTAAAAACAATTGATGGGCTTAATAGACAATGATTTATTTATTTTATTTTATTGGTTATCAATTTTTATTTTGTCTAAATTTGACTTTAAATTTATTATTATTATTATTATTATTGTTATTATATTTAGAGCATTTTATTGTTAATATTACTATCGTTTTTATCATTTAACACCTCATTATCATTACAATTTAAAGCAACATGAGACTATTTCAATTTCCTCAATTGCAACCAAAACTCAACAATCTCTACTTTGATTGAAATTGATGTATCTTCAACTTTAATTGTCTATACCGACCATCATAGTTCAAAAGAACTATCATATTTCACCATAAAAAGTATTCTCAACTTGAAGTTAAACAAACCACTCAAAGAATTTTTACTTGAAACTAAACTACTTCAAGAATTTTCACTTGAAACTAAACCACTTCAAGAATTTCTTATACATGCCGAAACCAAGCTAAAAAATGTATGGTGCAACTTTCATGTTAGCTTTATCAAGAAGTTCTGCCACAATCGAAAAAATCTGACAATACACCTTACATTAGCGTCAACCAATGCCCATGTGCCAATCAACACCTTGTGTAATCATGATTATATCAACACTTTTTTTACTTGAATTTTACACAGCCAAAATTGATTGACTCATCCATCAAAATTTTCTATTTCAAACTTTTTAGCGGAAACATACTATAACCATGCACTAGGTAGGTTTCGACAAAAGAGAGATGAGCCACATATGACTACTTAATAACTAAATATTTTCTTTGTTAGAATCTTGCCTAAACAATACTTCTATAGTATAACTCATCTTTTTTGATGTGAAAGATTAAATAAAGTTGCAACCACAGAGCATACTAAGAATTCTATTTCCTTGAACCAAACCAAAAGCTTTGATTGCCAAATGTTGAGAAAATAAAAAAAAATACAAAAATTTAAAGAACACAATCAAACATAAGAATATAGCATGTAAACTCCAAATCGGAGAAAAAACAACGACTAGATAATAACACTATATGAAAATTATTACAACACAAAGACTTCTCTCAAATAAGCCACACCCCCAATGTAACCACACTCTCCTAAGAAAATATTTAACTACCCTCACAAAATTCTAAAACAAGAGAGAAAAGAAATAGTTAGATATAACTTAAAATATTTCTGATTGATGTAAATTGAAATGAAAAACTAGAGTCATATACATAGATTTGAGCTACAATTTCAAGTAATATGAGACTATTTCAACTTTCTCAATTTCAACCAAAACTTACATGATAAATGATCATATGAAATTTGAATTTGAAAAAGAATAAATTTTCCCCTCCAAAACTCAAGTCCCAAACATTCCTTTAGAGATTTAATGTTTTTTTACTTAAGATTTAATGTATTTTAACCATCAAGAGTTTTCTTAAAAAAAAAGAAACCATTACACGTTGAATCGACATAGCTTTAGTAAAAGAGAAAATTAATAAATTTCAATACAAAATTTATATATTTAGTACACTAACAAGTTCCCTAAAAATACATATTAACATTTCTCTTATTGTTATTATTATGTGGAATTTAAATTTTAAATGCATTACTAAACAATTTTGGCCTATAAAACAAATTGGTCAAACTCCACCACAATATATATAAATAATAAAAAATTATATCAACCTAATATATAAAATAAGAATTTAACAACAAAAAATAATTTTAATAAATTATGATTATTAATTTTCAAAAAAATCAAATAATATGTTGTTTTAGATCTCAACATATGTTGAGACAATCCAACATAAAAATAGTCTTTAATTTATTGATTTATAAAATAAATATACCAAAATCTTTCCACTCGTAGATATATGATTGAATCTCCCTAACAAAATATATTTTCGTGCCACTTTAGTTTATGTTACTACATGCTCTCTCTCAATCATGCATAGCAGAGTACTCTGTTTTGCACGAGTTCTTCCCCCTCATTTAAAAAAAGTTCATTCATCAAATCCAGTGATGATCATAATTTCATAATCACAAGATATTTCATACAAAAGTATATATGGTTGGTTTAATAGTTGTTGTAGGGAAGTTAAAGAGCAGAACTATAAAGATATTAGAGGGTTGGATCTCTGTGCCAACACAAAGAATTCTACGATATATGTGTAAAATTAATATGTATCAATATATTTAGTACTTAAATTAATAATTAAATGAGTTTTTATTTAATAGTATTTAAAAAATTGTAATAATTAAATATCATTTATTAAAAGTGTCAGTAAAATAATATTTTAAAAAAAATTGAGATATTATTACAAATAATAGTGAATATCGAATATCTTTTTAAAAAATATATAGAAAATTAGTATAATACTTACAAACAAATAAATGACTTTTTTTTTAAAATTATTTTTCTTAAAGTATTAAAGTTTACAAATAACTTTTTAATTCACAAAACGATAATTAATTTATTAATTAAAGAAACAATTTTATTGAAACACTTTAATTTATCAATGTACATAGAAGCCTCCAATATTAATCACATCGTATTAATATTTTCCGTTAAAAAATTGCAATACAAAAACAAATTCAAAGGTGTTTTCCCTATAAATGTAACGTCAAGTGCACACAATCACTATTAATTTAAAGGTGTGACACATATTTTTATTTTTTTACTAATACACACATATACATGTATATGTATACAATTATACGTGTGTCTATTTGTTAACCAACCTAATTAGAACTTGAAGCAAGTCGTTCATGTAAGATAAACAAGACAAGCAAGTCCTTTAACAAACAACTTAGTGTGTAAGTGAAGTTGAACAATGTTACAAGTTTATCTATGCAAACAAAAGTGTTTCCTTGTACGACACATCATTGAGGATTCCATTGTATTTAATTTTTATATGAAGAGAGTTTTCTGTCTTCACACTTTTGTCCTCAAAGGAATACATTTCTTGCAAAAATCGCTATTACCTATATAAACGCCACATTCTTCCATACACTTACACATTATTCTCTTTGAAAACTCAGAAAATGGACAATTGTTTCACCGCATGTTCTTGTGTAGAGAATCTCTTCAAGAGAAATCAATCACGATCCCGCCCTATTGATACCATATTCAAGCTTCCAATTGCTCCAACTGTTTGGCCACAGGGTATTCATTAAGTGATTTTCATTTTCACTCCTCTTGTGACATTATGTGTTGTTTTTTATTGATTTATTTGAATTTATCTATTTGAATTAGTATCTGTGACATAATTTGAAAGAGTTTATGAAAATAATTTACGATGTCGTTAGTTTTTTTTTGTTCTAAAGAGCTTATAAGCGGCAAAATTCACATACACTAAATATAGAGAAGAGAGATATTTTGGATTTGAATTCGCATCCCAAAATATCAAATGTCCGTGCATCTACCATATGAGTTGTAGTTACAGATTGTCCATAAGTTGTTTTTACCTTATTTTTATAAGCTCTTAAGAAAAAGTTGACGAAAGCAACTTATAATTATATATAAAAATAGTTTGACTTTATTTTATCTTTTGTATAAAAAAAATTTATACATAAGTATATCTATAATAAGTGCTTAATTAAATTGTTTATTCAAAATAAAGCCAATAAATTGTGTTAGGATTTTCACATACAGGTAATGGTTTTGCAAGTGGAATGATTGATCTTGGTGGGCTACAAGTGTGTCAAGTAACAACATTTAACAAAGTTTGGTCCACCTATGATGGTGGACCTGACAATCAAGGTGCCACAGTGTTTGAACCAACAGAAATACCTCAAGGATTCTCTATATTAGGTAGCTACAGCCAACCAAACAACAAGCCTCTTTTTGGATATGTTCTTGTTGCAAAGGATGTATCTTCAAGTACCACCAATGCCACCTTAAAGAAACCAATTGATTACACACTTGTACTCAGCACTGCATCTCTTAAGGTTAAACAAGATTTCACATGTTATATTTGGCTACCAATAGCACATGATGGTTACAAAGCTTTAGGCCATGTTGTCACCACAACACAAGATAAGCCTTCACTTGACAAAATAAAG
Organism: Cicer yamashitae; assembly: GCA_037974755.1. NCBI lineage: Eukaryota > Viridiplantae > Streptophyta > Magnoliopsida > Fabales > Fabaceae > Cicer > Cicer yamashitae. The sequence goes on from JBBPBQ010000003.1 coordinate 38,729,411, forward strand.
TGTGTAAGATCAGACCTCACTGACCAATGTGAAACATTTTCATGGATTTGGGGATCCAGTGACTTAAATTTTTATGATGTTAGACCATCCAATAGAGGTGTTCAAGCTCCTGGTGTTCGCGTCGGCACCTTTATCGCACAAATCGGCGAGGCTAGTAACCCTCCATCAATTTCCTGTTTGAAGAATCTCAATTCTATTACACAAATAATGCCTAATCTACAACAAATTGAGGCAATACTTCAAGTTTATTCTCCATTTCTATACTTACATCCTGATGAAGAATATTTACCTTCTTCAGTTAATTGGTTTTTCTCCAATGGAGCATTACTATACAAGAAAGGTCAAGAGTCAAATCCAATTCCAATAACACAAAATGGAACTAACCTTCCTCAGGATCCTAACTATGATGGTGCATATTGGCTAGATCTACCCGCTGATGATGCAAACAAAGAGAGGGTGAAAAAAGGAAATCTACAAAGTGCAGAATCTTATGTCCATGTGAAACCAATTCTTGGAGGAACATTCACTGATTTTGCCATGTGGATTTTCTACCCTTTCAATGGACCTGTAAAAGCAAAAGTGAAATTCATAAATGTTAAATTAGGGAAAATAGGTGAACATGTTGGTGATTGGGAGCATGTGACATTAAGGGTAAGCAACTTGGATGGTCAATTATGGAAAATCTATTTCTCACAACATAGTAATGGTGAATGGGTTGATTCTTCTCAACTTGAGTTTCAAACAAAAAGACCTTTTGCTTATTCTTCTTTGCATGGTCATGCATCATACCCACATGAAGGTCTAGTTCTACAAGGGAAAAATGGAATAGGTATTAGAAATGATAGTTCTAAGAGTAATATGGTTATGGATTTAGGGAAATTTGTATTGGTTTCTGCTAATTATTTAGGGAATGTTGTAATAGAGCCACCTTGGCTTAACTATTTTAGGGAATGGGGTCCAAAAATTGATTATAATATAGATGATGAGTTGAGGAAGGTGGAGAAGATATTGCCTGGGAAGTTAAAAGATGCTTTTGAACATATTAGGAGTTTGCCTAAAGAAGTGTTGGGAGAGGAAGGACCCACTGGTCCAAAGGTGAAGAATAATTGGAATGGAGATGAAGTTTGAATAGTTTATTAAAGTTATAATGATTCTTATAATATTTTTGATTTGATTCAGATTAATGTTATTTAATGAAATTAAGTCGTTTGTAAAGAAATCAATCAAACAAGCATTAGCTCTAAACCAATTATTGTAAAATCTTAAATCCTATATCAAGATGAGATAAGTTCTAGAAAAAAGAAATTATAAAGAGTGACACGATGATTGATTTTATTAAGAGGAATTAGACTTGATATAGAAATATTATATGATATTAGAGTCTATCAATTCGGATGTGCTACTAAATTATCTACACATTGAACCTAATAATGTTGAAATATAAGGGTGGTGCATTAAACGATACTCAAGTCTCACATTGAAATCAAGTATACTCAATACAATAAAAAGTTTGTAATTCAGTTATACTCAATACTCAAATCTAACATCTCTTATACAGAAACACCTATAATTTTCGTACACTTATTCAACACTTTATTTTCTCTCTCTATATCTCTTCCTATTAAATTAACAACATATCATACCACTCTCTCTATTTCTATCTCTCTCAAGGAGTAGAATGGTTGTATGGGTGTACACCAATCTTTTTCTGAAATCTAATACTAGTAGCACTAACTATAACAAGTTCAGTCTCTTTTATTTATTTGTTTTTTGAATAAAAAGGAATTATTTTAACTAAAATGAACTATGGAAATGATAACTTCCAACATGAGGACATTGATACTAAAATGATAACTTCCAAAAAAAATGAGCATTGTGACAAACTGAGCTAGGAAATGGGCACATTGATAAGCTAGAATTTATCTATATTTATAGCTTTGTGTTGATAGGTTAATCTGATGTTTTTAATTCAGTTTTAGTTTTATTTTGCTACCTTTTTGTTTTGTTTTGATTGCAAGGAGAAGTGAAGGAGTAAGTGAAAAAAGAGCCCTGAAGTCAAGTGGTGCAATCATGATCCATCCTGATCAAGAAAATGAAAGAAACTCAAGTTCCAACAAGAATTACGATCTGGCCGTAATGCTCGTAATGGCTGAACAAGAAAAAAAAAGCAAGAATCTGCCATTCCAAGGCAGCAAGGATTTTTGCCTAGCAGTAATGGCCATTACGGCTGTATTTTGCTTATCTTTTACTGCTGAACCATTTTTCTTCTGTGAAATTTTGATGGTTTCTTGTAATAAAGCTCATGAAGGCACCTAGGGATATAAAAAATGACGAAGATACTCAATTTTAGACACAGGTTCCTACTCACAGTCTCTTGTTACTTTTGATTTTATTCTTGTAATTTCCTTAGCAAACTTCTAGTTTCAATAATATTCAATTTTCTAATTTTATTATGCTCTATATTTCCAATGTCTTTTTTATGTGTGTGTGTGTGTGTGTGTGTGTGTGTGTGTGTGATCATCAGTGAGTAAATTTTCCATTTTTTGGGATTGTAAGATTTCCAATGATGGATCTCTAACAATTTCTATTTCTTTCTTTTTGTCATGGGTATTGATCTTTTAATCCAATATTAGTAAAAAAAATCATGTTTGTACGTAGATATCAAATAATAAACTGAAAGGTGAATTTGATATCTCACCCACAAGATTGAACAAGAGAATCAAATCATGAAAATACATTTTGATTCTCTTAAAATCATGAAAAATATTTTCTCCTACAGGATTTTTCTAATACTTCAATCATGAAAATAGGTTGATTATTAGTTTAAAATACATTTTTGCTCTTTGAAAGAAGGAATTAGTTATAATTGTTTATTTTATTTTTAAGAGTTTAACACTCATAACTTATAGAAGATTAGTTTTATTATATCAATCCTTGTGAAAAACGACAATCTCAAGGCTTTATTTTTACTGCGAATTGTAATAAAAAATCATTATCAAAATTCTCTGTGTGGGAATGATAATTTTTACTATGTGATAGTACCGTGCACTTGTGATCTTATCACACATCTATTTGCTTCTCTTGGAAAATAACTAAGGGAGTAGGTCTAGTCTGCCTGATGCAATATATAGATAATCTCTTTGAAGAGGATAAGCAATAGAGTAAACTGAGTATAGCCTTTTTAATCATGGAGATGAGGGTCAGAAAGTCAGTTTCAAAAGTTACATTAAGAATACATTTTTCACGAGTCAATAAAATACCATTGCCAAAAGTCCATATTTCCGAAAATAAAGTGCCAATTGATGCCAATTTGCAGTAGAAATCACAAATGAAATCTCCATCATGGTCGCGAAGGATTTTCTAACAAGTCGATAAGCCTTCAATATGGATGTAAGCACCATGGATATTCATCTTCACAAGGGGGTTTTATCCATGCTTTTTTTATTAGGGTTAGTAATTGATCAAAGAGTTATGAATATAGATAACTTGGTTAGAAATGTAATGCTACAAATCACACCCCATCTTGGTACTTTGGAAGAAAACCAAAGAGTTTTGATCTTTCCAGAGTTCATTAACCTCCACACTGAAGAACATTTTCCATGCCTAAGGGATGTTTCCAATGTCATTGTGAGTAAAATTCCATTCAAGAAAAATATATGTACCAAGGCTAAAGAACTTACTCCAAAATTTATGCTTAATAACTCTATTGCAGAATAGTTGGACATCTTCACAATCCCTCACAACGTGCATAAAGGTCTCGAGTGTAGAGAGGCAACATTGACAGAGGTCATTGCCCGTATGACATCTCTCAACATTTGTCAAGAGTTTTCCATGTACCATCTTCCAAATCGTTGTCCTAACTCTGGCTGGGCCCTGCTAGTTCCAAACCTCCTTGAACAATATTATCAAATCAACACTGGTCTCATGGTTAATGAAGTTATTATAGGCTGAATTGAGAGTAAATTGGTCGTAAGTGGCTGGAAGCCATGTGGGGAAATCCTAAGAAGCATCAGTTGAAGGCTTCAAGGATTGATTTTTCTCACCGATTAACTCAAGCATAATTTGTTGCAGTTTACTTCAATTCTAATTTGTACCATTAGTGTAGCTCGATATAGAAAAATCAAATTATCTATATGGAATAGCTTAAGGTATTGAGTTAATAAGCTTTCCAAAAACTAGTATCTAGTGATATTTCCAAAATTTTGTAGAGTGACAATCATGAATAACCTATTGCACATTACTTTCGGTTTTGGACCACACTTTACAAATATTGATCCGAGTATTAGAAACAATATTGCGTTGTTGGATAACATGGGTGTTCATAATACCATAATTATACATGGCACAGGCTAGTTGAACCCAAAATATGTCTTTGTTTGTAAGCAGTTGCCAAGAAAGTTTGATCATATATGCCTGATGAAGGACTTTGAGATTCTTGAAAATTGTTTCCCAAGAGACCAAACAACATGCTCTGTGTTCAGTTGTACTACCCCAGATAAAGTTGCAACATAATCTCTTAGCTTCGTCACAAATAGAACTAGAAATTGACATGGTTTGCATCACATAGGCAAGAATGCTAGATAGAGATGATTGAGCAAGAGTGACTCTACTTGCAAATGAAAGAAAATTAGTTTTCCATTATGAGAGTTTATATCTCAATCTATCCAAGAAAAAGGAGAATGAATCATTTGAGACTCGTTGATGGATCAAAGAAAGACTAAGGTATGCTCTGTAGTTAGGGCAATCCCCATAATTTGACTTAAAGAAGTCGTTTCACTAGTTGACATATCTTTAGAGAAAAAACCATGGGTTTCTGCATGTTGATCTTTTGGCCAGAATTGTGGCAGAAGTTGGCCAAAATGGATTTAATGAGCAAATGACCTCAATTTGATCTATACTAGCCTCAATAACCAAAACAATATCATCAACAAAGAATATATGTGAGAGGAAGGGTCCCCCACCCCTACAAAAATGAAGAGGTTGTCATTGCCCTTCTACAACCGAATCTTTAATTATGTGGCTCAATCTCTCCAAAGCCAACACAAATAGATAAAGGGAGATAGGGTCTCCTTGTCTAATCCCTCTAGACATGCCAAAGGGATTAGTTTGGGCACCATTCCAAAGATTCAAGGGCAACACAATGTCGAATAATATTCTTTAACATGTCAAAGGATTCCATGATAAATTTCCGTTCAAATCTATTATAGTTTTTTTCAAGATCAAGCTTGAGAATCATGAAGCCTTTAGTACCATTTAGATGAAGGTATGTTGAATGGTTTCTGGAGCACCATAATGTTAGCAGAAGTAAGATCGTTATGGAATAAAATTACTTTGATCCTGGGATACCACATGATGCATAATACTTCAGAATCTAGTAGTGGAACCAATAGTTTTCCTCAACCCTAACTAAGGAGTTATACTCATCTCAGATCTCCTGTCTTAACTCAACCAAGTAATCATTTGTACCACTAATGTTCATGGTTATGATTAATCCACTAATGTCTAATATGATTATGAAAGTCAAAATGTTTAAGCCATGCCACAACTGAAGCCAAAGGTCATGGTGATAAGAGGAGAGGATAAGGAGATAAATAACTGAACTATTCAGAAAGAGTTCCTACCACAAGGTATTTCAAAGAACCCTATCAAGTTTCTCTTGCAATTGGTTGTGTATCCGGGTGAAAGGACGGCTAAAGAACCAAGAACAACTAGGTTACAGTCCTCGACAAAATTAGCAAAGGCAATTGCAGAGGTCTAATTCATGAGAGCACCACTAGATTTTTTCTTGAGCTGTAAGGACAATGTTGAGCTATAAAGACAGTGTTGAAATCCCCAGAAATACACCAAGGGCCAAATATAATTGAGGAGAAGTCACAAATTTCTTTCCAGTCTTCCAACCTAAAACCATGGTTAGGGCTAGCATAAACAAAGGAGAAATACCAGAATTAGGGGTTCTAGCATTAACCTTAATATGTATACAATATTTAGATGAAGAGATAATTTGGATGTTTGGGAAAGAGGATCACCATAGACACCAAATCCCACATGAGAATCCATTAGTGTCTACTTTAAAGCTATTGGAGAGCCTAATTTTACAAATGAGGTCATCGGCCCTTGTTCCTCTACTACAAGGTTCAAGGAGCATAATAGAGACAAAATTGTGCATCTTCACATAATCTTTAACAAGGTTGAAAATTGCGGCCACCAACACCACGACAACTCCACATTAGGACATCCATGTGGAACCACTTGGATGAAGGGTCGTGTGGGGCCCTTTAGGTTCTTGATGCAACTATGCATTATTAATACTTTCAACCTCCATAGTTTCAATTGGATTATGTTCAAAATTAGCATCAATTGTATCTCGCTTTGCTCAATGTTTCTCAACTAATGCAATAGATTCTACATCGGGCATAACCCTCTAAGTAATGGGGGATCACTCCCAAAATTTACTTGCACCCACTCCCTTAACTTGTTGTCGTTGAAGGTATCTCATTTGTTCCAATATAAGGTACTCATCATTCTTTTTCTTTCGACTTTCTTAAGTATTTTGTGGTTTACTAGTAATTTTGATACCAACTTGTTTGGCAGGTGCTTTCACAATATTCTTTTTAGTTATGGCTCATTGGTTAATGAATCAAGTTTCATTACCATGTTGGGTTTTTTTTAGAGTTTTTACCTCTATTTGAGTTACAAACGTTTTGCTCAATTGGCTTATGCCTTGTTGCTAATATAGATCTCGTGTCAGAATCTACTTTAGCATTAGTGAGGTATTTATTAGTTTGACTTGGCTATGCATGGTTAGAATTATCCTTTTTGAGAGGGTCAAATCTATTCTTTTGATTGTTATCTCCTAGATTTTTGTAAGAGAATTCCTCTTTTTTAGTAACTGTTTGACTTGACTCTACATGGTCAAAGTGATCTTTTTTGAGAGAGTTAAACCTATTCTTGTTGTTCTATATTTTTGGAAATGATTTCCTCGTTTTTAGTAACTACTTTCTTTCCTTGAATTGTACGAAGATTTGGACATTTGACCAACATCCAAGGACCAAAACAAGTTTTCTCATTGTTATCTTTTGTAACTGCATTCGATATTTCCTCCCTAGGTTCCATAGTCTCTTTTGGGGAAATAGCAACCACTGTGGGGTCGAGTAGGGTTTCGAGTGTTGGGTCTTCTCCCTGTGTTTGCCCTAGAGCATGCGGTTTTTGCAGTGTAGTTGTTTTTGCACGCTCTATAGAACTTTAAATCTTATGTCCATATTTGCCACAATTGAAGCATATAGAATGGATCCCCTCACACTCCAATGGATATTTGTATCCTCTTATCATGATAAACAAAACCAATGGTTTTTCCAAATCAATTTCCACACATATACGTGCACATTTTCCTCTCGAATGGATAGTTATCGTTTTTTTCAATTTTCAGCATAGTGCCTAGCGCTACTCCAATTCGACTGAGAAGTTTCTCGTTGTATAACTCTAGAGGAAGCCTTGGTATACAAATCCAAACAACAACTTTCTTGGAAACCTTAGCTTTCTCGAGAAACATGAGTGACCATTATTGGACAATAAGGTAGTGATCTGCCACTAACCATGGCCCTTCGTAAATAGCATGTGCATAGTCTTCCTCATCTTTGAAGTATACAAGAAAATACTAATCGATCATGTCAACAATATGGATGACACCATTCTTTGTCCACTTTTATTTTCCAACACTTTAAAATTAATTTTGTACCCCATAATTTTGATCAACGACGTTTCCTTCCAAATAGTAGCCTATCTATCCCATTCTTCGTGTGAAGAAGAATATTTTTGCTTGCTCCACAAGGAAAAGTCAAGTGTTTCGGGATAACTTTACGTTGAACTTCATATTCAAAGATATTTAGTAGCTTTTCCTTATAAGAGGTGATACACATAGTATCATTCTTTTGATCATCTACTTTTATGTTACTACGTTGGAGAATATGATCTTCCTCTTTGGAAGTTGCAGTTTCAGGATTTGCCATAGAGTAAACCATTGCATAACTCACCATATTTTTTTCTCAACACATGATAATGAGATATTTTATAAGTTTGGTCTCTTTTAAGCAAATTGCTCAATGTGAGAATGTATAATATAAAATAAAGCACATAAGCTCTCTAGAAAACAAACGAAATGAATGTGTTGATTGTTTTTATGGTTCAGATGATTAGCATCTTCCGATCATTAGCATAGAACCAAATGAAGTTGTCGGTTTTAGACAAATTAAAAGGGTTTTATCAAAGTTAACAAAACTTGAGAACATATTCAAGACATGATACTCAAGGTAAATTACAAATCTAAAGTCAAGTTGTAGTATTGATCGATGTGTGTCTAATAATTTTGTACAATTATTGTTTCCTTTTCTAAATATAATATCTTAATTTAAATTTTTTTCTTCACTTTCTATATGAATTTTGAATTTTAAACTACATTAATTATTATTTTAACAAACATATTTTTAATTAATTTACATCATTTTTTTGCTATCAACTATAAATATTATAATTCTATATAGAAAAGGAAAAAAAAAAATACTATAATGCAAACATCAACTAATTCTCTCTTTTGAAGGATAAGTTTGTAAAAATAATATCAATTATCAACAAATTTAATATTACTATCAACTTTCTTAATTCTCATTATTTGATCAACAAGATCCTATATTTAGAGACAAAGATGGTAATATTTATAAACAAATTAAATATTGAAGGTGCTGAAAAACACAAGAAATTGGGGGTTTGAATTGTGCCTTAAACTTGGTTTCTTGTTTCTCCACAACTCAAAAGGAGTTTTAGGAACTGTCTTGCTAGGAACTCTATTTAATAAATACATAGCAATTTTTAATGCATACATCCACAAAAGTTTGGGCAATGAGGTGTTGCTCATCATACTCCTAACCATATCCATTAATGTTCGTTTACGCCTTTCTAACACCATTTTGATGTGGTCTTTATGACATTGTGTATTGTGCATGGACACTGCCTTTCAAGAAGTTTTGCAAATGTTCCTGGACATTGTCTCATTTCACCATATTTTCCATAAAATTCATCACCTCTATCAGATCTTACGACTTTCACTTTCTTTTCTAATTGTCTTTCGATTTCATTAATATAAATCTTAAAAGCATCAATTGCTTGAGACTTTTCTTTAAGAAAATAGATATATTCATAATGTGAAAAGTCATTAATAAAGATGATAAAATATTTTTCTCCACAAATAGATAAAGTGTCGAAAGTCCACATATATATATCAGTGTGTATAATTTCAAGAAGCTGGCTACTTCTTATGGCACACCTTTCTGTTTATGTCTGATATACTTTCCTTTAATGAAATCCACACATAATCCAAGATCAGGAAAATCTATATTTTGTAGAATCTCACTTTTTACAAACATTTATAGTCTTTCTTTGGATATGTACCTAAGCGTTTATGCCAAAAGTATATGGAACGTTCATTAAGCATATTACACTTAATTCCAATACTTAATTCAAATACTTTAATGCTTGGTAATCAATAACTAACAAAATTGATCATAAATTTTAATCTATATAAATCATCAATAATATAACAAGAACCAATAAATTTATTATTAATGAATAAATTGAAACAACCATGTCCACCATTAAATTGAAAATCACAATTGTCCAACTTTGACAAAGAAACTAAACTCCTAGACAGTAAAGGTACATAAAAAGTCTTTATTAGATCTAAATGATAATCCAGATGCCTTCAATTGGAGCTTTATTACGATTTCCCAAGTAGAGAAATATTTTACTTTGTCTTGTGGTTTGGATCGTAAAGAACCTTGCATCATATTAGATACACTAGAGTCAAGCCGCCAAGAATTATGAGGAACATCAACTAAGTTTGATTCAAATGTGTTCTTGTATGCCCCACGACCCATCAAACTTCATGGTTGTGAGTTGGGCCATCAGCAGAGCGAAAACATTCTTCCACAAACTTAATGTATTCCTTAACACTTTATGTTTGTAGAGTAGTAATCTTAATGTTGTTTGCAATAGTCATTCACAAAAACATAAGGCTCAATATGTTGGACAGCTCTCATGCCTTATGCTCGATATTTTCATCCTTAGTGTTATTATCATCAACAACAGGCTTTTCCTGCAAAAGTGACAAGTCAAGGTCCAAAACACCTAAGTGGAACTCCACTTGTCCACTCCATTCAGAAAAGTTCAAACAATTGAAAATGGTAACAGATGAAAAGAAATTGCTGCAAAATAATTATAAAATATATGCTCACATTAAATTTATCATATATTTAGATTAAAAAAATCAAAGCGTATTATACTTCACCTTTGTGCAATCGCTATAATACACTATCACCAATAATGTCAATTTTATCATAATCAAGAAATTAAAATTTTCAATTAAACACAAAAATCATCTTTAGACAAAAAAATAGATTAGATCCAAAATTTCAATTTCTCACACTCAAGTTTATTGACCATAGAACAAAAATTTTCTTTGGGTAAATCTAATCCTATGATTAATTAACAATCATATTTTATGGTATTCTTTCATCATTTTAACTTTGTCACTTTGGTGTACACTAATTTTAATAAAATATAACTTGCTAGAAGCAACATTTATAACTTTCTTCAATAACATTTAATCTTAATATATTTAAATGATTCAAATTAAAGATATATATATTAAAGATATATATGCATCGTATTAGTAAAGTAAAAAGCAATTGTTTAAATCATGTATATAAATTTTCTTTTTACAATGCTTAATATATTTCTTCTTGAAACCAAGAAAAAAAACAACCACCATATATAATAATAACAATCACATAATTCATCTATTAGAAGTTACGACCTCATATGCATATAAAATAAAATTTTATAAATCAACTCTATAAAATAGATAATAGTACTGAAAATAGTCTAAATTCAATTACTCATATAATATGGTTCATCATATTTGAGGGAAATTAAAATATCATAGATGAAAAATCATAAATTTCACAACAAAGCTCTAATACCACATGTAAAACTTAAGTGTCACAATAAACTTTTGGCGCAGGCATTCAACAACGTAAATATCTTGAAGTTTATGATTTCAACTTACCAGATTCAATGAGGAAGCCATTACTTCGAACCAAGTTGATAGAATAAAATGATTTATCTCCCTTTACCCTTTTTCTAAGACACATGTAAGGATAAAATTATTTTGTATACAAAAGTATAAAAATTAACGTGTCTATTGTGGGCAGAAAGATGACCAATTTATAGGTAGTGTCATTCAATTTGAGATGTTTATCAAGTATACACATGAGATTGATTCTTTTAATATTTAGTTATTAGTATAACTTTTGTTTTTTTAATTTCTAACTCTTAATATTTAGTGATTACTATAACTAATTGAAAATGCATTTTCAATTGTTAGTTCTTAAACTTGGTAGTTACTATAATTTATTTTAGACAAATAAATTGAAAGATCGTAAACCCAAAAAAATTCTTTAACATAGTTACCCAATCAATAAAGAGTGATTTTTCCTTCAAATTTATTGGGAGAAATTGATTCTAGAAGCTCTAACACACAATGATTAAAGAATTTGGATGTTTAGCGAGATGGGAGGGGATTTGGATTGAAGTGCTAACCACACTAATCCCGAGATGGGTTTTTTTGAATTTTAACTCTAAATTCTTATTTCTGGCGTTAAATATTGGTCCAGTTTTCAATGAGTTGCAATGCTTCTTGTTCGCAAATTTTCAAATAAAAACATTTTCAAAGATTAAAAAAAAAAAAAAAAAAAAAAAAAAAAAGTCAATTATATAAAAAAATTAAATAAATAATCAGTTCATCGACCGTAGAAAATAACAAAAATATCTCCAAACGGCCGATATTAATAACTAAATATATCTAATGCAATCACGATCATGCTGAACACTCAACTTCCTTAATGATTCCATCTTCTCCTTTAAACTCATTATATTCCAACATCTACATTATTTTAATTAAATAAAAATATAACTTTTTGTCCGTTGCTACACCTTTTTATATTGAGAAAATAAAACAAAAAACACACAGATTCAGTTCCTTTTATATCTGGTTTTTGACAATGTGATGGCATGTGTAGATGCTTCTGGTATAGATTTTACTTGTATAAATACTTAACATATTTCAGTTCCATAATATATATAGTGGCGACTTTCATATCTTATATAATATAGAATATAAAAAAATTTATCTTATAATTTGTGGGTATCACTATAGCTCACACAATCTATAGAAGTCATGAAGCATATTTAAAGCATAAATTTACTTAAATTGTGTGTCAAGTAGAAGCCATCATTATAAGTAGAGACATGAAGCCAGCACTATCAAGAAATGTAGTTCTTCTCATAGCATTCTTAGTTATATGCTGCTTTTCATCATTTCTTATTGGAGGTATATCATTTTTCATTAATTTATTTAATTATAACTATATGACATTAGTCAGGGCCGATTTAAGGGTAAGGTCACTAAAGCAAATTTTCACTTAATCAAAAATTCTCAAAAATATTTTACTTAATAAAAAGGTCTGAGATATTAATATTTTTAAAATTAAAACATATAAATCTTTTCTAAATTGAATATTGTCTCATCAATATTAAATCAATTGAAAAATAAATATTACATGACATTAATTATATTAATTTAATGATGTCATGTTAAAATTTAGAAAATTTAAGTATCCTATTAAAATTTGGTTTAGACCTCCACATATATTGGACCGATCTTGAACTGAAGTAATTGTATATGCTAAGAAATCATTGATTATGTACGTTATGAATATTTTATCAAAAAGCATATAAAAAACGTTTTATTTTTTATATTTATTTATAAAATACTGTGAAATTATTTTTGTAAATAAAATATTTAAAATTAACTGAGAGTATAATAAGGGTATCAATAAAAAAAGTAACAAGTTTTTCTTCCTTTCTTAGCAATAAACTGTTATAAGGCTTAAGTAAATCATGATTGAGAGTGACATTGTAGTTCAATTTAAATTATGAATATATGTTTATATTATTCAAAAGCCATATACAACTGTCATTTCTTTCCCACAAGAATATATATATTTAAATAACTTTTTTATTTTTGTTTCTTCTATATAACATTTTAAAAAATGAAGTCAAAATGATGTGACAAATTTGCAAGTGTGCTTCTAATATGCACTTCAAGAAAATGGTTCAAAGTTGGACCTTAATATTTTTAGTAAAAATACATATTTTGTCAAATAAAAAAAAAAAGACGGATTGTCTGTCGTAATTGTGTCACACAGTTACAGTCCACAATCGTTTGATCATAATCAATGACGTAGATTGTTTTAGTATGTATCAAATTTGAACCGTTTGATTTAAAATCAATGGTCGAGATTTAATACTATATGTGATTAATTAGTACAGTGAATCCGAGTCCTTAGAAGGACCCGTTTTGCAATTGAAATTAAAAATAAATATTATCTAGGGGTAAAAATGTTTTTTATTTTCTTTAAAATATCAATATTTTATTTTTGCATCAATATTTACAGCATTTTAAAATTAAAGAACAATTTAATAAGTTTCATTTTAATAGTTATTAAAATTGTTAGCAGCATAACTTTGTAAGGATTTAAAATTGCATGTTTTTAAAGAAACTAACAACTTTGTAGGACTAAAAGGTCAGTTAACTCTATTATTTACAAATGTGTCACCAATTATATTCATTTTCATCTAGCAGTTGCACGAGGTTTGAGGACAGAGCAATTTGGGTTTAATGCAAGACATGCAGGTCATGAAGGAGTTTTGATGGCAGAGAAAGTGAAGAAACATGAAAATGATGGGGAAGATATGGTCTCCATGGATTATACAGAACCTCGGAGAAATAAACCGATTCATAACTAGTGGATTCGTGATTTTGTATTGCCATTTGTAATTGTTAGCGTCGTGAACTTTCTTTTATTTGATATGGACAAGAGAAGAAGGCTAGCTAGCTACATGTAGAGATTGATTTTTGTGCATCCAATATAGATTACTTTTACATCAAATCACACCATAATATTATTTGTTTAGCTTACATGTCTCGCGCCTACCATTTTACATATATAGAGATTGATTTTTATGTATTGACGATATAAATTACTTTTACACATGTCTATATGAAGTGATTTGATTGAATGTATGTACAAAACAGTTTTACATTTGGTCAATGAAATAACCTCTTGTCTCAAAATGAAATAATCTCTTAAAACATTTATTTTCACAAATACAAATGCTTTGTGAAAATTATTCTGAAAATATTGTAAGACTAAGAGAGCGTCAATAATAACAACTGGTCAATTATTTAGAACCACTAAGAGATCCAAAACTAAATATCCACTCAAGAATCAAAATCTTGATTGCTTAATATATATTAAGCTATTTTAACTAAGCTTCAGAATCAAAACCCTATTTGCTCTTGAAAATTGGCATTACAACGACTAACTAACTCGAATGGACTCAGAAGGGTATAAGCGGAATAAAATGTCTCAACTTTAGAGAGAACGAATATGGTGTTAAAAATCCAAGAGGGAATAGATGTTGTGAAAAACAATGAGGAAGATGGGGAAGTCTATGGGCTTTAAACGTATGATCTCGGTCTACAACGATCCTATCATGTATCTTCAGCTAGCCCAAGTGTGACATGTGGAACTTGCGGACGTTTTCTGACACTTATGGGCTTACATTATTCGCTTAGTGAAATTAAGCTCACTTAGAGAATTAAAGCTTCCTCGTTTAGTGAATTCATATTGCTTATCAAAATAGGTCAGCACACTCACATATGGATTTTCTTGGAAAGCAAGGCTTAATGTGGAACAAATCTCATTCTTAATCCATATAATCAATCCTAATCACGATACAAACTTATATTTATGAAAAATAGGATGTTACATAAGGGGTACCATGGGTATTAATGAAAATGTTAACGACATACATTATGTGTCCACGACACCACCCAACCTCCTAAAAGGTTGACGGATATAGGTTCGAGTACAGCCACATACACAACTTGGGGATGGTAAAGGTGGTAAAAATGAAAGAGGATTGTAACACCTCAGGTTTTCATTTATTAGATTTTAACTTTTATTTGTTAAATGTTTGTATGCTTAGACATTAATTTTGGATAGTTAGAAAGTGTTTTCTGATTGTTCTACAATAGCTAATCGATTAGATATGCTAAACCAATCAATTATCAAGAGAAAAATCTTGTTCATCGATTAGGTTATTTATTTAAATAATCAATTTACCTTAGAAAACCATAATTTACCTAAGTGACAAATTTTTACTAGTGTTAGTAGAGTTAAGTCCTTGATTAGTGGATTAGATGTAAGCAGTGACAAAACTAGCATAAACTTCACAAGGTGGCCAAATATAAAGAAAATATATATTTTTTTAAAATCAATATAATAATTTTTACATGTAAATTAAAGCCTCAGAAATAAAAAATTTGACCATAATTATTTACAAAAGTTGAACTCCACGGTGTTTCAAAGAGTCAAATTCATTCATAATTGATATTTGTATTTAATATGGTACCAATGTCTTTTTCAATAAAAATAATTAAATTATATGCAGAAAAGTCCATCGTCTATTTTGCTTACGAGTCTTTCTTTTGATAATTTTTGTTGTTGGCAAAACTCTTTGAAGTTGTTGTAGAGATTTAAAATGGAAAATCAAAACAAATAAATCTATCAATTGATAATTTGTTGACTTTCTCATTTCTTCTAATATTTTATAAATAGGTTTATTTTGAGTAGCTAAATATAAAATAAAATATATTATGTTACTCAACATCAACAAAAATTGAGGATAGCCAAGGCTACCTCATTCTTAGTCAAGGCTATGTCCCGACATAAAATTATTGATTAGATGAGGTAGTTAATCCATTAGCGTATTGGGAATTGGTAAAATTAACGATTAGTTAAAATAATTTCTAAGCATTTCTTGTTTTTCACGGGCTAAACAACTTCATAGCACACTGGTTCTTGTTTATTTAAAATAATTTATAAGCATACATAATTTTTGTCATGATATCGAATTATCGTTGTCAACGGGGACGGGGCCAATATTGGGATATTGAGTCATACATTTATATAAATTAGGACAAATCTCGATTGGGAGTTTTGAGGTTGGCATTCCGTTTTGGTAATTACTACTTACTATCACAAATGACTGCTGTTTCAATAATACTGTGAGCTGTGTATGTTAAAATTTAAAACTACCTCAGTCAAAGGTTTTTAAATCCATAGTATATCAATTCTTAATAATTCATGTGTTTTCAAGATTAAGCATATGTTTTATTCTACAATCAGACATCCTATAGAATTAAGTTTAGGTCGGTAAAACGTGTGATCACAAATTAATTATGTTTGCTTCCGACCCTATAATTGATTTCAGGTACTACGTATCTCAATTTTATCCAAAAATCTGAGTGTATTTGAATAGGGTAATTAGAAATTTTAAGTAATTTTGAATTAAATGCTTCAACTGAATTTCTTTTACTTTTTCAATTTTGTTGTTTTGATAAAGAAATTGTTCTTTTAAAATTTAACTATTTTCATAAATTTTATAAATTTTGGAGCAAAAATGAAAATTTAATTTGGGTCAAAATTAAAATTTTGAAAAAATTGAGACTATTTTGCAAATTTTTAGGGACCAAATTGATTTTTTTTTTTTAAATTTTAGAGAACAATTTGCAAAAGATATAAAATACTAAGACTGATATGCAAATTTTGAAATATATAGAGTCAAAATTGTAAATTTAAAAAATTATAAAGACCATTTCATGATTTATATTTTATAAACTAAAGAGGGAATTTAAATTTTTTTAGTTTTACGTGATATTTAAAATTTTTTAAATTTAACAAAATACCTCGTGAGATATTTTCATTTTGAAAATTCTTCAAATTTATTATTCAAAGAAGATAATTTGCATTGAAAGATTTGAACTCTTTTAAAAAATTACTTTCCCTCAAAAAATTATCTCCTTCAAATTATAAATTATAACTTTAAATTAAAATTTATTTTGAAAACAAAATCAATTTCAATCGATAATACTCAAATATGTCAAAAATAATTTTATACTTCTAAAATTAATTTAAACTCCTTCAAAAATAGAACCAAACAAACACTAAATACATTCATATAAAAATGAATTAACCAATAAATTGGAATCAATTTTGTTGGATATCATTTAAATATTTCTTAATTTGAAATCATTTTTGACATATAGTGTGTGGGAATATAACATGACCCGGAGGCTATAAGTCTATACTTCTTTTAGGATAATTTTTTTTTTGTTTTATCCATTTCCCAACGTTGCCTTTTACATGTACACCACCAAATAAATGTTAAGAGGGACATATATGCATGCTCCATTTGCTTTAAAATTTAAACAATATTTTTTAATAGAACAAAAAATTATAGTAATATTTGCTAACAATAATAATCTAACATAAATATTGAGAGGAAGAAGAGAAAGAATCATTGGCCAAGGGTTATAAACAAAATGACTAAAACTTATGATTGCTAGTGTTACAATAGGTATATATACTAGAGAATAGAAAAATTTAAAGTACTCTTACTATTAATACATAATAACCATATTATCTAACATCTCTCATCAAACTCATGATGCATTAACAGGGAGTATTGAGAGTTTGTCAACCAAAAAACGAAAACGTTTAATGGAACGCATCTTTGTGAACAAATTAGCAACCTGTAAAGAGGATGAGACAAACGGTAGAGTAATGGTTCCATGCTGAAAATGGTGACGAGTCAAATGATAGTCGATCTCAATGTGCTTGGTGCATTTATGAAAGAGCGAGTTATGAGCAATTTGAATAGCACTCTTGTTATCGCAGTGCATCAAAACTGGTTCAGAAAAAGAGATTCCCATATCAGATAAAAGCCAACGCAATCAAATTATTTCAACAGTAGTGGATGTCATAGCATGATATTCAGCTTTTGTAGAAGAGTGAGAGACAATGTCTTGTTTCTTACTCTTCCAAGTAATAAGAGAGTCTCCAAGAAAGATACAAAACCATGTGGTGAACTTAGAATCTGTGGGGTCACCAGCCCAATCAACACTAGAATAAGCACGTAACTCCAATGAGGACGACGATGGAAAGAAAAGGCTTTGAAATTGAGTTCACCGAAGATAAAGAAGAATACGAAGAACCCCTACACAATGTACTGTAGTGAGAGAGACAAAAAATTGACTAACAATATGAACAACATAAGCAATATTATGTCTGATAATCATAAGATACACCAGGCTATCAACCAAAGTTTGGTACAACATGGAATTTGGTAAAGGGACACCATCATAAGGAGCATATTTCACATTCAACTCAAGAGATGTATATGTTGCTTTATTATCAGAAAGACGAGTCTGTTCAAGAATGTTGGCAATATACTTGGATTGAGAGACAAGGTAGCTTCTAGGAAAGTAAGCAACTTTAATCCCCAAGAAATAGAGAAGAGTGCCTAAGTCCTTCATCTCAAACTGCTTGGCTAACTGTAATTTCAAGTCATTGATTCCATTAACATCATCACTTGTAATAATCATATTATCACCATACAAGGAAAGTATAATACAACCATTGGCGGTGGAGCTGATAAACAATGCAGAATCATATTCACTAGAGCGGAAACCAAGAGATGTGATAACAATAGAGAATTTTTGAAACCAAGCTCCAAGAGTTTGTTTAAGACCATAGAGAGCTTTTTTTAACTTACACACGTCTCCCTGATTATGAGAAACACCTTATGGAGGGACCATATAGACTTCTTCATGAAGCTCATCATTTAGAAAGGCATTTTTGACATCCATTTGAGAAATATGCCATTAACGAATAGATGCAACTGCAATAAGAGTATGGATAATGGTCATCTTGCCTATATGAGAAAAAATTTCTTCATAATCCATACCATATTTTTGAGAGAATCCTTTAGCAACAAGATGTGCTTTATAGCGCTCAACCGACCCATCAAACTTAGTTTTGATTTTGTATACCCGACGAGACCCAATAACATGTTTTCTAAGAGAAATAGGTATTAATTGTCAAATATATGTTTTGTGCAATGCAGAGAGTTCTTCTACCATAGTCTGCTACCAAAGAGGATCAAGAATAGCTTTTTTATAGGAAAAGGACTCAGACAAACTGTGAATAGAGGTTAAGAAAGAAACAAATGAAGTTGAGTAAGTGGAATAGACAAAACCAGGTAATAGAGTAGACTTATGTCACGAGAGGAGTAACAACGATGCAACGGCGGAGACGGAGGATCAACAATCCCAGGAGGTGGTTGGACAGCCAGGGGGACAAGAGGGATGTCATCATGTGGAGTGCTAGTATTTATCCTGCAATTATAAACATTGCAATCACTAGAAGCATTATCATCAGACTTAGTTTTGATCTTGTATACCCAATGAGAATTAATAGCACGCTTTCTAGGAGGAAGAGGTACTAATTTCCAAGTATCTATTGTGTGCAATGTAGCGAGTTCTTCTGCCAAATAGGATCAAGAATAGCCTCTTTATAGGAAGAGGACTTAGAGAAACTGTAAATAGAGATTAAGAAATAAACAAACAAAGTTGAGTAAGTGGAATAGACAAAACCAAGTAAGTGGGTAGGCTTACGGTGACGAGAGGGGTAACGAAGAGGTGAAGGCGGAGACAGAGATAGATGATCAACAATCACATAAGGTGGTTGGACGGTCGAAGGGACAAAAGGGATGTAATCATGTGGAGTAGTAGTATTTATCATGCAATTCTCAAAATTACAATCATTAGAAGCATTATCATTAGGACCAAATGAATTAGTATGAGTTTGTTCCAAACTATTAGTAATACGAGAATCAAAGGAAATTGAGTAAAATGGGATGCGTTCAAGAAAAACAACATGAAGAGAAACATAAAGTTTTCTTGCATGAGGTTCATAACAGCGATAGATTTTTTAACCATCCTCATAACCAAGAAAAACACACATGGTAGAACGAGAAAACAACTTATTGTGTTCTACTTGTGGACGAAGAACAAAATTCTAAGACTCTGAATTTTCTAAACTCTAATTTATGCAATTTTAGTGTATTTTGTGTTGAATTGCTTAGATTATTAGCTCAATTTCTATTTTATGCATTAAGTACCAAAAATATATTTTGTTAAGAGTTAGTAATATGTTTAAAATATATGTGTATATATATATATATATTCGAAGACCCAATTAAAATTATTTATTGGAGAGTAATTTAATTAAGTTACGGATAACTTATTATCGACAAAATTTTTAAGATGTCATATGTTGCTGATAAATTCATCTATCAATTGAGTTGCGACGAGAGTAGATATTTTTATATGTGTGATTGATGTGTGAATATGTGATGATTAATATTGATGTGATTGTGCATTTTTGAGTGATAATACGTGTTACTACACGCTATCAATGTTATTAATGAGAATGTATCTTGAGTATGCTTTTGTAAAAAGTATGAAAAATTATTAGTGTTTAATGAGTATTAAAATGGGAGTCTTTTAATAGCTGCATTTACATAACGATTGTTGTGAAAAGAGTCAAAGTATGCTCATGCATTTCATAGTTAGTGGTGACCATGATGGACCATAGTGTTAGTGGTAACCGTGATGGGCCACGATATTAGTGGTGACTGCGATGGGCCACGAGATGGTTCCATGAGTTGATTGTTCCATCTTATCCTTACGAGGATTTTTAGTCATGTAGGTCTGTGATAGACTACACTCTGGTAAATCATGCTAATCTGTGATAGGTGGCACCTCGGTAATTAGTACTAGTCTGTGAGAGGCGGTACATTTATGATTTATGCCCCTCAAGGAGGGTTTGGAAATTCCAAAATCATGTGCACTGGCATATAAGCATTGCATTAGGGTGCTTGGCACGCGAGTCATGTTTATTATGATATGATATATGTATATACATACTCTGTTATTGTTTGGTACCATGCCATAACTACCAAGTGTTTATTGTTTGTCTTCACGATATAATTGGTAAATGTTAATTGTTAATTTCGGTTGGTGACCCTTTACATTATTGTGGAAATTGTGCTTTGCCGTCAGATGATGCCCTAGTTCTTCCTACCAGCTGTTACCCTGACGATGGAAACGTCGTTAGACTTCCCTGACCAGCATTCGCCGACTACTTGGGTATATGACCCCATCTAAAGTAGGGCTACATATACGGGGATAGTGGTGAGGACAAGTACGAGAGCTGAGGCAGTGAGCTGTTTTGAGATTCCAGCGCCGCTGAAGCCACCTATCTCGTGGGTGGACCTGACATCTGAAGAGACTGATCCCTCCATGGCTGATGAGGAGGAGGAAGTTACTTCGAGGAGAGATACTATGTCAGAAGGAATGTGTACAGTGTGTGGAGGTCACCCTTATTACTATAGTTGTTAATGGATGATTATATTAGTTTTTTTGTGTGTATAGGGCCTTAGTGTCTTTCTTTTGGTGGTTGTACTTTTTTTTTTTTTGGATGACTGTACCTATGACACTATTTGACAGTTGACTTTTGTTTGGTGGGTCCATTTTCCATTTTTTGACGTGATCATGGGGGAGATAGCATTCTTGGAGCAATACTTTTGTGCAGATGCCTGCCGAGAATACCCCAGGGGTATGAGCGGTGTCTGATAGGTCTCATAGTCTCAGTGTATTTTCTATTTGCATTCTTTGAATTATGGTCCCAAAAACTAGTTTAGCTTGTTTGTATATATGATGTAATTATTTATGACTCTTGTTGTTTTGTGTTACGACGTATTATTTTATTAAGTTGTTTTAAAAAGAAAATGCACTCGCGCTGTTAAAAATCGGGGTGTTACAAAAACAAGTAGAACCAAAGACTTTCAAATAAGAGTAATCAGGGATAGAAGCATACAATTTTTTAAAGGGAAACACACTTGATATGAAAGACGATGAGATTCTATTAATAGCATGGACAATAGTAAAACTGATTCACCCCCAAACTCATTGGGGACCGAAGCAGACAACAAAAGAGAATGAGTAGTCTCAATAATATTACGGTATTTCCTTTCCGCCATTCTATTGAGGAGTATCAGTACAAGATGTCTGGTGGAGGGTGCCATCATAAGCAAGTAATTCATAGAATTTATTAGAGGTATATTCACCACCTAAATCACAACGAAAGCACTTTATATCAACATTATGTTGAGTCTTTACCATAACGCGAAACATATGATAAATATAAAAAACTCATACCGATTTTTCATAAGATAAACCCAACAATAACGAGTGTAATCATCAACAAACGAAATAAAATATCTAGATCCACCTTTGGTGAAAACAGTTGATGGACCCCAAATATTAGAGTGAACTTTCCTAAAGCTCTAGTAGAAGCCAAATATTTTAATCTAGAAGCAAAAACATGTCCAAGGCGAGAATGCCATTAATAAAAACTAGAAGACGAAGAATTCAAACGAAAACTAGATAATAAGTCAGCAGTTGATGTTGAGGCAGCAATATATGAGACTCGTAGGTCATCCAAAAATAAAGTCCCCCATGTCTATGACTTGCCCCAATCAGCCTCCTGAAATGTGGATCATGCAAACAACAAGAAGTGGAAGAAAACATAACTGAATAACCGAAATCACACAATTAACTAACAGAAAGCAAGACTCAAAGTGAGATCAGGAATATAATAAACATCAGAAAAAGACAAGTTATGAGTGGAGACAGAACCAATGCCTGCGGTCGTACCCCAACTTTGTCAAACCATTTAAATTGCAATAATCATAATATGTTTGATTTTATGTTTACCATCAGTTTAATTCTCCTCATAAAATAAAATAAAAATCTTCACTTTAATTATTAATCTTGAAATAAATAAAAAGTAAAAATATAAATTAGAATTAGAAGTGGTAAGATCAAGGATACAAAAAATAAATAAATTACAATCAATACAATGGAGTCCATGATATTACAAGAGTATCAAATAAAAAAATGGTACATAATAAAACTAAATTAATAAAAATAACTAGATGCTGCAAGTGTTTGAAATAAAAACATAAAGACAAATTGGTTAGTCAAACTGTTGTGTCTATGTCCAACTAAGCATTTAAAAATATATATTCAAAGTTGCAAATAGAAAAAAGCTATTCAACACCCAACAAATCAGCTCCGATTCTTACATACAAATAGAAGATTAACACATAAACACTGTCTAATAAAAACAAATAAGATAAAAACGTGAATGCATCAGATATGTAGAGGAAATCATATTATGAATAAAGAAAATGAAACTAATGGGAATCCCAATCAGAGGTACATAGGAGAAAACAACTGAACAAGTAAAGAAAACTCTATAAATACACTTTTGTTTTTCTTAAAGAATAGCTATTTTTTGGTTGAAATCTAATACTAACTCACTTAAAAAAAATACAGACACACAAAGAAGAAAAAGAAAACAAAAAAGAGTAGTAGCAGAAGAAAAACAAAGAAGAAGCAATTGCTTATTTTTATAAAAGGTCTTCATCTTTTTTTGATAGTATTGAGGTATATATTTTATTATTTTTCTCTTGTACAATAAATCTATTTGTTCATTATTATCACCATATAGTTACAATTATTATGAAAATGTGCATAATTTTCAAATCTAGACCTTTTTGAAGCACTAAAAAATAAAGATGAGGAAATAAACTTAAGAATACAAGTTCAAAGATCAAACTTTTTTCTGAGTAAGAAGAACAAATAGGTAACAATGGAAGGTTGGACCAAAATAAAAAGAAGGATTATCACCATTCGTTGCCACTAGAGTGGCGATGATACCTCTGACCGCCGTGAAACACGGCCTCGCACGATTATCATGCGGCCAAAGGGCAACTCCTTTTCCCTCTCAATGTCTTCCTCTTTCTTCTTCTCTCCTCTTTTTTTTCTCCTTTTTCCTCTCTCTTTCTAATCCTCGCCGCCCCACTCCCTCGTTTTCTTTTCTTTTCTTTTCTTTTCATTGCTTTTTTATATTTTCTTTTCATTTCCTTTCTAATTATATATTAAAATTAGGTTTAGAGCTCCAAGTCCTTTTTTTTTAACAAGTCCAACTTTTTTATATATTAAGTTTAATCAGTTTCTAACAAATATAAAATCTTCCAAACAACAAAAATAAATCTTTTATTAAAGGTTAACTAGATGAGACAACTTTTTATTCTAAGTTGCTAGGACACAAGTTGTACAACTTGATAGTTCTAACACTCATTTTTATAAATAATTTAATTTAAAATCGACTTTTAAATTTATTTAACTATATTTTACATCTTTTAATTTTTGAATTGGTAAGACACAAATTGTACCATTTGGTGGTTTTAAATCTCATTTCTAAAAGCAAAATAAAAAAATATTCTTAAATGGGTTAACTAGATGTGACATCTTTTTAATTCTTGTGTTTTTGAGACACAAATTGTATAATTTGATAGTCTTAAAGCTCGCCTTTTAAAAAGAATTATTTAAATGAAACAAACTCATTTTCTTTCGTCAAAATAATTTTTTTACCTAACTTGCTTATCAATAACAAAACACACTTTTTTTTAAAAGCAATCAACACATCCCTATTTTCTACCCAAAAACTATGTCGCTTTGATTTCTCCATCACACTTAGAGATATGTAGGAGCAAGATCGCACTCTTGTCAAACACAATAATCAAAAACTTTTTTTTCCTCTCTATTTTGAATACTCTTTTATTTTATCATCACATTTATAAAAAATTATATTCACATTTAACTAATATGGATAAATAAATATTATAAAGTTAACATGAATTTTTGCACGATTAATTCTAGGTAACTATTTTTTTAACAGATGTCGTAGGGTGATAATGCATTCCCAACACATAACCGACACCCAATGTTTTCTCTAATAACATAAACTTTGGTTGTGTCTCCATTGAGTTCGAGCTAACCCTCAAAATTTTAGGCTGCAACACTTGCTAATGGCATAGGAGTGCCATCAACAGTCATAACTGACACAAACGAGGAAGGATTAACAGATGCAAAAGATTTATCATCATATGACATATGGTGCGATGCTCTAGAATCAAGAGTCCATATGGAAATAGATGTACCTAACAGACAAGAGGAATTCAAACCTTTGGTAGAGGAGGCAGACATGACATGTGACTGAGTGGCAATAAGTTTTTGGAGTTGTTCTGTAATATCAGTTATTTGAAAAGCAGTCTCAAATGGGTACACATAACTAGAACTAGAGCCAATGATAGGAGGAGTAGAAGCAACAACATCGGATGATGGACCTCTAAAATTCTTCTTGTGTGTTCTTCCCAATTTCAGATAATGTGTTTTCCAATGGCCTTTTTCTTTGCAAAAAACACATTCATCATTAACAAGCCCACCTCTCCCTTGAGGTTTTCCTTTAAGAATAGGAGCAGCAAAAACAGATGGAGGAGTGAAGAGAATTCCCTTATCTGACATAGTGGACTGGGTCTTGAGTCTGATTTGTTCTGCCAACAATTCACTGACTACTGATTCAACATTAGGAAAAGGAGTACGATGCAAAATTCCATAGTTCTTCGTGATGATTTTGAGGACCTTTATGGGGATATTTTGTATTGTTTTTTAGCTTTCATCCTATTAAGAGGCTATTCTTAATCGTTTCTAAGTGGGTTGTTCCGACCTAGTTTTTGAACCTGGAAATGAACAGAAATCTAGTTTGATTCACTTAAATTTCCGATTTTAATTTGAATTAAAATTGACTAAAACATATTACCCAAATCTAAAATGGACCAAAACAAAAATTGTTTACTTTATGTAATAGAACAAAAGATTTCATTTTTAAACAAAATTCAGCAACATATGTATAAGAGAAAATAGCACTCTAGTGTCATCCATGTTTGTCTTCTTAATAGCCCTCCTTTTTTGTTTGGTAATTGGTGGGTGTCGAATATGTACAATGGTCATGATTAGAGATTGTAAATGGGATTGGGTTTATTGAGCTGGGGTTTAGTTGTGAAATGGTTGAAGTTTTCAAATTTATAAAATTTACCATAGATGTTATTATGTAAAATTGTATTTGAGATGGGTAGTATTTATATATAAGAATTAGATTAATGAGGTGGATCAATGTAGGACATATGTCTTATAATGTATGGGCCACTTAATATTCAATACCAATACCCAATTATTCGAGAGACTAGTTAAGGATAGGTTCGGAGTAGTTGTGAGTTTCTGATTTTTAATTTTAAAAGTCAATTTTAAAATCAAAACATGTTCAAGTAAAATTGGTTTCTGACTTAATTTTAAAACAATTTTTTCTTAAAATTCAAAACCAAAAATATAGTTTTTATAATTCATGTTTTTATTTTAAATTTAATCGACCACCGTCGCCGCCACCTCTACAACTGTCGCCGCCACCAACCACTCACCTCCAACCATCATCTCCCACCACCAGCACCACCACTACTGTCACCGTCGATCACACTCCGTCCACTACCTCCAACACTCAATTGTCTCTTGACTGTTAATCACCTTTAACGATTGATCACGATTACAATAGTCATCTTCCACAACTACAACTTTCAAACATTATTATTAAAATTATTATTAAATTTTAATTTTATAATATTTGAATATGTTAATAATAATTAATAATTAATATTTTTTATTTTTAATTATTTGACGTGTCAATATTTTTTTATATTTGATGAATTCATAATAACACATGGTAAAGAGAGTGATTCAATTCAAATAAAATACAAAACTGAAACTCAACTAAGAATTGAAGTTCAAAACAACAAATTGAAAATTGAAATTGAGAAAATCAAAACTAAAATTGAAACTTGAAAAATGGTTTTAGTTTTTGAAAATTTCGTAGCAAAAAATCAAAAACCACCCAAACGGAGCTTAAGATTTTACCAATTTTTTAATGTTAATACCTAATAAATACTCGAGCACTCCAATCCAACCCCTTTAAAAAATTACTAAATCAATTCCATTAGTAACATTACATCATTATTAAATTAAAAAAATATAATACACAACACATATTGTATCATTTTTGACCTTTTTTTTTCTTTCTTTTTCAATGACGAGACCTATGACATAGAGGAGAGAAACAATGTCTATTCAAGCATTGGTCTCGATTAAGCACTCTCATTTTTTCTCCTCCAATGGGAGTAACTATTAATTTGTAGTGCCTATTAGCTTAAAAGACTGACAATGGATATGCTCTTAGAGCATCGACAATGGTGATACTCTTATTTGGATACCTAAGTGGGTCACATGGTTACAAATCATTTATTTATAATTTGTTAATATTAATTGTTTGATGTGTATTTCTATGTTTAACCTTTCTTCATGTATGATTATGTATTTACATTGATTATTGATATTATATACACTGCCACTTGATATGATTGATCATTATGATTGCAATAAATAACATATACATGTTCTTTGTTGAATAGTCATTCGTGGCTTGTGTGATTGAAGAAGTTATTACACTTGGATTCATATAGACATATTTATACGTAAATAGATGTATATATGATTAGGGTGATAATCATAGGATTCATCTTAGCTAGATGAATTCTCCTTTATATGAAGGGACGTGTAAGTGAGACACTACTTACGGACCTAATCATGTCCAATCTTACTAAAATATATTATTAACAAGTTATGGTATTAGGGAAACCTTTTGTAATCATTATGACGTTCTTGTTGGTCTAAGGTTTAAGTCATTAGGTTATTGACACTTAATGGCTTATACATTTAGTTAGAACTAAAGTTAGATATTGAAGAAATAGTTAATAATAAACCGGAAAGAAAGTGAATTAGAAGATGAGTATAATTTGTAATAGATTGTTGACTTTATTTCAATTCCATCATTTGGGACCCCATTGAGATATAATCTCATCTCATGTTATTTATATATTTTTCAGATGAAAAAACCTTTAAGTTATTTCCTTTAAGTTTGTTTTTGAAGGTTATACTAGAACTTCAAATGTAGTGGTTTATCTTTTGGGTTGTACTTTTGAGACATTGATGTAGACTTTTAATATTGTTAGGTTTTAAGCCATAACATGTATTGAATCACATGCGATATTATAACATGTTTACATTATAAGTTATTTTCTAGATAAATAATATGTGGTGTTACAAAATTCCTCCAATCCAACATTTCAAAATAATTTATTAAATGGGCCCTACTAATAACTTTTTATCAGTATATTTCAACAACATTCATTTATTTTAATACGATTTATTAAGTAGGATTGAATTAAAGTGAAGAAAGAGAGGAAGTTTGTATAGACACTATTGCTTAATAGACATCCAAGAAATTTTATGTGGTTAACAAGTAGTGGTACTTGATAAATAAAAAAGTAGATAAAGTACTCTCATTGGAGATGCTCTTATGTGTTGAGCCATATTTTGGACGCTTATACTTTTGTTCTAATTGTACCCTATTATCCCTTTTGACCAACGAAAAGAAACACTAGTTTGATCGGACCAAATAGAATACAAAACATACGCTACTTTAGGTGTTTACTTTGTAATAACATTTTTTATTTTAATTCTATAAAATTTGTGTTAATTTTATTTATTAATAAAGGTAAGAGACTTTTAAAGCAAACAATTATTTATATTTTAAAAATGATAAAAAAAATTTTAAAAATTATTTTCATTATCTCTGAAAATGCATCTTTATTAAACTAATATTTCATCTTTTTTTATATCAATAATCTCTCATCAAACTTAAATAAGCACACATTTTAGAAAATAAAAAACATAAAATATTTCTTAAAATAAACGGGACCTTAGGAGTCAAAATGATGTTTATCAGAATAAATCAGGATAAAAGACACTATTTTATGTTGAGCCATATTTTGGACGTTCATATTTTTTCATCTTAATTGTGTTTAATTATCCTTTTTGACCGATGAAAAAAGACACTAGTTTCAAAAGACCAAAACTGACGCAAAACTCTTTACTTTGTGATAATATTTTCTATTTTAATTCATGAAATTTATGTTAATTTTACTTATTAATAAAAAGGTGAGAGATCTTAAGTTTTAGCTCAATTGAGATATTATTAGGTTGAATATCTCATAGTTATATGTGAGTTTCTAATAATATTTATTATTCTGTTTACAAATAATAATAATAATAATAATAATAATAATAATAATAATAATAATAATACTTAATTGTACTTTTAGTCAATTTAATTTTTGAATTGTTGATTTTAATCACCCTTAATTACATTTTAGACATGACACTTTTTAAAGACTAGCATAATATAATGAAAATTATTTTATTTTAATTAATTAAATAAAACAAAATTGTATTTACTTCATTAAAAAATAAAAATTGTCCGATGAACAATCAATTCAACTCTCAAACAAACAAACGCCAAAAACACACCCTTTCTCTCTAAAAGCCTGTCGTTTCTTCTTCTTCCTAACCTTTTTCACCGTAGTCTTCAATCTAACTCTCATCACTCTAATTTTTTAATTTTTAGGAAGACCAAAAACAGGATTTCGAACAAGAATGGGTTCAAAATGAGTCCAATACCATGCACCTTTACCGTCATTGGCTTTGGTGCGAATAGTGACGAGACATTCGTAACGTTTGTTAACGGCTTTAACGGCGATGTCGGAGGAGGAAGAAGAAGAGAGAGGTTCGGTGGTGGAAGTTGAGTTCGTTGAAGTCATTGTTTTGGTGAAAAGGGTGTTTGAATTTGGTAGCAAAATTGGGTTTTGTGGTTCTTTTACTTGAAGGGTAAAAATCAGGTGGGTTTGTGAAGAAGGTGTTGTTTTTGTTGTGGTGAAGGTTGTTTAGGTTTTCACAGTGTGATGATTGGTTTGGGACATTTAGCGATAAAGGGTTGTCAATAGAGGAAAGGAAGAAACGGAAGAAAGTGGAAGAAGAGTAAATGGTGTTTGAGGAATTGTGGAGGTGAAAAAGAAGAAGGAGACGACAGTGAGATAAATCGTTTTGGGACTTTTTATTTTTATTTAAGTGATTATAATTTTATTTTATTTAATTAATTATAAATAAATAAATTTAATTCGAACATCTCAATTCACTAAAAAAATTCATCATCTCATGCCATATCACCAAAAAATAGATATAAATGAGTGGAGAACTTCAAAATTAAGTAAATTAGATGAACTAAAATTGATAGTTTTAAATCATGAGGGTCAAAATCGCATAAAAGAAAAACTAGAGACTAAAAATGCAATTAAATTTAATGATAAAGAGGTGAGAGACTTTTGAAGTGAATAATTGCTTATATTTTTTAAAATAATAAAAATATCAAAAAAAAATTATTATTTATAAAAGTACATATTCATTAATTAGAATTTTATCTTCTCTATAGCAATGATTTATTTCAAGAATCTTTTATCAAAGTAAAATAAACACATATTTTAAAAAATATAAACATAAAATATTTCCCAAAGTAAATAGATCCTTACGAAAACAAATCACTTAGACTCAATTTTTTATACACATAGTCATATAAAAGACACTAGTTTGTTTGATATTTTCCGTCGTATCTAATTATGCTCACTTATCCTTTTTTACCAATGAAAAAAAACATTAGTTTGGCAAGACCAAATTTACATAAAGGTCTATTTATTTTGTAAAAATTCATTTTGTAAAAATTTGTTTTATTTTAATTTTATAAAATTCAAATTAATTTTAGATAAAAGATTTTCGAAGTAAATAATTGTTTATATTTATAGAAACAATGAAAATATTTTTTAAAAAATTATTTTTGTTATTTTAGAAAAAATCTTCATTAATTAGCATTTCCATTTCTCTATGTATAATGATTCACTTTAAAAGTCCCTCATCAAGATAAAATAAACACACGTTTTAAAAAATGAAAACATATTACTTTTACAAAATAAACATGACCATATGCTAGCAAGAACTAAACCAGCACTCCATCTGTCCCCAAATAATTATTATGTTTAACAATTTTACATATATTAAAAAAATATGATTAATAAAAAGAAAAATAATAAATTAACTCCTAAACTTTATAAGTGTCATGTAGCAGGGCCAACGACTCAACGTGAAAAGTAAATAGAAATTTATTTTATGAAAGATCGATATGCAATTGTTATAGTTTTTCTGTTATGATACTCATGTGCTTTATGGCCATTTCCTAATCATTTGATGTTTCTATATTTAGATTTAGAAAAACGTTGGAAGAAGGAAACGCCTTAGAGGTTTTTAGGTTGTTAACCTCCTTAGATGGTGCACAGGAATCTTCGTTAGGCTGCTTATCCTTTCAATTGGGGGGTATGGTGATAAAATAGGATTTTTCTCAATATTTTATTTTGAGTTGTTGTTCTATTTTTATGGCTTGGTGAACCAATTCTTCAAGATTTTTACAATGGTGTAACTCTACAATTTTTTGGCTTGCCGAATCAATTTTTTGTTCGAAATCATCCATCTAAATCGTTTTTCTTTCTTTTTTATTTCAATAATTGATTTTCCCACATATTTAGTTTTCCTTTCGTGTTTTTTTGTGATTTTTTCGTCTTAGTGCAACGTTGCTTTTTGTTCGTCGTTTTGGTGCGGCGTTATTTTGATTTATCGTCTTGTTGTAGTGTTTGTTTTGTTTAGATTGAGAGATCATCTTCGATTGATTTGGTGCAAGTTTAATCAATGATTTTGGCGTATTCAATATTACAGCTCCGAAGGTATGGATATTTCGAACACTTTAATTTTATTATATTTGTAAACTTTGTGATGAGGAAATAATAACCAAGAATACTAGTGAAGCAATTCAAGGTTTAGGAGGACCAACAACAAGGGAACATGTCAAGAAAGCTAAAGAAGTCTTAAACCAAATGGTGATTACTATCATGGAAGCAATGCCTAGCTTAGAAGAAATGAAGCCCAAATTGGTCAACTACATAAGTCCACATCATATGCTGCCTATTAGCTTTGTTTTATTTGGTTTAAGTTGTAATAAAAAATGTGGGTCAAAACTTGGTTTTAATTAGGCCCAACACTAAATTAATTTTATTTTTGTGAGTGTTGTAACTAAGTGTGAATCATGGGCTTCTCATGACATGTGTTACCCATATCTTGTTTTGGTTTTTTTTTTTTGGTTGAAATAAAAATGGGTTAGATCATAAAGTAAAGTGGCGTCCAAGAGGCCTCAAAGGGGAGGTGCACAAGCACTTATGTGTTGTATAAGCAACCAACCTTGGATGCTATTAGAGCTGAATGAAATCCTTCATATTTTGTAACCAATCAGCCATTAAAAGGAAACAAATGCATTCAAGAGAGGAGACAAGACTTTAAAGGGAGAAAACAACATTTAAGAATGAAAGTTACACTTTAAGACACAAGTAACAATTCTAGTAGAACTCAACCTCCTATATATATGTATCTATGCCAAGTAATGAAAGGTAGAAGATTTTTGTTGAAAAAAATACACACTCATGTACTTAGGAGATTATGAGTGCGTTTGTTTCAGATTTTTTCATGAAAAAATATATTTTTTCAAACCAAAAATCATTTTGTAGGGTTTGAAAGGTGTTTGTTTCAGATTTTTATAAAATCATTTTGTTAAAAAAATCAATTTTTGGCTAAAAATGAAAAGCTAAAAATAGTAGCTTCTCGCATTTTGCTATTGCGATAGATGAGAGAGAAAAAACGAAATACAATTAAAAAACACGGAACTTAATTCGATAGAAAATGATGCAATTACCCCTACCTTATTTTGAAAATCCCAAATTACCTTCCATTCATTTTTAATAAGTTGGCCATTTTTTTCTCTTTCCATGCCACCTTGTTTTCATCCAATAAATTTTGTTTTCTTTTTAGATTTTTCTTGTTTTTTGGTTGTGTGTGTTTATTTATTAGTTTTTGAGAAGTACTCAATTATAAAATTTTCAAGTGTGTATACGAAATGGTCATTGTAGTTTAAAAAAATCATTTTTACAAAATTGTATACAAACGGGTTAAAAATCATTTTTCTAAAAAAATCATTTTTATAATAATAAACAAACGGGAGTTAAAAAGTCATTGGACACTACATATTGTACCAATCATGCTAATAGACCGCTTGCTTTGTTTTTCGGTTTCAACCACTATAGAGGTTCGATCATTTTCGGTGCAACACTATTGTATGATGAGACAATTGAGCCATTTAAGTGGTTGTTTGATACATTCTTACAAGCACACAACCATAAATAACGAAGGACTGTTTTCACTGACCAAGATCATGCAATGGCCAGGGCATTGGCTGAAGTGATGCCCGAGACTCACCATGGTTTATGCACATGGCACTTATTGCAAAATGGAACAAAACACCTTGGGAACTTGATGAAGGGAGGAAGTTATCTTTTAAGAGATTTCAAGAAATGCATGTATGATATTGACATTGAAGTAGATTTTGAGATTGCTTGGACAAACTTGATCAACCAATATGATGTTCATGAAAATAATTAGATCAAATCAGTTTATGTTATTAAAAAAACTGGGCTGCTTGTTACATGAAGGAAGCGTTCACTCTTGGCATGCGAAGTACCCAACTAAGTGAAAGCTTGAATGCTCATTTCAAATCTGGTATGAAACCCAATGTGCATATTATACAGTTCTTCAAGCACTTTCAACGGGTTGTTGAGGAGAAGAGAAGCAACGAGTTGAGTTGTGAGTATGAGTCCTCACATAAGCTTGCAAGGTTAAGATATGAGTTGTCACCAATACTGATACAAATGGGAAAAGTATATATGCACATTGTATTTGAGTTGTTTCAAAATGAGTTTAAGTTATTCTTAGCTTTATCGATATTAGAGAGAAACGAGTCTCACTCTTTATGTGAATACGTCATCACTATGGTCAACCATGAAGAATTTTTGAGAGTGTCATTCGATCATGCTTCAACCTCTATTAATTGTAGTTGTCAAAAGTTTGAGACATTTGGCATACTTTGTTCACATGCATTGAAAGTGTTTGAAGCAAATGATGTGAAGGTCATTCCTGAGAAGTATATTTTAAGAAGGTGGACAAGAGAAGCTCGTTGTGGCATTGTGAAAGATTTTAGGGGAAAAGAGGTTGAGGGAGATCCAAAGTTATCTCGAACAGGAAAGTTTAGACAAGTTGTCTATAAATTCATTAGAGTAGCGACTGAGGCATCACCTTGTGAAGAACACCTTAAGATTGTTGATAATTATGTAGATGTCACATGTAAGAAAATAATGGAATGTCGCTCACAAGTCATAGACAATGACATTAATGAGAACCCAAAATTTGTGAGTAATAATGTTATGCAACCAACGGGATTCAAGAAATGGTCTGACTTAAAGAGACACATGCACAAGTGTCCTAAGAGTTTTATTGAAAAGAAAAAAGCTCCACCTAGAAGGAAACCACGTAGTCAAGTATCTTAGGTATATAAGTCAATATATAGCTCACTTTTTTAATTTTACATGCATTATGCTTGGTTTTAATTAAAAAAATCATTTAGGATAAACTAGGAGCAAGTCACATGCTCGATGAAGTATCTTGTTCGGCACCTCCAACTTATGAGCCCCCACAAACACAAAAGGATCAATTCAGTTTCACAACATTTTTTATGGTAATTTTATTTGTGTTTGAAAATGGACTATACTTTCTTTTAAACTTATCATATGTTAATTAGTTTTTATTATTATGTAGGCACCCTTGATGAGACAAACATTCCAACATTATACTGATTGGGAGTGATTGACACTAAGTAATACTTTTGGTATATTAATGATGTTAATATGTTAGTGTTTACCATTTTTTGGTACAATACTTATCGATTGATGAATTTAGAGCTGTAAGCATTTAGTTCATGATAATATGTTGTGTAAAGAATTGGAAGATGTAACACATGTGCTCCATATCTATTTTGCTTTATATTGTGTATCTTGCATAATTTTGCTTTAATGCTTACTGAATATCATTGTTGCATTATTGTGTTATGGTGCAAATTTGTTTTGCTTTTTATGAATCATTTAATTAAATTGACAAGAAATTTGTTATGAAACAAAGATACCCAATTTATTATATTTAAAAAGAGCTACAAATTTATAACGAAAAAGAAATATTTTACAATAGAACAAGCAGTGTTGAATTCAATATCAAATTATATCCTAACTGTACTTTACAAAATTCCTATAATCAGTCTTGAATTCAAATTATCAAATTCTTTTGAGTGGTGTTGATGTCTCTTTGCCTATGTGTTATCAAATTCTGCAATGTATTAATGTCTCATTTCCTTTGTGTTGTCAAATTCATGTCTACCAAATCTTTGGGTGCAGCCTTTTGTGCAGAACATGCAGTGATGTATAAATTCTGAAACTCGGCAATGGATTTCACAGGAGTCTGCAAACAAAAATGCAATATTACTTGTCTACTATCCAACATTAAATTTTCAATTATTTCAACTTAGATAAACCAACTACAATGGTTTTTACCTTAGTAATTCCTTTAAACTGAATTCTTCTGTGATCTTCAAGCACCAAAATTGGTGGTTGTTATGGATTTAATAAATCGACAGTATGGTCTTGATGATCAACCTCATAAAAAGATACTGTTATAGATTTCCCATTTTTCTCAACCATAGAGAGATATTCAGAAGTAGCCAGCCCTGCCAAACCCGGTCTCTCCAAAGAAACTTTCAAGAACAAAAGAATTGCTATAATAAAAAACAGAAGAAATATTGTTGACAAAGCCTACCCTCCCCCACCAAAAGAATAAATATGGCACAACACAACTAATTGAATTGAGTCAAACTTGAATTAAGTGAGTTTTTCTGCTGCCTCTAGCTCTATGAGCAATAACAGTACTGTTAAGACCTTCAAAAGCTGCCGAAACAAGAGGTTTCACCTCTCTTGAATAGATTATTTCATTATTTTCATGTACATCATAGCAATAGTCCACTGAGTACCGACTGCACCACAAGGTTAACATTAACTCAAGTAAGTGCCATCACCCCATTTAAAACAATAGGTACAAAAGAAAACAAATATAAATAAATTAATGGCTTTGCTACAACTACAAACTATAAACTTTTCATAGACAACGCTGAGAAGCAACTAACTCTGTTACAATTTCTCAATTTTTTTTCCAATTACAATTTATCTTTCTTTAACCTAATTACACGAAGCTGAAACTGCAAATTCAGAAACTACCGATGCCTAATTGCAAAAATTACTAGTATACTAACAATACATAATTTGAGAACCACAAACCCTAAAAACTCAAAAATTTCTCAATTTCTTACCAATTAATATGATTTCTCATTCTTCAATCAAATTTCACATCATAAAGCTGAAACTGTATAATTCAGAAACTAACCTTTCCTAATTACAAAGATTACAATTTGAGAACCATAAACCCTAAAACGCAATTTTTTGTAGATTTCTTTCAAATTATTACAATTTGTCATTCTTCAATGGAATTCCACGAAAACACTAAGCTGAAACTGAATAATTGAGAAATTGAACATACCTAGAAGATTTTTCTTTAAAGGAGATAGTGAAATCTCCCGAATTTTCTCTGTTCACTGAAACCCAATCAACAGGTGTTGATTCAGATGTGAAATTGGTATCTGGATCCGAAAAAGCCATAGATTTTTGCCACAACACAAATTTTTCGACCCGGATCGGACGTTGTGAAGCCGAATTGGGTCGATGCCATGGAAACGAAGGGTTTAGAATTCGAAGTGAGTTTGAGGAAGAAAGAAAAAATGTGAGATGAGAAAAATGTGAGACGATGGCGGCGCGCGACGGTAGGGGACGACGACGACACGATGGAGTATCAACGTCGGAGGGGCGTGGCACGGAGGCGCTGGCTATAATAGGCGCCACAAAAAAAAAAAAAAAAAAAGAAGATGAAAGGAAGGTCACGTGTTTTTGAGTTTGAATTCACTTCAATTTTAATTTTAGAGAGCTGGACATGCGGCTTCATTTGGTGCACCCCGATTCATCAAACGGACCATGTTGACTCAAAAGTAGGATGCAGTTCGTGGGCAAAAGCCAGACAATCCAAATCCGACCGAGTAATAATATTTAACTAACGATCCACTGATTTGACTAGTGGTTTGATGTCTGGATCACTTATCCGAGTTTAAAAACACATACCAACATGATTTATTGTAAAGTCAGATTCTCAATAACACCCAAAATTTTAACAATATCAAGACACTTTATAATAAAATAGTTGTTTTTAAAGTATTTGAACAATTTCTTCTTATTCTTGCTTTCTTTCTTTCTTTTTTCTTTCTTTTTCTGTTCTTTCTTTTCATTTTTCTCGGTTGGTTACGTCTTCAAGCTTTTGGTTTTCTCTTTTTATTTTAGTATAGTTTTAGCTTATAGAAAAAAGGCATTGGATCAAGCAGTTTTTAGTGTGTAAAAATCGTTGATCATAAAGGTAGTATATGGATTGTAATCTTATTGACAAAATAAAAAAACAAAGTTTTTGCCAAGTCCCATAAAGTAGGTAGTGTCTGATGTTTTATCTATTTGTGTTTGTTTGGGTACAAAGTGTTCCAAGTCTGCTTATATATTTTTAAAAGTGTGTGACGTGCCTTTACCTTTATGAAGATTAAAGAAATGCACTTAAGTCTAAAGATTTATGCGTAGATGATTAGTTTTATTGGCGTATATTAGTAATTAAGTTAGATGAGGTTAGTTTTTTGGATCAATTTCAGAACCAACAAGACTTTCGAATTATGATTCAATTAGTTTAACTACGATTGATCCGTTAAATGAACCGTTTAACAAATAAATAATAAAATAGAAAAATATATATGAAATATTTAAAATATTCAGAACTTTATAATTTATAAATTCAAAAAATTTATAACAAATACTCAATATCTATAATAAATACATTAAATTCACAACAAATACAAGTCTTTATAATATAAATTCAAGCATCAAATAGATCAACCATAAGCGCCTTACGAATTAAGTGGAATAAATGTTTGAGTGAAATAAAAAAAAAAAGAAAGTTAAACTGAAAAAGATTGTTATATTTTTAAATTTAAAAAACTGATTTCATTTTGCAAAAATAAAAAATTTGAGTGTTATAAAAAAACCGGATCTAGCTCAACGACCTGACCATTTTAACCTGATTTTTACAAATCAATAGTTTTTTTATGCTGACTAAACCGAACATAAGTCACATTTCTAATTGAATTGGTCAAGCCAATTCAGTCCGATTTTTAAAATATTACTTAAAACTCCTTGAACCTCAACTAGCTCGAAACATAATTTGTGGGTAATCCTAAGGGAAAAGGACTTTTCTAAAGAGTGGGTCTCTTTCATTGGAATAAAAAAGAAAAGCTATGAAACAAATGGACAATGGTTAGTCCTAATTAGCATCTACAATATTTCCTTAAAAAAGAAAAAGAAAACATAGTTTGTGCGTAATCCTAATTATTCAATGGACAATAGTTACTACCTAATACATAAGCGAAAAGAACCGCCGGCCAATAAAGAAAAACTGTCCCATACATTTGCGCCAGCAACTCTTTTCAATACTCCAAAATCATGATTTCAACAATCCAGATGGCTATGGCTGACCGCAGTAATATAGCCAAAATGGGAGGGACGAGAACAAAAGTCATTGTAATTTGTAACCCATAAAATGCACAAAAAAACATCTTCATTTTTAAACTGTCTTATTTGCTATATTTTTCCTATATGTATATAATGTAAATGTAATATGTAATGAAGTTATTTATCCTTTTGATCCATTGAATTTTGGTTTTAATCATTTAAAAAAAAATATCTTTTGATTTTATTACCACTGTTCTAATCTCTAAAATAACCAACTCATCTAAATTAGATGATGTAACATATCGATACGACATATGTTACATCATATTTCTAGTGTCACGTGACACACAATTGTCACGTTAACGTTCAATTGATGATTGTCACGTAACATGGGCGAAAAACAAAACTAATATAATTATAGAGATTAAAAGCAAAAAACTATAAATTACTTGAAAAACTTTCATTTCAGTTTCTAACTTTAACTTTATTGCATATGCAAAATTTTCATCACCGTAAAATAATGAATTTTTATGATATTTTCCTGTTCTTTTATTTATATAAATATACTAATATCTAACGTGTTTTCTTTATTATCAATACTTCTTACAAAATATAATTTCATAATAAAATTCATAGATACATATTTTCTGTTAGTTCATTGATAATAGTATCTCAAAAATAAAAAATCTAAAAATTACAACACTTCTTATTATGGATGACAATTCGTAGTCTTGGTAGAGTACTATAGTACTTGTTTTCCTACCCGCATTATGAAAAAAATACTACTATGCACTTCCCCCACTTTATATGAAGGATTTAAGATGATATCTAATCATGTAATATAACTAAATGGACAAAAAATACACAGAAGTTTTGATACAAAAGTGCTCTACTTTGACTTTGCAGAGCATGACACCAAAAAATACATGTTAAATATACTAGCAAAGTGAAAAAATTAATCTCACTCCCAAATCACAATATAGCATATTAGGGGTTATAATCTCACTCCCAAAATCATTACGTGTCATTGTCCTCTTGATCATATTTGTTGCACTTTCATAGTCCACTTCTAGGTTAAGGTCAAGAGATACTTACAACCCCCATGAAACAACACTCTAATAGTAGTCGATCACAGATTTTATATGATAATGCCACTCAAGTTAAGACCAAAAAGTACAACTCTCATACAAGTTCAATTACAATCTTTGTGTCACAAATATTTATGAGATCCTATTTTTGTTGCATTAGTCTTTCTCTATCACATATGAACATGTAATTCTCAAAACTTTAATCTCAATTTTCTTTTTGTGTTGTGTTGAAAGATGTAGTTAAGATGTAGTTATTTTATGTACTTTGCTTAAGTATTTTTAAGGATCTCTCGATCCTTCATAGAAGTTGGGGGTGTATTGTGGAGATTTGATTATTAATGAACTATGAGAAAACTATGTATATGTGAACTTTACAATTAATGAGAAAATATTTTTTTGAATTGTATTGACAATTAACGTAAAGAAAACAACTTAAATATAATTAATATATAAATAAAAGAGCAAAAAAATAAAAAGAGAGAAAATGAACCACAAATCTATTTTTTATAGTGATAAAAAACTAGCATATGCAATATTGTTGGTGTTGGAAATCGAAATTAAAGTTTTTTAGATAATTTAATTTTTTGGTCCTTATAATTTATAATTTTTTTATTTTTTTATCCCTATAATTATGTTAGATTTTTTTTTGTCTTTTCCATGTGGCAGTTACACATCAAATATTGACGTGGTAGTGATGATGTGGCAACTTAGTGTCACATGGGACTAAAATATGATATGTGTGTCATGTTAACATGCTACATTATCTAACTTAGATGAGTAGATGACATTGGTAATTAAAATAATGAGAATCTTATATTAAAAAAAAAATTGAAGATTTTGTTTCAAAATGACTAAAACTAAAATTCCTCCAAATGTCAAGATTAGAGAATAAATAACTCTATGTAATATTTTTTTTTATTCGATCCCTTTGTGATATTATTATTGTTATAGTAGAGCAACGATTGTGTTGTCATTTAAACTTATTTGAAGTGCGCTCAAAATATATTACAAAAAAGTGTATGAAATTTCATTCATATATAACTAACCTTGTTTTGTACAAAAAAAAATAAGACATGTAGTTGACAATTGATTTGTATTTCTACGATGAAGGACCTAAATTAATTGACAATTATCAAATACTCCCTCGATTCCATTTCTATGAATGACTCATTTTAACGTTTCGTATATATTAAGAAAAAATCTATAAATGAAAAAAGTTGATATTTTTCTAAATAACCCTAATTAAGTAGGAGCATTTGTTTCCAAAGAAATTAAGTAGGAGCATTTTTTTTCCAAAGAAATTAAGTAGGAATATTAACGTAGTCATTATAACCACAAATGTAAAATAAAAGATACTAACTTGAGAGTGATGTAAATATATTAATTAGAGAGTACAATTGATTTTTTATTTTATTAATATTGCATTGAAAATTTAAAGATTTTACATTTTAGAACAATTTTTTAAAAAAATAGGTCAATCGTTGTTGGACTAAGGAAATAGTAATAAAATTATATTTATTTTTAAAATGGATAATAAGATATACTTTTATCAAATGACATTTGACTCAAATTTTTGTACACATAGATAAAAGATACTAGTTTGTTTTTGACTAAAAGATGCTTATAGCACTTTATCCATGATAATATGATGAACACAAATAGGTATGTCGATAAAAACGTGAAAATAAGCTAGAGATTTGGTCGTCCGAGCAGGAGTATGAGTTGCCTCATTGACTTGTCTCCTAATAAACTCAACATGAGAGTTTATAAAATAAGTGAAAAATATAGTTC
Organism: Cicer yamashitae; assembly: GCA_037974755.1. Taxonomy (NCBI): domain Eukaryota; kingdom Viridiplantae; phylum Streptophyta; class Magnoliopsida; order Fabales; family Fabaceae; genus Cicer; species Cicer yamashitae. The sequence goes on from JBBPBQ010000003.1 coordinate 38,770,894, forward strand.
TATAGTATTTGAGATAGCGTTGAATTTAGTAGCATTGCACTTAGTACTATGCAAAAAGTCGATGACAGTCCTAGAATCAAGCTCGAACCCAACCAGACCCAATTGAAGCTCGTGAACCCACTCATAAGCAAAAAGGAGGCCAAATGCTTCTCCAATATCAACAGACACATTTGGTGAGAACCATTCAATTTTACTAGCACAAATTGACCGTCACTATCTCGTATAAATACACCAATGCCTACTTTGTCTAGCCTATGGAAAAACGAAGCATCGACATTACACTTTTAACGTCCTGCTACCGACTTTTTCTAGATGGAAACGTTGTTGCTCGCGATGTCTGAAATCTATCGCAATTGGACCTGTTGTTCGTTCTGCTACAACTGTTATGGCCGAGCTTGTTGCTCAATGTTCCTGTCGTTCAACAACTCAATTGCGCGATTACGGACCAACTCGTTGTGTTCCGTAACATGGTTCCATAATTTATAGTTCCTACACATTCATACGCTCTAAATTGTTGTTGCGAAGAGGGTTTCTCATTGTTGTTGGACGGACTGCATAACTCGAAAGATGATCACGTCAACTACATAATTTGCTGTTATTGTATTAAGGACATTAGCTCCAAAATGAAACGTCTGTCAAATCCGAACGACATAAGAGCAATGGGAAGTGAGGTGAGAGTTGTCTTTAATAGACCCTGCCCACAAAACACAATTTATCAGACAGTTCACGCCTCGTTGATGCAACCTACTGCATGTCAAAAGGAAGTTCCTGCAAATACGCCAAATTAAATTCTTAATTTTGGGTGGAACTTCTAGTTTTCATATGGGCTGCCACTCCCTTGCGCATCTAAGAACAAACATATCAATTAATTCATTAGTGTACATACTATAAACACTTTTAACTGAATAAATTTCACTGTTGTCTTATTTCCAAACTAGCTTATCACTTTTCATGGAAGGTATCAATAGAGTATTCAAAATGGCGTCAATAATGTGATTCTGGAACGAAGCATGAATAAGAGGAGTGTTCCAAGATTTAGAGCCTACATTAAAGAGATTGGAAACTTTTAGACTAGCCATATCTTCGACCATATTAAGAGGCATGAGAATAACCTAACCCTCAAGAAGCCATGAAGTATCTCAAAGAGGAATGATATCTCCAAAGTTGTTACTCCACTGAATTCTCGCATTAATAAAGTATTTAGCACTCCATAGACTTCACCACACATAACTAGGATTATGACCAATTTTAGAATGTAGAAAATTAGTTTAGTAAAAATATCTTGCTTTGAACATACATGCAGTAAAGCTCTTCAGTTTGGCGATGTAATTCCACCCCTGTTTGTCGAGCATAGCCAAATTAAATGCATGAAGGTTTTTGAAACCCATTCTACAATATTGTTTCGATAAAGACAACGCGTCCCACGAGAGTCAATTCACACCTTTAGTATGGGAACCTGAATGACTTCACAAGAAATAATTCACTATTGTTTCAATCTCGTCCCCAAGAGAGGAACAAATTAGATAAATACTCGTAAAACGAGATGACTTGTAACACTGACTTAATCAAAACTTCCCACCATTCTTTCGACAAACACTTAATACTCCATAAGTTCATTTTCCTCCAAACCTAGCCGTTGATAAAACAAAAAATGTCTTTTGTGCTACACCCTACCATAGATGGAAGGCCCAAGTATTTCCCCGTGCCTAGAATAACTTGCACAACCAAGATATCATACATTAACTGCTTTAACTTATTATTGACATTTCTACTACAAAAAATTTCAAACTTTTAGAAGTTAATTGCCTGCCCTGACATCGCGTCATAAGATTTAAAGATGTTCTTTATAGTCAAAGCCTCATTACTATTAGTCCAGAAGAATAGAAAGCAATCATTAGCAAACAACAAATGTGTAATTATAGGAGCATTTCTACAAATTTTGGTGCTGTGTATCTCACCTCGAGCTTCATCTTATAAAATAGTCATTAGAAAACAACATATGTATAATCAAATGAGCATTTCTACAAATATGGGTGATGTGTATCTCACCTCTAACTTCAACTTGATGAATGAACGCTGCAAGACCTTTCGAAAGACACTAGTTTGTGTTGAGCCCAATTATCCTTTTTGACTTGTAAAAAAAGATACTAGTTTGGCAAAAACAAACCGAACACAAAATCCATGTTTTTTTGGTGCGTTTGTTTACTTTATAGAAATATTGCATGTTTTTTATTTGTCAAAAATTGTATTAATTTTACTTGTTAATAAAAAGGTAATAAACTTTTGAAGTGAATAATTGTCTACATTTCTAGAAACAATGAGACTTTCAAAAACTGTTTTATTATTTCTAAAAATACATATACATTAACTAGCATTTTATCTTCTCTCTATGATAATGGTTCACTTCAAGAGTCTCTCATTAATGTAAAATGAACATACATTTTAGAATATAAAAATACATTGTTTTTACAAAGTAAACGAGGCATAATATGCACGCAGGCAAGAGCTAAACAATTACTACCTCCATCCCAAAATAACCGTCATATTTGGTCATTTTACACATATCAAGAAACTATGATAAATGAAAGAAAGTTAATAAATTAACTCCCTAACTTAATAAGTGTCATATAATAGAGTTTGACCAACGTGAAAAGCTGAATAGAAGTTTATTTTTTGTAAGATTTATATACAAGCGCACACTGACACATTTTCCCTCTCATTATCATGGTTTTCCAATTAGGACACTCATGTGCTTGATGACCACTTCCTAAACGTTAGAAACATTTGGAGGGTTTGGTGGCACAATAGAGTTTCTTCACTCATGTGTTTGATGGCTACTGTCTAAACCTTTGAAACATTTGGATGGTTTGGTGGTATAATAGAGTTTCTTCGAAGATTTTCTTTAAGTTGTTGTTCTACTTTTATGGTTTGGTGTAACTCCACAATGTCTCCTATCTCATGGTTTAGACCATGAAGGAAACTAGATATGGTTGCCTCTCTATTGCGACACCCCAACCTTTAAAATAATTACAATTAAAAATTTAATTGAGTTCACAACAGATAGAAAATAAGAGAGTTTAAAAATCAATTAAGGATAAAGATGTCATGTTTCATTCATATTAACACATAACTTCAAGAAAAAGGCTCACAGAGATGAAAATTGGCACAATGCCTGATATTTAGTAATTACAAAACATTTTACATTTTTCCAATATAATATCACCTATGAAAGTGAGAATTTATTTCTCGAATACAAGACTTCATAATATTTTGATGATGATCTAAAACTCTAAGCAACTTGAGGAGTGCCTGTGTATTCACAAACTCCATACATAAATAATAAATGGTGAGTATATAAACCATGTTAAAGTATAAAGCTAATAGAATAAACACATAAAAGCTTTTGCCGGTCGTCTTGAAATTGAGTCTTGTTTAACAATAAAGATATTCGTATGACAAATAAATAAGATATAAAGTTTATATCTCTATGCAAGTGAATGGCGCAAGAATTTCCTTTGGTGAAGAAGAATAAAGATGAACTTTAATCTTCCTGATGAATAACGCACATAAGTATAAGCTTCACAATAAATTGAATGTCAAATCAAATAAGATTCAAAAATAAATATTAAGGGGATCCTTAAGATTGAATCTTTTATCCACAAGTGTGAATAACTTTTACTTGAAGAAGATCAAGAAAAATTAAAGCTTTATCCTTTGAAACTAATGGAATATAAACATATCAAAATGAAGAATATCCAAAAAAAGTGTCGCATACAATTGATGAAAGAGAGACAAAATAAATCTAATAAAAAATCGCGAGGAGATAGAAATAAAAGAACCACAATCTCAAGAAAATGACAAGTCTAACGCAAATTTTGCCACAAGAGTAAAGAATGTTTTTGATAAAAATTAAGATGGTTAATCCAAAAACTAAAGGGAAGTAATCTCTCAAAAACACACAAGGAGTATAATAAAATTCAAATGATCAAAAGTTTCAAAATAAGGAGAAGACAAGGCTATTTATAGCCATAATGGTCATAAATCCCCCTTCATTCCTATTTAAGTTGGGTGGTTAACCCTAGCTTCCCCAAGAAACTAAGTGGTATCAAAGAGGTTATTCATCCCCCATCATGGGCCTTGACCCATCTTACAAGCTACACCATTATAGTATTATTTGCACTTATTAGTAGGGATGACAAAGTGGGTTAGCTCGTCATGTGACTAGCCGGCCAAAAAGTGGGGAAGCGTGGATCAAGTCAAAAGTACCACCTCGCCCCACTCTTTGTCGTTGACAGACTTGCGGGTAGGCCCCACAATTTTTTAATTTATTTTAATATTTCAAAAAAATAATAAAAACAATAATCGTTAATCAACAAAACAAAGTCACCACGTAAAAAATTCTCAAATTAAATTCATCAATGTTAAACAATCCTAAAGAAATATATTACAATCTACTTACGGCTATAATCAACTAATAAAAAATTATAAAATTTAAGAAATGTTTAATGACTCACTATGGAGTTTAACTCTACATTCTGAACACGAGAATATATGTCCTGATCTCTATAATATATTGACAAACTAAGGTTACATGATTCCTTTTTATTATCCTTGTACATAGAACTCGTGGCCTTATTAGCTTTTGTGGATTGAGACTCACCGCCATAACGCTAAGATGAGTTTTTCTGGTCAATGAGGTGTGGGCAAGTTCACTTGGTGTTGATGCCAATTTTAGCAACCCCTCAATGCCTCATTTGTTTTCTAATTTGGTGTTAAATCTTGACCTCGCTTAACCACTTAAAGTTGAAACAAGCATGCAGTAGTACAAAATTTGATCTATAACTAAATGAGTAAAATGACTGTTAATTCTCTACGGATAGAAATTTTATATTATATGGAGAGAGATTACCTAAACATTTTTGTTTCAAACAAGTTGTAATCCTCTTGAATTTTTCTATTGAAAAAATGAATTTTCTTCTCCCCTAAAAAAAACTAATAAATATGTTTTCTTACTTTTTTACTTTTCCATTTAAAATTAAAAGGCAGCACAAGTCCTGCCAACAAGCAAACAAACAAATGCTGAAAAACAAAATAACAGCTCTCCTAACCACAAAACTCTTCTTCTTGACCTTTAAATCAAAAGTCCATCGATTCTCTATATCACACTCATGACACATCCATTCTCATCACTACCATCCAAATCCCCCATATATAAGTACTCAATTACACGATCCTCAAAACAGTAACACCACAAACACAATCATGTTACCACTACTATTATTCCTGTTGCTGTTATGTCCATACTCAACAACATTAAATGCAGAAACAATAACCACCATCAACATATGGCCCAAACCAAGAAACCTCACGTGGACCTCACCACACCAAACAACACTCCTTTCACCAACATTCACAATCACCACCACCACTCCACACAACAACAACCACCTCACCGCCGCAATAACCCGTTACACAAACCTCGTCAAAACAGAACACCACCGTCCGTTAATTCCGCCAACCTCAAACCTCTCTAACAACCTACCACCTCTAAATTCCCTAACAATAACCGTAACGGACCCAAACGCCGAACTCATCCACGGCACCGACGAGTCCTACACGCTAACAGTAACAACTTCTAACGCCAACTTAACGGCTTTAACGGCGTGGGGGGCAATGCGTGGATTGGAGACGTTCTCACAACTGGCGTGGGGGTATCCAACGCGCGTGGCGGTTGATGTGCGTGTATGGGACGCACCGTTGTATGGACATAGAGGAGTTATGTTGGATACTTCGAGGAATTATTATTCAGTGAAGGATTTGTTGAGGACGGTTGAAGCGATGAGTATGAATAAGGTGAATGTTTTTCATTGGCATATAACGGATTCTCATTCGTTTCCTTTGGTGGTTCCTTCGGAGCCAAGTTTGGCTGAGAAAGGAGCTTATGATGTTAATATGGTTTATACGATTGAGGATGTTAAAAAGGTTGTGGAATTTGGCCTTGATCGTGGGGTTCGTGTTTTGCCTGAGATTGATTCGCCAGGTTAGTTACTTCTATTTTTTTCGTCTTAATTTTACTTTACTAAATTGGGATTAGAGAGTGAGGAAACAAACCAAGTAATTGCTTACCCATCCACAATTTATTAAAACCATCAAGTTAAAGCATTTAATGGTTTTTACTCTCTACTCATTGGGTTTTTTTTCTTTCAATAATCCAATTTTGAAATTTTTTTTTTTAATTAAAGAAAGTCTTTATCAAAAGTTTGCAACCGCGACTTCTTGCTTATATTTTATTTTTATATACTCTTTTTAATGCGATTGTGCTTTATTTTTTATATAAAATGATTAATCGTTAATTTAATAAATAAAATATAATTAAAAAACTAAATTATATTAATAAAATAAAATAAAAAAATACAAGTTAATGGGGTTGGTGCCAAAAGGCTTTTGTGGAAAGCAGATAACCACATTCTTTTTCGGCAAGAGGCTTTTGACTGCTGTTGTTGGAGCACATGAAGTTGCTAGTTGGTGTTGGTTAGAGTACAAAGGAATATCTATCTAAATTTTGTTTTTGATTTTAGGTTGGTGTAATTTTTGTGGGATAGTTGCATGTGTGTATCCGTTTAGCTCAGTTGAGGATGTATTGTAAACTTTCTGTTTGTTTTGGATTCTTGTGATAGGATCTCATGTTAATAAAAAGAGACTTTAATTGTTTTAAGTAAAAAAGTTAATTGTAGGAACATATTTACTTACCTTTTAAAATCCTGGGACTGAAGTTGTTCAAAAGTATTGAGCACACAAAATTAAGATTAAAATTAAATAATTGAGTTTGTTTAAGAAACATTAGGACCCTCTTCTATTTAATTTTGGATTTTTGTTGTTTCTGATTGTCTCGTGCTTTGTGACACATTATTAAAGAACAGAGCTAACCTAATTAATTAATTAATTGCCTTACTAAGCCTGTTTCTGTCTGCATATTTGTCAAGGCAAGAAATTAAACTAGGTTTCTGTCTGCAATGTCACTATATTCTGATTGAAAAACATACCTTTCTCTTCCTCTTTCAAATATTTTAGACATTGGTTCTTAGAGTTATGATGCTTATTGACAGATAAGAATTTCATATATGCAGGGCATACAGGATCTTGGGCCTTAGCCTACCCTGAAATTGTAACATGTGCCAACATGTTCTGGTGGCCAGCTGAAAGTGACTGGCCTAATCGTCTTGCTTCTGAACCTGGAACAGGTCACTTGAATCCCTTAAATCCCAAGACATACAAAGTCCTAAAGAATGTCATACGCGACGTAACCACATTGTTTCCGGAACAATTTTTTCATTCCGGTGCTGATGAGGTCATACCAGGTTGCTGGAAAACCGATCCAACAATTCAGAACTTTCTATCAAACGGTGGAACTCTCAACCAAGTCCTCGAGACGTTTATCAATAACACTCTCCCTTTCATTTTATCCCTCAACCGCACTGTTGTCTATTGGGAAGACATATTGTTAGACGAAACAGTCCATGTTCCATCGCCGATTCTCCCTAAAGAACATGTGATTTTGCAGACATGGAACAATGGACATAATAACACTAAAAGGATAGTATCTTCTGGATACCGCGCGATTGTGTCGTCATCAGATTTCTATTATCTTGACTGTGGCCATGGTGACTTTACTGGAAATAACAGTGCTTACGATAACCAAACAGGTAGTGACAAAAACAATGGTGGATCTTGGTGCGGACCTTTTAAAACTTGGCAAACTATATACAATTATGATATTGCATATGGACTGACGGAAGAAGAAGCGAAATTGGTTTTGGGTGGGGAAGTATCATTGTGGTCGGAACAAGCTGATGAAACTGTTTTGGATTCACGAATTTGGCCTAGAACTTCTGCAATGGCCGAGTCATTGTGGTCGGGCAATAGGGACGAAAAGGGTATGCAGCGATATGCAGAAGCAACAGATAGATTGAATGAATGGAGAAGCAGAATGGTTAGAAGAGGTATAGGGGCTGAGCCTATTCAGCCACTTTGGTGTATTAGGAACCCTGGTATGTGCAATACAGTACATCCAATATAGTTAGCTGGATAGCTCTAAATTGTGGTTGCAGTTACACTATAAACCATGATATTGTGGCGAGGCGCAGGAAACTACAGAAGCAATTGCGATTGTAATATTGTCACAGAGACTTCTAAAATCTTTATTTTGATACCACATTTAGAACTATGATTAGTTGAGAGTTGCATTCTTTTTTGTTCCGCTCACAAAAAGGAAAAAAAGATCTATTTAAGTATACTTTATTTTCTATTACTTTTTATTAAGTTTACTTTTTATTAGGTTTGTTAGGAGAGATTGTAGTTGTCAAACAATATTACATAGATTTGAACATTAAGTTTTAAAAATCGAAAGAGTATTTGATTGTTTTCACAAGCTTGAACATTTCTTTACTTCAATTGAGGTTGAAAGTTGTTGTATGATTAAAAGTTCACCAAATGCCGCCTCTAGCAGCATAATGATAAATAAACTGTATGATTAATTTTTATGTTTATCTAAGTATAGCAAGGAGAAAGTTGTGACTCACTATTCTTTTTCTTTTTAGTGTTTAATCACTGACCACCAAAAACTTCTTGCATATATAAGAAGAACAATGAATCAACAATGAATTCCATTGATGAACAAGAACACTGAAATGTTTATAGAGAATGTAGAAAATCAAGATACAAGTTGAATTTAGCAAACTTGCATTAAATGAAATACACAGTCAGAGCTACTTATATACTAGCATTTGATCAGTACTAATTAAGCTAAAGGGAATGTAACTAACTAACAAAATCAGTTACATGCAGTTGAGATTCTAACAAACTCGTGGCCTAGCTATTGTGAGCTGGAGCTGATGTGTTTTCTGCAGTAAGCTTCATTACCCCGCAAGCTGGACCTTGATATATATATATACCCAGCATGTTCAGCTTGGAAGTCAAGAAATTGAAAGGTTTTGGATGCAGTGCTTTGGTGATGAAGTCAGCAACTTGGTCTTGGGATGAAATGAGTAGGAGCCGAAGAGTACCAGCCTGAAGTTTCTCGCGAACAAAATGACAATAAATTTCCAAATGCTTAGTTCGTTCATGAAAAACAGGGTTGGTGGCGATATGCAACGCGCTCTGATTGTCACAATAGAGAGCGGGAATACGAGGACACTGAATCTGGAGATCTTGCAGTAATTAAAGGAGCCATTGAAGCTCGCAAGCTGCAGACGAAAGTGCACGATAATCTGCTTCGCTTGATGAACGAGAAACAGTGGTCTACTTCTTGGTATGCCACGAAACAAGAGAAGAACCAAGGAAGAAACATAAGCCTGTCACGGAACGTGTATCGATACAGCCAGCCCAATCAGCGTCGGAGAAACCTGAAAGATGAATGGAAGAGGATTTGGGGAAGAAGAGTTGGATGGTTAACTTAGTCAGCAAGAATGTTAGTCAGTTGGATTTGTAGTGAACCTTCGAAGGGGCAACAAGAAATTGACGACGAATGTGATATCAGGGTGTGTGGTGGTAAGGTATAGTAAACGACTGATGAGACGACAATAAGAGGCAATATCTTCATAGGTCCGACTCTTAGAGTTGGATGGTTAACTTAGTCAGCAAGAATAACGCTGTCGACATAAGTCAATAGAGCTGTGAAAGAACCAGGGGTGGCCTTAGTGAACAAGGAATGATCTGAGTGAGCTTGGGAATAACCTTGTTGAAGGAGAAGAATGGTTAACTTCTCATACCACTTACGAGTTGTAGTGACACCTGGGGGAACAACCATATAGACATCCTCTAAGAGATCCCCTTATCAGAACGCTTTGTTGACGTCTAACTGGTGGAGAAACCAGCCTTGAATTGAGTCTAAAGCAAGAATGAGTCGAACTGTAGTAAGCTTAGCGACGGGGGAAAGTGTGTTGAAATAGTCCAAGCCTTCAATTTGATTATAACCTTTGGCAACGAGACGTTCCTTGTAATGCTCAATGGATCCATCCGCTTGATGCTTGATCTTATATACCCACTTGCAGCCAATTGGTTTCACATGGGGAGGTAAGTCAACTAGTTTCCAAGTGTCATTTTTCGCAAGAGCTGATAACTCTGCATCCATGGCTTTGAGCCAACATTCAGCCTGGGATGCCTCCGCATAGTTTTTAGGCTAATGTTGAGAAGACAAAGACATAGCATAATTGGTTTGTGAATAAGAGAGATTTGAAAGAGACAGATATTTAGAAAGGAGATAAAGAGTACCTTGAGAAGAAGAGGGGTTTGCCTGATCCGTGAATGAACTACAGACAAAGTCTGAAAGATGAGCTGGTGGATGTGTGTCCCTTGTGGATCTTCTCAAGTCTGGTGTTGGTGCTTAGGTAAGGAAATATCAACTGTGGGGGTTATTACAGGTGGTGTGGGTGACTGAAGTTGGTGTATTGTTTGTAGTGCAGGGAGTTGGTGTGTTTGAGTCAGTTCTAGAGAGTGGTGAGTCAGGATGGCCAAGTTCAGTATATGAGTCAGAAGTGTGTGTAAGAGGATGTGATGGAGCAGCCTGGTTAGGGAAGGCTGTGTTAGGTGCATGAATGTTAGTCACAGATTGTGAATAGTCAGAAAATTGTTCCTAGGTAGAGTGTGAAGGGTATTTGCAATCAGCTTTGTAAGGCATGATGTTTTCATGAAATGTGATATGTCTAGAAACAAAGATTTCCCTAGAGTTAACATCAAGGGTCCATTTAGCCTGCACCAATGACTGTATTGGTCCATGATAGACTAATTTTTTCTACGGTTAGATTTAATCATCCACCATATTTTATTATGTGCTATCAACACAAAATCTAACTTCAACTTTGATATGTTTTCTCTCTTACTCTTTCTCATCCATGAAAATAAATCAAGCATTTTGAAGAAACAACGAGAAGAACTGACCATGTTTCTAAGTTAGTGATGTTGCTCCTAACCACTTTAAAGAAAACCAATTAATCAAACCATTGTAATGTATATGTTGTTTGACCTTGACTAATTGCCAATTGGGGGATTTCGGTTGTTAATTGAAAAATGACGGCGAAGGAATTATATGGTAATAATTGCTTGATAAAAATCAATTAAATTTTTTTTGGGTATAAATTGTTCTTTTTTTCGAAAAAAAGAAAAGAAATTGCTTGTTAAAAAGAGGTCTATTTGAATGCAAACATAAATGGAGATGAGATGCTGCATGCGTTAGTATGTAGCAACGAGGTAATGGCGGTGTGAATGTGGATGTGGTAGTCGAAGTCAATGACGTGGTCTGTTTAACTTGGACAATAGCGTGTCGGAGGAAGAAATTGAAATGTTATGTGTTGTATTTCTCTTTGTTTAGATTTATGAAAGGTAGACAATCTGGAACTGATGCGGTTGCTTAAAGAGGAAAGATGCAGACAAAATGGGAAAAAAGTAAGTATGGAAGAAGAAGAAGAATAGATTAAGTGTAGATGATGTATTATAACATTGTAAAGTATATAAATAAATCTACACCGTTGAAATTATTTAATTATATATCTACGGTTAAAACAAAATTGGTCCAAAATGGACCATTCTTTTTGCGGGTTCATATTATACGCAACCTAACATCAAACAAGACATATCCTTTTATACCAATTTTAAAACCCAGAAAAATGCATTTTCTTGTTCTGTGCATCAGTTTGGTTCTTTGAGAAGTAATGGTGGAAGCATAGTAAAATGAACCAAACACTTTCAATTCATTTAAATCAGGGACACTATCAAATAAATTTTGAAATAGAGACTTATTATTCAGTAGAGGTGTGTTAACTCTATTAATAATATAAACTAGATTTCAACTCGCGCGTTGCGCGGATGTCTTGAGATTTATTTTCAAAAAATTAGTAACCATTAGAAATTATTTGATATATATAATTTATAAGTCTTCTTTAGAATTAATCATTTATAAGTCTCATTTTTCATTTTACTTGGTGAACTAACACTCTTATTAAACAAGTTTTATAGTAGCATAAATGCAATGACATAGATATCAAATCAAACACAATAGTTGTATTTACAATTTTATTTGTAATAGATGTATGAATTATAGAGAAGGAAATTGATAATAAAGTGCTAGTCATGTCACAAAAGAATAACTTTAAAAAATATTAAAAGTGACATTAGCATATATAAAATTCACAAGACAACTAAAGAAATTAAAAAATGGTTGAATGATTTGAATTGATAGTAGTAATTACTTTTCTTTCTACGATAATAGGCTATCTTAAAAGAAAAAGTTTGAACTAAAACAATTATATAACATAAGTGCAGCTTAAAAAAGACATTAATTAAATTAAATTATGAAAATATGTGCATATAGAATAGCATAATTCTGGAACCCGGTAGATACTTTGTTTTCATTATATTAGTGTGAAAAACAACATCACTCTTCAAGATAAGTACTTCATCTGTCTCATTTTAAATATCTCATTTTGAAGTGTGTACAATTCTTTAGAAAATGATTAGTTGATTTGATTTCAATGTTAAAATATTTCATTTACTCAAATGTTTTTATTAATTGCAATTAGCGGAAAGCAACAAATTACCTAATTTGTAGCCTCCATCTGTTCACCGCCAGCTCACATGTCTCTTGTGTCGGATCTTTTTTGTTGAGTTATATGAGCCAAAAGTAACAAATATAATGTCACTCATGATTCAATTATAATGCAAAGGAAATATTGAAATTTGATTTAGAGAATGTAAAGTTAAAAACATGAACCAGAGGTTTCAAATTATCCTATAGACAAATGTGTTGTTATTGAATGGAACATCAATAATTGACATCGACATAAATTAAATAAATTAGATTTTTTTTATTATTGATATTGTAAATGAAAAATAACATAAAAATTATGTAACTGAATATTAGGCATAAAATGGAACACACATTTCCAGTGGCTAGCAATTCCATGTGGAAGAAGAAGATGGTCATGAAGGAGAAAAATATACAAAAGTTAGTTACTCAAATGAATATAAATATCAGTTACATTTCATCAAACACCACAAAAACAATTTTGTTATACTCAAATTGGAGAGGAAGTTAGCGTAAACAATGGTTCATGTCTCGAGGTTGTGATATCTTGTGTTCTTAAATCTTGGTTCAGCTAAGAAAAAAAGAAAAGATATTTGGACTTACATTGGAAATGGTTACGAAACAAATTCACATTTAATAAATGATAAATAAATAATAGAGAAACATTTATTGCATTATGAGCTATTATTATTATTTTTTTTATAGTTGATTTTTTTTTAAGAAATGAAATCATGTAATATATGAAGAATACAAAGATAATAGATTCAAGCAATGACAACTAAGCAAATAAGTGAGGTGGCAAAAATACATCTGTTATATTTCATCAAACACCACAAAAACAATTTTGCTATACTCAAATTGGAGAGGAAGATAGGGAAAACAATGGTTCATGTGTCGAGGTTGTGATATCTTGTGTTCTTGAATTTTGGTTCAACCAAGAAAAAAAGAAAAGTTATTCGGACTTACATTGGAAATCGTTACGAAATATATTCACATTTAATAAATGATAAATAAATAATAGAGAAATGTTTATTGCATTATGAGCTTTTATTAATTTCTTTTTATAGTTGATTTTTTTTTTAAGAAATTAAATTGTGTAGTATATATGAAGAATAGAAAGATAAGAGATTCTGGCTATGATAACTAAGCAAATAAGTGAGGTGACACAAATAGAGTTAGGTGGCATAAAATGTGATTATGTGTCAAATAAATGGTTTTGGAGTCTATTTTAATATATTACTAGATAGCATGCAATAATGCATAAGACCAGAAACATTTGGGCGGCTTTTTTGTCTTACTACCACTAAAAAAAATTTAAATACCAAACTACCACTACTTTATAACAATATACCACTCTTTTTAAATTTTATTTTTTAAAATGTGAGAAGTCGTAACTGGAGGGACCAATTTCTCAAAAGGAATTTTTTTATTTTTTAAAATAGAGTGAAGGGTAATCGGTGAATGTGGAGATTTTTTTTTTAATTATTAAATATATGTATTTGTTTATTAGCTGTATACACAAATATAGGGGATTGACCGATGATATGTGAGAGAATGAACGGTTATAATTCGTAAGTGTGAGATAATGTCATATATTATTATTCTCTTTCATAACAATAAATAAATATTTTCCTTTTTTATTCTAATTAAATAATTAAGGTAAGTTTTATTAAGTAGGATTTGGCACCTTTAAAAAAAGTAAAATTTAAAAGAGTGGTATATTGGTACTAAAATATAAAGTAGTGGTAGTTAGGTATTTAATTTTTTTTTAGTGGTAGTATAAAAAAATCCCATTTGGACAGTTTTGACTAAAAAAAGGAGTGCCCTTCCAACATTAAAGATATGCTGGTGTTTCCTCCCAACTCTCTCATTTTGTTGGGGAGTTTCTACACAAGATCTTTGACATAGGATGTCTTTTGATGCATAGAATTGTGTAAGTAAAAATTATGGACCGTTATCAATCCTAGCAATTTTTACTTTAGCACTTTATTGGTTTTCAACCATTAAAATGAAATTTTAAACATGTGATTGAACTTCTTCCTTTGATTTTAATAAAACAATCCAATCGACATCAAAAATATCAAGAAAGTATTTGTGATCATGTATGGAAGGAGTGAACAGGGGTCCCCAAATGTCTAAATGCAACAAGTCAAATTTATGCAACGCTATGCTTTTACTCAATTGAAAAGGTTTTCTTGTATGTTTGGAAAAATTACTGTTGTTAAATTTCAATTGAGATCAAATACAAACCAAGGATTGATCACCCAAGAATGTTCTTGGTTTCAATAAAATGAAGATTGATCAGATTGTAAAAACGAAGAACGTTCTTCGTTTTCTGTCAAACAAAATTTAAAGCTTGTAATGCTAAAATGAACACACATAATTGTTAATCCTGTTCAGAGTTAAACTCCTACGTCTGGAGGACTGGATCCGACTTCAAATTATCACAAATATGAGATGAAAATGATTACAATGTTTCTACACTCTTTCTTGCAATCAGTTTTCTACAAAAATGCTTATCGCCTTATGCTACAATCAACATTGCTTACTTGGGCTTATATACTAGTTGGTTACAATTTAGGAGCAACAAACAAAGTAGTTACAACTAATTAACTGAAAACTTGTAAGTACAGATGTGCACCTAAGAGGGGGTGAATTAGGTGTTTAGGAGTTTTTTTTTTTGTTTTCAGCAAATTAGTGATCGATTTTTTTCGCTTAAGGATAGTAAATGATAAAGTAACTGGCAGTAATGTAATGAACACGGTAATATTTTCCTGGTTCCCTTTATGACCAAGGGTACATCCAGTCCTCTTGCACACCACAAGAGATTTCTCCACTATTGTCAGAAAATGTACAAGTCCCACCCTAGGATCTCTGCTACAAACTTCTAACAAAACTTCAAAGATAGCACACCACTATCTTAAATAAGACTACTTCAAGAAAGTATTACTTTCTTTTTACAAACAATGTGATTTGATAAGGATATAAGAATAAGAAAGAGGTAGAATGATAACAATCCAATATTGCTTCAAGTACTTTGAGAACCTTTGTTAAGGATATGAAAATGAAATTCAAGTACTTGAATTGTGAAAAATGACTTTGAGAAAAAAAAAACAGAAAAATTGTTCAAAGTCTTTCACGTTGTGTAGTAGGATTGTGTGTCGATTAATCTAAAGTTATGGTGTATTTATAGTCCATAAAAATCTCTTCAGATTCGTGGCCATTAATCCAAGAGGTTTGAGGAACAATTGCAATGATCTAGAACCATTTCAAAACTGAAAAATTGTATTGCTTCTAGTTGTATTCGAATACAGGATGTATGTATTCGAATACACCTCTTTGTAACGTTCAAATTATTCAAAAAATTTCACCTTGTATTCGAATACAAGGATGTGTAGTCGAATACAGATTTATCAATTTTGCCACTGTCTTGCTGGTTGTATTCGACTATAGCAGATCGTAGTCGAATACAGATGCGAGGCTTTTGCTACTGACTTAGCATTTTAGCATATGTATTCGAATACACTTATGTTGTATTCGAATACACCTTTGTATTTTGTCAAAAGTATTAATTTTAACACTTTGTAAATGTAAGTTTGACTTTTGAAAATACTTTTTATGCATATGTAAAGATATGGTTCTCATGTATTTGAGCTATGGGTTGTATCATTTAACTTTACATTAAACATCTAATATGTTTTAAATTTTAAAGTTGAACTATGGTATTTGGACTTCTTTTTGAGCTTGTTGTTTTGATCATCATAATCCTTGGTCTTTGTCTTCATCAAAAACATGTATTTTACAAAACTAACTGCCCAATAAGTAACCATCTTAAGTTGATCTTCAAAGTCTTCTAATTCAGTACCACTTATTAACATATCTCCACCTTGGTACCAAATTAGAAGCTTCAGCCTGTCATTCTTCAAATCAGATCCTCTTGGTCCTCTGTCTCAGTTTCTGGAATTGATCTTAAGCAAATTCAAACAGTGACTGAATTTGCTAAGTGTGACAGGTTTTGTAAACATGTCAGCTGGATTGTCACTTGTGTGCACCTTTGCCACATTTATCTCACCCCTTTCAATGACATCTCTGATGAAATGAAGCCTGATGTCTATATGCTTGGTTCTTTCATGATACATTTGATTTTTACTCAAATGAATGGCACTTTGGCTGTCACAATTTATGCAAACAGACTCTTGTTTAACACCAAGTTCAGTTATCAATCCTTTCAGCCAAATTCCTTCTTTCACAGCTTCAGTAAGAGCAACATATTCTGCTTCTATTGTTGATAATACCACTATGTGTTGAAGATTAGCTTTCCAAATGACTGTGTTGTTGAACACTGTGAACACATATCATGTAAGAGATCTTCTTTTATCTAAATCCCCAGCAAAATCAGAGTCTACAAATCCTTTGACTGGTTTTGATGATTCTAAACTTTTGTTGTATTCCAAACACATGCTTTGAGTTCCTTTTGGGTGCCTTAGAATCCATTTAACAGCTTGCCAATGGCTCATCCCTGGATTTCCCATAAACCTGCTTGTGACACTTACATCATGAGAAATGTTTGGCCTTGAGCAGACCATAGCGTACATGATGCTCCCTATGGCACTAGCATATAGTATTGTCTTCATTCTTCTGTTTCCTGGTTTGTGTTTGGTGACATGGCTGAAGAAAGTTTGAAGTGAGCTGCAAGTGGAAAGCTGACAACCTCTAATACACTCATATTGAACCTATTTAGCACTTTTCCAATGTAGCTCTCTTGGGAGATTATTAGTTTTCCTTGCTCTCTGATTCTGATGATTTTCGTTCCTAGAATTCTCTTGGCTTGCACCAAATCCTTCATCTCAAATTATTTCTTCAACTAACTCTTCAATTTTTCTATTTCTTTCATACTTTTAGATGCTTTTAGTATGTCATCCACATATAACAGCAAGTAAATGTATGTTGCTGATGATACTTGTTTGTAATACACACAACTATTAAAATTACTTCTAGCTTAACTTTGATTAAGCATGAATGAATCAAGCCTCAAATACCATTGTCTTGGTGATTGCTTTAGCCCATAGAGTGATATCTTTAGCAGGCAGACCCAATCCTCATTTCCTTGAGTCCTAAAGCCATTTGGTTGTTGCATTAAGATTGTTTCATTCAGATCACCATGGAAAAAAGGTTGTTTTGACATCCACCTATTCTAACTCCATGTCAAAGTGTGCTACCATGGCTAAAATTATCCTTATAGATGCATGCTTGACTACAGGAGAAAAGATCTCGTAGTAGTCCACCCCTTCCTTTTGAGTGAATCCCTTTGCTACTAGCCTTGCTTTGAACCTAGGTGGTTCTACTCCTGGAATTCCTTCCTTCCTCTTGAAGATCCATTTGCTGCCTATAATTCTGGAGTTGGCAGGCTTAGGTATGAGTTCCCAAGTGTTGTTCTTCTCCAGTGAGTTCAGCTCCTTAGTCATAGCTAAAATCCATTTGTCTTTGTCTTGGGACCTAACAGCTTCATAATAGTCCCTAAGATCTTCTTGTATGATTTCTTCAGTAGCATGTAATGCATAATTGACCATATCTGCATAACCATATCTTTGAGGGGGGTTTTGATGTTCTTCTTTCTATGTCTCTGATGAGGTTATAGTCATCTAATTCTCATTCTATAGAATTGTCATGGTCTGGAAACATAGCATGTTCAGTTGGGTTTGCATCAGTCTTGTCTTGTTGAGTCTGATTTCGTTCTGAAGCCAAGAACGTTCTTGGTTTCTATTAATCTTTCTTGTTTTCTGTAGCTTGATCCACCTCAAGATCAAACCTCTTAGCTTCAATTTGATGTGAACTTTCATTAGCAGCCTTGGTTAAGGACTTATATAGGTCAGTCGCATGAAACCTTACATCTCTGTTGATGATACATTTCCTATTTTCAGGACACCATATCCTATAACCTTTTACACCACTTGGATATCCAACAAAGTACCTTTTCTTGGCTCGAGGAACTAGCTTCCCTTCATTTACATGATAGTATGCAGCACACCCAAATACTTTTAAGTTATTGTAATTGGCAGGATGTCCAGTCCACATTTCTTGAGGAGTTTTGAGTTCAATTGCATTTGAAGGAATCAAATTTATCAAATAGCAAGTTGTATGGACAACTCTCCCCCAAAACTGTGCAGGCATACTTGCATTTGACAGGATGCATCTCATTCTTTCAAGCAGGGTTCTATTCATCCTTTTAGCTAGGCCATTTTGCTGAGGTGTGTGTCTTACAGTCCTATGCTTGTTCCCACCACGAGTTTTGCAATAACTAGTGAACTCCTCATTGCAAAATTCAAGACCATTGTCTGTCCTTAAGGTCTTAATCCTTTTGTCAGTCCTGTTTTCAACCATAGATTTACATTCTTTAAAGGTTTTGAATGCTTCATCCTTGCTTTTCAACATGTAACTCTATACTTTTCTACTATAGTCATCAAGAAATGTAATGAAATACTTGTTACCTCCATGTGAAGCAATCTTTGTAGGACCCCATAGATCACTATGAACATGACTCTATGCATCTTTGTAGGGCCCCATAAAGCAATCTATAATTCCTTTTGAGCAATGTTTCCCTGTAGAGAACTTGACTCTATGCATCTTTCCGTACACACAGTGCTCACAAAATTCAAGATCACCAATCTTGTCACCACCCAACATGCCTTGTATGTCTAGAACCTGCATTCCTCTTAGACTTACATGTCCCAGCCTTGGATGCCACAAGCTAGTTTTGCTTAATGCTTGGACTGCCACAACTGCCAGTTTTGTCACTACTTGACCATTGAGAAGATAGATACCACGATCCCTTTTTCCCTTCATGATTACCAATGATTCTTTTATCACTTTTAGAGTACCTTTCTCTGCTTTGTATGAACAGCCAGCTTCTTCCAGCATTCCTAGAGAGATTAAGTTCCTTTTTAGCTATGGAACATGTCTAACCTTTGACAAAATCTTCATAGTTCCATCTTCCAGCTTCAGCTTGATTGAGTCAATTCCAACTACCTTGTAGGCTGATTTGTTCCACATGATCACCTTGCCTCCATCAGTTTCGTTATAGTCAAGAAACCAATCTCTATTTGAGGTCGTGTGAAATGAACACCCTGAGTCAAGCACCCGGTCATCATCCATGATTTTAGTTGAATTTGCCATAAGAACTTCTGTGTTGTCGTATCCTTCAGAGGCTACTGAAGCATTTCCATAATCATCATCACTATTTGATCCTTTCTTTCCTTTCCAGTCTGGGCATTCTTTCTTGAAATGCCCCTCTTTCTTGCATATGAAACACTTCATTTTAGACATGTCCTTTTCTTTATTCTTGAACTTGTTCTTCTGTTTTTGATTCTTTTTCCTTCCTTGGCCTTGACAAACAGTCCTTCACCACTGCTTTCTTCTTTCCCATATGGTTTCCTCTTCAATTCTTTTGAGATTAGTGCAGTTTGCACTTCTTCTAATGACAAAGAATCTCTACCATAAAGGAGTGTATCACACAAATTTTCAAGAGAGCTTGGTAATTAATTTATCAACAGTAGGGCCTGATCCCCATCATCCAATTTTACATCAATATTTTCAAGATCTAAAATAATCTTATTAAACTCATTCATATGATCTTCAATTGACCTCCCAGATTGCATCTTGAAAGTATATATCTTTTGTTTTAAGTATAAACGATTCGCTAATGATTTTATCATTTATAATGATTCTAACTTGAGCCAATTACCTGCTGCAGAGGTCTCCTTTGACACTTCCCACAAAACCTTGTCTCCAAGACTAAAGATTAAAGCACTATGAGCTTTGTTCATGATATCCTTCTTCTCCTTTTCTGAAAGTGTGGATGCCATGTCTTTCTCTCCTCCCAGTGCTTCTGTCAAACCTTGATGAACTAGCAAAGCTTTCATCTTGAGACGCCATAACCCAAAATCATTCATCCCATCGAATTTTTCATGTACATACTTTGTTGATGCCATCTTTTCTTTGAATCGAATAGCCAGAGCTCTTGATACCAGTTGTTGTTAAATTTCAATTTAGATCAAATACAAACCGAAGATTGATCACCCAAGAATTTTCTTGGTTTCAGTAAAACGAAGATTGATCAGATTGTAAAATGAAGCTTAATCTAATTGTAAAAACGAAGAACGTTCTTCGTTTTCTGTCAAACAGAATTTAAAGCTTGCAATGCTAAAATGAACACACATAATTGTTAACCCAGTTCTGATTTAAACTCCTACGTCTGTGGGACTAGATCCGATTTCGAATTATCACTAATATGAGATTAAAATGATTACAATGTTTCTACACTCTTTCGTGCAATCAGTTTTCTGCAAAACTGTTTATTGCCTTATGCTATAATCAGCATTGCTTACTTGGGCTTATATACTAGTTGGTTACAATTTAGGAGCAACAAACAAAGTAGTTACAACTAATTAACTGAAAACTAACTGCCCAATAAGTAACCATCTTAAGTTGATCTTCAAAGTCTTCTAATTGAGTACCACTTATTAACAATTACAAGTATCACATACAAGTGAGTTATGAACAGGTAAGAAAGGAAAAGTTTTATTGATGAGGGACATTCGTTTATGAGGCATTCTTTTACCTCTACCTTGTGATTTCTTGGAATTAGCAACATTGATCAACACCTTTGACTCATTCTCAGTGGATGAATTTCCTTGACTTTCTTATTGAATAACCAAGGACAAAACTATATTGAGCGAAGGTAGAGGATCCATCCAACAACACCTGAGTATTCACAACTGAAAAATTATCACGCAGACCTGTGAGAAATTGTATCACTTCATCTTCATAGCAGGACAGGTGCATGTTGGAATTGCTATTGTGAGCTAGTGTGTTTTCTGTAGTAAGCTTCATTAATATATTCACATCAAAAGGTATATTTCTTATTCTATCCTTTTAAACTTTTAGAGCAAATTTATTATTGAATATTAGAAATTTAAGATCAGAGGGTTACAATGAAAAAATAAATTGACTGATTGAGCATGCTGTATGCTTTGTTCCATGGTTAATCAAATACCTATTCTATATAAAATAATTAAAAGAATATTCAGATATCAGCAACACTAGAAATAGAGACAGTCGGTCTTTAAGCTCTAACTCAATTGACAAATACCGATATTGTTAGGTTGAATGTCTTGTTCCGAGTTTGAATATGTTGTGTGAGTTAGTTATCATAAAATTTATCATCTCTTTTAAAATAAAAAAAAAATAAAACATAAAATAAAGACAATCAACAACACCAAAGTAATCGGAGTAAATATCTACCCGTGCTATGCATATATATTCACCTTTAGTGTGCTATGCATATATATTCACCTTTACTGTTTATTATTCTTTTCAGATGTAGAAAATAATATTGACGTAAATTTAAATTATATAATATTATGTTAATAATTTTTTAAAAATAAATAAATAATTTTCAAACAAATTATATTTTTATATTAAAAATTTAAAAATTTAAAAATAATCAAATTTAAAAAAAAAAAATTACTTTTATGCTTTAAAGTTTTTAAAACAAAATCAAATTCATATATTTTTGAAATTACGTTTGTTATTTTATTTTAAAAACTTTGAAAAAAATAAAAATCTCACAAAAATGCTTTACTTTAATTAAAAATTAATTTTAAAAAAAGAAATGTAAAGAATTTCTTGTGATTTTTAAATTTTTTCAAAATATTTAAAATAAAAAAAATACGAATTTTTTATTTTATTTTATATCGTCATCGTTTGACATATCAGCTTTTTTTAACATTCACTTACGACAAGAACGATTTAAAAACAAAATTGAATTTATAAAATTAAATTTAAAAATATATAAATTATAAGGACGAAAATTAAAATACACTAACTTATATGAAATAAATATATATTTAAATCATATTGATTTATGGAAAATGATGTCGTGGAAATCAAGAGATCAATCATGATGATGTGAGATGTATGAAGTTGTCGTGGTATAGGAGAGGGACGTCGATGGATAAATGTTGAGGCAGGGAGAATAAATTTGGCCTTTTTAGTAGTGCCATCAAAATATGGTGGGAGTGGCAAAAGCTGAATTACATGGCACATGAAGAGCTGAGTAGATTTTATAAAAAAAATCTAGACCACACTAATTGGAGCGAGTATAGTATACATGAAGACACGTTTAACATCATAAACAATAACACTTCATGGATATTTTTCATTTTTATTCTCTTTTAATTTAAAATTCTCTATTATACTTTACATTAAAATTTATATATTAAAATAGTACGTTTATTAAAAAAGAAATTCTTTTAATAGGAAGTTGCATCTTCAAGAAGCGACCCTCTATGGTTGTTTTCTATTTTTTATTTTTTAATAACAAATGATTAATTATTAATTTAATAAATAAAAAATAATTAAAAAATTTAATTATATTAATAAAATCAAACAAAATACATTAAATAAAAAAAATACATCAAAATTATTATGGTTGGGTAAACGTGTCAAAACAAACAACGTCATATATTATTTTAATAACCCTTTTATTTTACCGATAAATTAACAACTTTATTTAACAACTGTTTCCTATTTTTATACTCCTACTAAAAAGCACAAGCCCGAAAACACAATATGTGCCCCGACCACACCTTCGTAACTCCAAATACCCGGATTTGTTATAGTACCTCCTGTGATATTCCAACCACCCCATGAATTCGTTATTCCTAAACGAGTCATCAAGGGTATAACGAAGATACCATGTCTCCACATTGGGTCAAGAACTGGGTCAGAAGGATAAAAAACTATCGGTAAAATAGGAAGTGGTTGTTGAAATAATATAGCATCTATTTGTTTTGTCACATCTACTCAATCGCATTAACTTTTATTGATTTTATTAATATAATTTATTTTTTATTTATTAAATTAATAATTAATTATTTATTATAAAAAATAAATAAATGGCATCGCCGTCTTCCCGACCTCTCAAAGGTTAAAGAAACAAGATATTTTACTATATAAATTTTAATGTAGAGTATAATGGAGTGTTTTGAATTAAGAGGGATATAAATTAAAAATATCCCTAGAATACTTTTAATTAGTTTAATATCATGAAGTGATATTTTTCATTTATATCCCTGTTAATTCAAAACTCCATTATACCTACATTTAAATTTATATATTAAAATGTCTTGAAGATTTTTTTTCTATGAGGTCGCATCCTGATGATGCGACCACCATTTATTTATTTTTTATAACAAATGATTAATTATTAATTTAATAAATAGAAAATAAAAAAAAATTATATTAATAAAATCAAACAAAATATATTTAATGAACAAAAAAATACATGATAGTTAATGTGGTTAAGTAGATGTGGCAAAACAAACAATTTCCTTTATTATTTTATCTACTCCTCCTATTTTGTCGATAAATCAGAACTTCATTCTATTATGTTAATAACTCCCTCCTATTTATTTTATTAATATAATTTTATTTTAAATTTTTTATTATATTTTATTTATTAAATTAATAATTAACTATTTGTTCTAAAAAAATAAAAATAGTAATAGTTAGTCGCATCTCAACCTTGCGACAATATAACATTGTGGAATATAAATTTTCAAAGTAAGACATAATAGAGAATTTTAAATAAAATAAAAAAATCCTACTATTTAACTTTATTTTTATTTTTTAAATGAGACTTAGAGAATGGTAGTACTAAATAAGCTCTATCAAAGTTCAGACACTTTCCGTTTCTAGGGACTCCCTATTAGGTAACTATTTGGTAGGGAGAACACGGTCTACATTGGGAATTACATAATATCTTTATTTATTTTTTAATATTATGAAATTCTTGTTATCAGTCTAAAAAGCCATACCAAAAAATGTCGTATAATATGACTCTTGATCCTAAAAAAAGATAACGATGAAAAATGAAAAAAAATAAAATTTTAGTCTTTATAAGTTTCAACATTTAGTTTATAATTATTTTTTAAAAAAATACAATTTTTAGTATTTATAAAATTATTCTACTAAGACGTTTGAGTCTTTATAGAAGCAAAGTATATATGTCAAATTATCCTTCAACTTGTGAATTTTTGAAAAACAAATTTGAACTTATTCACGCAGATGCATAGTAGACTACGCAGCTTGCACAACTTGCATTTTCATTTTATTAAATCATCAAATTTTACAAAAATTTCTTTGCTAAAAATAAAATCAAAGAAAATATTGGTTCAGCTATGTATTGACATAAATTGTTACATCATGATGGTTCTAAAATTTGTTATTTTATTTTATTTTTTAATAAATTAATTCAAAATCAATTTTTAAATTTGATTAAATTAGATGTGACATCTTTTTTAATCTTTGAGTAGTTAAGACACACTTCGTACTACTTGGTGGTTTTAAAACTCAATTTTAAGACAGAAAGTAATTTAAAATATTCTTGAAAGGATTAAATTAGATGTGACATCTTTTTACTCCTTGAATTTTTGAGACACGAGTTGTACAACTTGATACTTCTAAAACTCGCATTTTAAAATAATTATTCAAATCAAGAAAACTCATTTTTTTTCATTAAAACAATTTTTTATTTATATTTTATCAACAACTAAACATACTTATCATAATCAATTTCTCAAACTTGGGGTCTTTTTCCTTTATCAAATCAACAACCTTTTTTAACCAAATTCAAATTTCCACAACAAAGCTTATTTCTTTAAAAGCAATCAACACATCCGTATTTTCTACCCAAGAACTACGTAGCTTTGATTTCTCCATCGCACCAAGAGATACGTAGGAGAATGATCACAGTCTTGTCAAGTACATTAATAAAAAAATTCTTTCTTTTTCCTCTATTTCTTAAGCACACATTTATTTAACATTAAAAAAAATAATTGATATTCAAATTTAATAAAAGGAGAAATAAATGTTTAAGTTAATATTAATTTTGCACAATCAATTATGGGTAACCGTATTTTAACGAATATCGTAGGGTGCTAATACCTTCCCTATGCATAATCGACTCTCAAACTCAAAATTTGGTTTCAAATATCATTTTTTATTTTTAAGGGTTTCCCAATATTTTCCATATTTTAAAATAAACTTTGGTGGCGACTCCATAGAATTCGAGAATCTCTCGAAATTTTAGGTCGTGACATTAATCATTCTAAATAACGAAACATTTTTCTTATAAAAGGTTATAGAGACTTACAATCGTTAGAAAATGTGATTCAATGACTAAAGTAGAGGATCAAACAAGGTTTCTTGTTTGAGTTTCTCGTTTATGGACTTTTGCGTTTTTGGGTTTATTGCGCTTGCGATGCGTTTCTGGGTTTATCAATTTTTGGGTTTCTACATTTCTAGGTTTGTGTTTCATGAAGAAGAAGAAGCTAAGGGTCAGTTTCTACATTTTTGAAATTCGAGTTTATGGGATTTCTCGTGTTTCTGGTTTCTCTTGTTTTTGGTTTCACGATATCAGGTTTCTCTTTTTAGGGTTTCTAGAGGCAACATGCAAAGAAGAGATGATCGAGGAAGATGAAGGGTTTGACCAAGAAAAAGAACGACGAAGTGGTTTCTGTTGGTGGTGGTTTCGTTTATCGTTTTTTAATTTTTGTAAATCTTTTATAATTTGGTTTACTGTAAACTGCGCTACATAGACAAGTTTTTAAGAAAAACGTCTTCTAAGGTTCATAAAACAAATTCTTTTTTTTTTATAAGACCTAAGACAACGCTTTTCAAGAAAGTGTTTTTTAAGGTTCACTAAAAAATTTCTTTTTTTCTATAAGACCTGAGACAACATTTCTCAGAAAAGCGCTTTCTAAAAGTTCACCCAAATTTTATATTTTTATAACACCTAAGATAGTGGTTCGCAGAAAAGCGTTTTCAAAGGATCACCAAAAATTTTTTTTTTTTTTTGTAAGGCTAAAGACAGCGGTTCGCAGAAAAGCGTTTTCTAAGGTTAACCAATTATTATTATTATTATTATAAGACCTAAGGCAACACTTCTCATAAAAGCAATTTCTAAGGTTCACCGATTTTTTTTTATAACTCATAAGACAACATTTTCTAAGGTTCACTAATTTTTTTTTGTTTTATAAGATTTAAAAGAACGTTTTTTAAGGTTAACCAAAATATTTTTTTTTATAACACCTCGCTTTCTAAGGTTGACCAAAAGATTTCTCTTATTTTATAAGATCTAAGACAACGTTTTGCATAAAAACGTTTTCTAATGTATATGTTTATGACAGCGTTGTACTGAAAAGCATTGTTTAAGGGATTATCTGAAAGTTCCAAATTTTTTAATACATGCAATAACAACGTTTTTTTAAAAAAAGCGCTGTAAAAGGAGCACTATGTATACTCATTTTTAGCGTAATGTGAGGAGTGTGGAAAGACAAATCTAGCACAATAAATTTAAATTTAACTTAAATGAATATAATTAATTTCGGTGAAATTTCTTTAAAGTTGTTAGTGAAAACTAATTAGTGTTGATATTCAAAGATTTAGTTTGCTTGTCTACTAAACATTATAATATGGATTTCCTCAAAAGAAAACATTATAATATGGATTAAAGTCTTCTAACATTGTTTGGCAAGTTCAGTAGATAGCTTTAAGGATATTAATATGCAGCGGCTCTTGTTCGAACTTGAAACTCTACTTTTTCATCCTTAATTAAAATGTAGAATTAAAATGTAGGTTTAAATATAATTTTGGTCATGTATTTTTTTATCTAATATTTGTTTTGATCATTTATCTTTTATTTATTCATTTTAGTATTTTATATTTTATAAATGATGTATTTTAGTCCTTTTCGTCATAACCCTTTCAAACAACTATATAATTATTGTCATAAACTATTGAGATCAAATATGAGATCATTTGTAAATTTAAGTGTCCAATCTATTAAAATATAGTAAACTCTGATAAATGTCATTTGTTTCAAAAAGTTTATATATGTGTTTCGAAGCAGTCAAGAAGCATTTTTTCAAGTGCAAATTTATTAATGGGTTAAATGAATTTTTTTTATAAGAATTTCATGCCGGATACATAGTGTGACAATTGTTGGAAGCGATTCTAATAACCGGATGTTGTCCTAACTTTTGTTGTAATTGTGACAAAGATTAAATACATCTCTTATTAAAGATAAAGGACCAAAATTAATAATAGATAAAAGATAAAAGACCAAAATTATATATAAATCTAAAATATATTAATTTAACTACTAAACTACTTTAGTAAGAAAAACACTACTTAAAAAGAAAAAAATATCATCTCATCTTTGAATTAAACAAGAAGACGCCTCATCTCATCATTAAAATTTATTTAACCATAATTTTTAATAAAACAACCTATTCTATACGAAAAA
>JBBPBQ010000003.1:38799004-38831973 GCA_037974755.1 Cicer yamashitae
AAAAAAAACATCGACATTGTGGATCAAGACAAAAATACAATTCAATAAGATATCAGCGTTGTTAGTACCGAAAAGGCAATGCAAAAAAGTTAAACAATGACTGAAAAATAGATAAAGATATAATAATAAAAAGAGATTAACCGCATTAAAAAGACATTTGTCTTCAATAGAACACAAAATATTATTTGTCTTAAGTCCTTAAAATATCATTTGTTTTTAAATTCTAACACAACTAATAAATTGTGGTATTGTTGCGTTGAACATCTCATCATATTTGAATTGAGATTTTGTAGTTGTTGGATTAATTATGGTAATATTACATATATCTTCTAAGAAAGAAAAAAAAGAGACATATATATTTCTCTTTAGTTTAAAAATTCATTAAAATTAAAAAGTGAAAATTATTAAGGTCATCTTAAACATTTTGGAAGCCCTCTTCTACTATTAAAAATTGGTTATCTAATAAAAAATTGTAATTATAATAATTAAAAAAAAAAGAGATAAACTAAATTTTAGTCTTTATAAAAAAATCTCAATGTTTTAGTTCCTAATTTTTTTTTCTCTTTTCGTCCCTATTCTGAAAAGTTATTTTTGTTTTTAAAGAAAATGATATTTTAGTCCCTATAAAATCATAATAGAAACTAAAGATGAATAAAAAAATTTATGGACTAAACTTAAAATCTCATAATTTTATAGGAATTAAAAATATATTTAACACAAAATTACCCTCATCTATTATAATATATTAAAATAGACTTTTATATTCATTTATGACACGTCATCAAACATTGTGCTACCTCATTTAAATATTGTCACTTCAAAAAAAATTTGATGTGACACATCTAATAAGCCGTCTTCCACTTTCTTATTATTTTATTTTTGCAATTTGCTTTAGCACACATTTTACTATTACATTTTTTTCATATAATATTTTGTAAAACTATTCATGTGTCATGAGTTACAAATTACAATACATTAAATATTAGTTATTCGACATATTACTCTTCCATCATTATTGGTAACGGTTATTCCTATGGTTTTAACTTTCAATTAATATATTGGGTCATTTTAAAGGTTTCTCAAAAAATACATATATAAAGACAATGACATATATGATTAGTCCCTATGCAACTCTTTGTATAATCATTTACATGCTTTCAAACTTTTTTCCTTTTAGATAAACAAAAAGTGTGATAATTTTTATATTTTTTTAGTTTACATCTTTGAGTTTTAATTCTATTTATATGCATTGGTATATTTGTGGTCAATTGTTGTTGTTGACATTTGGTCCATATACATCACTTTTTTGTCCAAATTATACTTATATTTCATTACATAGTATATTATGTGTCATTCAATGTATTTGTCGGTTATGTGTTGAAACTTAAAACATGTTTCTAACACTAATACATATCCCTTAAATTTCAACCGATACTAAAATTTCTCACCTCATCTTTAGATATACCGAGTCAAAGAGTGTAACACTTAACTCTTTAAGATTTCCTTAGATGAAGAATAATAAATAATTCATGTCTATTAGATAGATCTATCCCACATTTTTAGTTTCTACAATTATTTAATTTCTTCAAATTGAATATTACATATTATCATTATGAAAAAAAAACATCTTTTAATGAAAAATAGTTATTTTTAGTGAGATCTATAAAATATACAAATCGATCACATGTCACTTATTAGATAACTAAAATTAATATTTAAATTAGATAGAGAGATATAATTTAAAATCTGGCCAATAATTCGTTTTTGAAGTATAAAGTTTTTAAAGTTTAATTTATATTGTTTTAACATGCCTTTTTCTATTTCTTCTTATTATACCATTGTTGATATGGACTTAGAGAAAAATTTGTATGTTCTTTGAAATATTGATATTGTTATGTATGGTTATATACTAAAAATATATTTTTAACTTTTTTCATATTGTAAATTGTTTTTTTTTTGTACAAAATAGTAAATTGTTTCATTGCTAGAAAAAAAAAGTTATCTCAAACAAATATTTTTTAAGCATTGTTTTATGAAACTTGTTTCGATACACCAAAATTGTAATTTATAAACAACATATGCACGCTTCAACCCAATACCTTTTTTTTAAGGGCAAAATCGTGAAATCTTATCTAAATTATTATCAAATTGTATACATAAAACAAACCCCCAAATCTATTTTGTTGTCATCTTATTATGCATTTTTTTATAACATTGTTATGCATTTTTCATTACTTTCAATTTATGTCAATCAATTAAATGATAATATTTTACGGTAATGATTCATTTCCTCTCTCTCTCCCTCTTCTTAATATATATTTTTTATAATATTTTTTTGATAACATTATTATGCATTTCTTATTACACACAAATTATGCCAATCAATTACGCTTACGAGTAATATTTTACACTATCAATCATTTTTTCATATTTATGCACAATTATTCCACTTAGTGGTGAGTAATGATTTCATACGTTGAAAATTCAATTAATCGTTGAAAATTCAATTATTCGTTGAAAATTCAATTACTCATTCAATTTAATGGAAAAAAAACCACCTAACCACTTATAAGTATTGACACAAAGTTTGTTGTTAGGATTCTAACTATCATTGAGAGGATGTTACAGATTAAATTAAATCCTATGTCAGTGCAAACGTGTGAAAACACTTTGACTGGTTTACATCAACTCTAATAACTCTCTATGAGAGCATAATTCACTTATTCTTTTGGTTTGATGTGCTCTTGGTTTTTTTTTCCTTCTTTTAGCACATAGCCTTTTTATTTTTCTCTCATTCTTGCTCGGTCTCCCTCACTATAGTTAAAGGACTGAGTGAGTTCTTCTTAAAGACAGAAACGAAATGTCCGTTTAGAATGTTACTATAGGAGATCTTCAAGCACTATTCGAGACAAATCAAACTTTAATGAATATCCATATATATCTCCATGAATGACTTTGAGTATCTCGGTATTTAGGACAAAGAATCAGAGGATACTGTGATCAAGTCAAACATTAAGGACTTTCAGACACGTAGCAGATTCAAAATGTTTGTCGGAGAATGTGAAGGTTCTTTGTCTTCTTTGAGCGTTGACCTTTTCAGAGGAGACATAAACGTTTTAATATAATCAGAAGTAGAAGCAATAACTTGTTTGTCACACTTGTTTTAATATATTATAAAAAATAAAAAAATTTGAAGCTATCATCAATTGAGGCCATATTCTATTGGACTGCTAGCACAGCCAAATAGTCGGTCCTCATAGTATTAAGTTCAGCAAAAAAAATAAATATAATAATAAAAACTTTGTCAAAAAACGTAATAATAAAAAGATATTAACTGATATGCATCGACCATATACAATTTTTTTAACACAGTATACAACTTTTTTATATTTACATAGTAATGTCTTTTGTTATATTAGTTTTTAAAATATATTAACACATTATAGTAAAATAAGATTGAATGTATGTGTGATCTATAATATATATTTGTTTATAAAGAGATAGTTGATTAATCAACTAAATCAAGTATAATACAAGAGTTAATTCAGGGCATTACTCTATTTGGTAATGTCAAGAAACGAGTTTATAGTTTGTATAACTTATATCCTATAACCTCTATTTGATAGGTGTCATTTATGAACTTATAGAATTTTTCTATAAGTTAATTCAAGTTGTTTATAAGTTTAAAACTTATCATTTTTTCTTTCTATTTTACCTTTGTTATTGTAATCAAAATCATTTTTTTATCTTTTATAATTTATCTATTATAATTTAAAATAAATAATTTAAATATATAAATTTTAAATAATTTGAATAAATAATTTATATAATTTAAAATTTAAAATAATTTTACTAAATAATAATTTAAAGTAAATAATTTATCTTTTTCATTCAAAATAAATAAAAAAGATAAATAAATAAAAATATATCATATTGATAAATTTTAAATTACAAAGAAAACCTTTTAGAAATTGACCTTGTTGATTTCAACGGAGACCTCCACAAGCTAATTGTCCGCAAATATAGGAACCATCAGTTTTAATTTTAACGAATCTCAGTGGAGGTTTAGTCCAAAGAGTGATTTTTTTGTAAATTCTTTGATCCCGCGATGCTGGAAGGTATTTGATATCCTTTTCAATATGATAAGTCAAGTTTGTCGTTGTTGTTGTAAGGTGGGTACCTAATTCTGTTTTTCTAAAGAAGACAAGTTTGTTACGGTCTTTCCAAAAAATCCAAATAGCGACCTCAAAGAATATAGGTCAACAAGTGTTGGTTGCTCCAATATTATTTGTAGTGATGTTCCATTCCAGATAGTCATTTAAACCAAGACTTAAAGAACATGGCCCAATGGTCTTATGTGATAAATTGGTTCTAGAATTGTCGGGTTTCCTCACAATCTCTAAGCATTTGCAAAATCTTTAATCAAAAATTCTTATTGAATAGATCAACTCCACATATATATTACTCTCAATTCATTATCTTTCAATTTGCATTATTGATGATTGTGAATTTACCAATAATTGATAAGGATAATTTAGTAATAATATTTTTCTCTCTTATTTATTTATTTATTTATTTATTCATTTTTCTTAATATGTATAAAATGTCTAAATGAATCATTCAACATAATCGGACTTGCCCCGTTAGTAACATTATTGTTATTTTTAAATTTTATATACATGTACATATTTTTTAAATATTAAAAATTATAATCTTTTCTCTATAGAAAATACGATTTTGATATTTTTAATTTTATTATTGTATAATAATAATTTTTTTATTATATTAGTTATAATTAATAAAACTTTTAAATTTATTTTTTATATATGAATGAGTGCGGGCGGAGAAACTTGAAACCCGTCACGGACAGAGATAGAGACTCAAATTTCACACTCGATAAAAAACAAAGGTGGATGCGGATTTTTACTAAAAAGTCGAGCGTGGAGTGTGAAGCCAAAATTTGTCTCCACCCCACCCTGTTGCCATGCTATTTATATATATATATATCTTAAGCAGAACCACACAAAATGCTCAAAACTAGTTACTATTTTTCTTAATTTCAAATTTTTAACAATGAAACCTTCATGTGTGGCTGCTTCAACCACAGCTACTCTATTACTTCTTCTCCTATTTGTTTCATCATGTGAGGGCCTTTTCACTTGTGAGAGTGTGATTACGTATCTTGGACCATGCCTAAACTACATCTCAGGTGATGAAAAGACGCTACCTGCTAGTTGTTGTGAAGGAGCTAAAAAAGTTATGTCAGCTGCAACAAGCAGACATGAAAGAAGGGTGGCTTGTGAGTGTATAAGGAGAATAGCATATCATCCATACGCAAAGCCAGAGAACGCCAAAGATATCTCAAACAAATGCGGAATCCAATTTCCCTACGATATTTCTCCGACCTTAGATTGCTCTATCTACCGGCTATAAGTTAATTAAATTAATTACAATAAAGTTAAGTTTTTATAATATTTTATTGCGATTTCATGAATTTTAATTATTGTACATTATCATATTATATGTTATGTTATTTAAATTATGTCACATTGCTATTTTTTAGTTAAAAAATCAAAATAGAGGACCAAAACTGTCAGATTTTAAAATAGAAAGACCAATCTCGTGAATTAGTAAAAATAAAGAACTAAAACTACAATTAAATTTTATTTTTTAGCGATCTTTTGAAATTAAAAATTTCCAATCATATTAATTAGTTAAAGTATGACAATTTCATTTTTGAAAATTTGAAAGAAAAAAAATGCAATTAACATTTGATTATTTTTCTATTTCAGTGACTAGTGGCGGAGCTTCAAAAAAAAATTTATAGGAGGACCAAAATAAAATATGATAGTATCTTTGTTTTTCACACAAATAACGCGATTCAAGTGTAGAACTCGCGACATGATTCTTGTTCAAAATATTGATTAATTATTGCGACACGTGTAAACTCTTCACATATATTACATACTTTTATATATTCATTTCGGTCTCAAATATAAGAAATAAAAAAGTTATATTTTGTGTTCTTAAATATAAGTAAAGTTTGACTAATTCTACTATATTTAATATTATAGTTCTTATACTACACTTTTATTACTGTAGATTTTCTTTTTTTTAATGATTCATTATTAAAAACTTAGAGAATACACTGACTTTCTTTATTACTTTGAAAAAATAAAATGACTTTAATAACTTTTTTTAAAGAGTAGGAATCTTTCCTTATATGTAAGATTGAGATGGATAATTTTCCGTATATCCTCTTTTGGAAAAAAAAACTCTCCATTATATTTATGTTGAAACTCATAAAAATGTCTTATATTTTTTACTTTGAATATGCGACCACCTAAATGAAATTTTTTTTTTCTCTAATAAGAGGTAATTGCTTAATTTTGTTTTTTAACAAATGAAAAATTGTTAAATTAATAAATAAATAAAAAAAATAACTTATATTAAAATCAAAATTATACGGTTGAGTAGATGTGCCAAAGAACCTGCTATAATATTTTTAACAACTCACTCCTATTTTATAGCCTATGGCAAATAAATTAACAACTCTATTCTATTTTATTAACAACTTCTTAATTTCCCTACTATTTTACATCCTAATAAATAAAAAATAAATAAAAAACTAAATTATATTAATAAAATCAAACAAAGTACATTAAATGAAAAAAAAAATACATTACATGAAGAAAAAAATACATCAAATTCTAATTAACCATATCCTGTAGGAGGATGTGTGTGTTATTGCAAAATTGATGGAACCAAAGAACATAAGTTTAAAATGTTTCTGACTAGTTTGAATTATAATGAAAAACTAGAGCTATATATATGTAGTTTTGAGCTCCTTCTTTCTCTACAATTCTAAATAATGTGAGACTATTTCAATTTCATCAACTTTAACTAAAACTCAACAATATACGGCTTGTTGGGACATTCAGGGCGTAGGAGCAGTAATGGGCCAAATGCTTTGTGATCATAAGAGACTTTAACACCACATCTCAATCCAAAAATTTAAGACATTTGATATATCGATCACATCTCTTATATATTCAACGTTTTTTCTGATTGATAATCAATGTGAAACTTAATCCTTCTCACTTGAATCTAGTAATGATTGACAAACGTTTTTTAACAAAAGAAAAACCAGAGCTTTTGAATTCGAATTGAAATTTTGATACATGAGAGTAATGTGAGAGAAGATGTATAAAGTTGGATGAGAGATACATAAGGAGAAGTTTCACGATTGAACAAACAATTGGGAAATGTGTTTTACAGTTTGTGTTGGAACAAAACGATAATGTGCAGCGGGTAAGAGAAAAGAAAGAAAAACCAATTAACAGAAAAAAGATTGATCTTCAATTCTGGATTGATCTTCACATTGACCTTGAATCAATCTAGGATCTTGCGCAGCAGATAAGAGGAGAAAAGAAAGAAAGATGATTTGCAGAAAAAATGATTGATCTTCACAGAAATTTTTTATTATTTACACATTACAATACATTCATTCATTACAAGATGTTAGTTATATAGGCCTTTTATAGTTTTATGCAAGACAACTAACTAACTAACTAACTATGTATAACAACCCTCTAAATGGCAGTTATGGATTAAACTCAACACTTCCCCCTAATTCATAACTGTTGTACACTTATAACACCAAGCTTCTTTCTCAAAAATTCAAATCTGTCAAGCTTTAGAGCCTTTGTAAATCCATCTGCCAGCTGCACTTCAGTTGGGCAATACTGCACCTCAATCATTCCATTGTTTACTTGCTCTCTAATGAAATGGAACCTTGTATCAATATGTTTACTTCTGCCATGTGAGATTGGATTTTTAGCAAGGCTAATTGCTGACTTGTTATCAATTCTGAGTGTAAGAGGCTTCATCACTTCACACCTTAGTTCCTTCATCACTGAATCCAGCCACATTGCTTGACAAGTTGCAAATGTACCTGCAATATATTCTGCCTCACAGGATGAAAATGCAGTCACTGGTTGCTTCTTTGTACACCAAGATATGGCTGCTTCATTGAACTTGAAAACATAACCAGATGTACTCCTTCTATCTATGATGTCCCCACACCAATCACTATCCGAGTATCCAATGAGTTCCCTTCCTTCACCTTGGCTGCCATTAGGGAATAGCAGACCAAACTCCTTTGTGCCTTTTACATACCTAAGTATCCTTTTAGCAACTATCAAGTGAGTCTTCCTTGGATCATTCATGAATTTGCTAATTACACTGACTGAGTAGCAGATGTCAGGCCTGCTGTTGCACAGATATCGAAGTGAGCCAACCATTTGTCTGAACAGTGTTGGATCGACCCTTTCTTCCTCACTGCACTTATCAATCTTTGAGCTTGTCTCTGATGGATTTGAAACTAAATTGCAGCTATTCATCTCAAATTTTTCCAGCAGTTCACCTATATACTTCTGCTGATGCATAACTATTCCTGTTTTCATCTTCAGAAATTCCATTCCTAGGAAGAATGCGAGTTCACCTAGATCAGTCATTTCGAATTCAGATTTCAGCTTGTTTTTCACCCTTTCAATCTCTGATGCTTTGCTTCCAGTGATGAGCAAATCATCCACATATAAGCAGATTATCATTGTTTCTTCTGCACTTGAACTCTGCACATATACACCAAACTCTACTGAACACTTTGTGAAGCCGATCTGAATTAGGAACTGATCGATCCTCTTATTCCAGGCTCTAGGGGCCTGCTTTAAACCATACAAGGCTTTATGGAGTCTATACACCATTGTTTTCCTTGCCTTGTATTTCAAATCCAGGGGTATGTGACACAAACACAATCTCTTCAAGTGGACCATTTTGAAAGGCTGATTTCACATCCAAATGGTAGAGTGACCACCTTCTCTTGCAAGCTAGAGCCACCACTAATCTTATAGTCTCAAGCCTTGCAACTGGAGCAAACACTTCATTGTAATCAATACCATGTTTCTGTAAGAATCCTCTAGCTACCAGCCTGGCCTTATGTTTTGAAATTTTCCCATCAGGATTTAATTTCAGTTTGAAGACCCACTTCACATCTATTTTCCTTTTCTTGTCTGGCAAGTTAACTAGCTCCCATGTTTGATTTTTCTCAATTGATTGGAGTTCTTCCATCATAGCTTTCCTCCATACATATATCTTCAATGCTTCTTTATAATTGAGAGGTTCAGAGTCTGCCAACAATGCAAAGTGAATGATATCACCTTCATCATTTACTGCATTATCAGAAATTAATTCACAATCATTCAGCCTGTTTGGAATTTGTCTGATTCTTTGAGGTCTCACTGCTGCTGCCACTTCTTCTGGTTCACCTGCATCATTACTGATCACTTCTTCATCCTCTGATTCATCACTGGAATCAGGATAAATGCAACCTTGTTGATTCTCTTCGTTGTACACTGGTTCCTCTTCCCATTTCCACTTCTCAGCCTCATTCACAATTACATCCCTACTTATATGCACCTTTTGAGTTACAGGATTATAAAGCTTATATGCACCTGTGGGATGATAGCCTATAAGTATCATAATCTCACTCTTATCTTCAAGTTTGCTTCTCCTAACATCTTGTACATGCTTATAGCACAATGAGTCAAAAACCTTGAAATGCTTCACACTCGGCTTTCTTCCACACCAAGCTTCCTCTAGAACCTTCAGATTCAGCTTCTTTGTAGGGCATTTGTTTAAGATATAAGCAGCTGCAGTGACTCCTTCACCCCAGAAATTGTGTGGTAGGTTTTTCTGGTTGATCATGCTTCTTGCCATATTCAATAGGGTTCTGTTTCTTCTCTCAGCAAGTCCATTGTGCTGAGGTGTATATGGAGTTGTCACTTCATGCATAATACCTTGATTGACACAGAAATCTTCAAATTCTTTTGAGGTGTATTCTCCTCCACCATCAATTCTCAAGATCTTAATAGATTGGTCACTTTCTTTTTCAATTAAGCTCTTGAATTTCCTGAATACCTCTAATGCTTCACTCTTAAGCTTGATTGTATACAGTCACATCATTCTTGTAAATTCATCAATAAAAGTGATGAAGTATCTGCTTCCCTCCAATGAAGATACTTCAAAAGGACCACATATATCAGAGTGGACCACTTGCAGTGCTGCAGTAGCTCTTTTAGGTGCTTCAAGCACAAATGGGAACCTGTTTTGCTTACTTTTCACACATACTTCACAAATAGTTTTTCTGACATTCAGCTTTGGCAGCCCATACACCAGTTCTTTGGAATTCAAATCACCAAGACTTCTAAAGTTTAGGTGACCATACCTCTTGTGCCATAAGCCTTCAACATCTTCACTAATTGCTGCAGACATACACATCATTTTCTCACT
Organism: Cicer yamashitae; assembly: GCA_037974755.1. Lineage (NCBI taxonomy): Eukaryota > Viridiplantae > Streptophyta > Magnoliopsida > Fabales > Fabaceae > Cicer > Cicer yamashitae. Next base: position 38,809,355 of record JBBPBQ010000003.1, read on the forward strand.
TGAAATGTTGCATCTGTAGGTTCTATTTTTTGACATGTTCGATTTGAGCACCAACTTCTTCTTTGCATCAAACAGCTTCAAAGAGTCACCATCCATAGTCACTGAGAATCCCTTCTCCACCAATTGACCAATGCTCATGAGATTACACTTCATCTCAGGGACATACATCACATCTGCAATAATGATTCTTCTGCCATCATTGCTTTTGATCACTATATTTCCACTACCTTCAGCCATCAGGTTTCTGCTGTCAGCCAGTTTTATGCTTGTTTTCTTGCTAGCATCAAAACTTGTCAACCATTCTCTATGTGATGTCATGTGGTTTGAGCATCCATAGTCAAGAAACCATTCTTCATTCTTGATCATCTCATCACTGGTAGTAGCCATCATCAACACTGTACTGGAATCATCCCCATGAGCCAGATTTGCTTCTTCATCATCCTTTTGATCTTTCTTGAACCAACATTCATCTGCAAAGTGCCCATACTTCTCATAGTTGAATCATTGTACCTTACTTTTGTTAAAATCCTCCTTCTTGTTCTGACTTTTGCCAGAACCCCCTTTCTTTGAAGATTTAGCTTTGTCTTCAATCTTGTTCTTGCCATTGTTGGACCAATTTTCTCTTCTCTTTCCCTTTTTTCTTGAAGTCCTTCTGGTTTCCCTCCTTCTTGGTAGTTTGAACTTGAAATGCTTGTTGAACTGTTCTTTTAGGATTTCTATCAAACACCAGGAGCTCATGTGCTTCCAATGAATTTTGCAGCTCTTCAATTTTCATAGTTTTCACATCCTTTGCTTCTTGAATAACTACAACTATGAAATCGACTTTTGGACTTAAAGATCTCATCACCTTTTCTACCACCATCTGATCTGTAATTTCTCCCCACAAGTTCTCATTTGATCTGCTTCCATCTGCATCATCTCATACTTTCTTCTATAGGATTGTAGCTTCACTTGCTTCACCTTTTCTCCACCAGTGTGATAGTTTTCTAAGATGTCCCATGCTTCTTTGGATCTTGTGGGTTTCGAAATCTTCTCAAAAGGATGGTTGTCAACATTCTGCTGAATGTAGAACAAAGCTTTGCAGTCCTTCTTCTTGGCTTCCTTGAATGCATTCCTTTGTGCATCAGTTGGATTCTCTACCAAGTCCTCATAGCCATCCTGCACAATTTCAATCACTTCTTGTGCTCCAAATAAAGATTTCATCAATGCACTCCATCGATCCCAGTTCTTGCCATCAAGAACCAGAATATGTGATCCAAAACCATTGCTATTCATTATGCCTATCAAGAATCTATCACTCTGTGTTTCCCTTGATTGTTCCCCTCACTTTTCACTCGTGTTTCCCTTGATTTTAACCCAACTCTGATACCAATTGTTGGAACAAAACGATAATGCGCAGCGGGTAAGGAGAAAAGAAAGAAAAACCAATTAACAGAAAAAAGATTGATCTTCAGTTCTGGATTGATCTTCACATTGACCTTGAATCAATCCAGAATCTTGCGCAGCAGATAAGAGGAGAAAAGAAAGAAAGATAATTTGCAGAAAAAAGGATTGATCTTCACAGAAATTTTTTATTATTTACACATTACAATACATTCATTCATTACAAGATGTTAGTTATATAGGCCTTTTAAAGTTTTATGCAAAGCAACTAACTAGCTAACTAACTATGTATAACAACCTTCTAAATGGCAGTTATGGATTAAACTCAATAGTTTGAACCTTTAATTTATGATAACGTTTAACATGAACCACCATTAAATTTATTCGTGATAGACCAATCTACTTTTAACCATTAAATCAAGTAGTACCATAGATTTTATTTAAGTCTGTCCACATTGTATCTTTTTCTATTTATTTTCAACTTTTTTCTTACCAGGGGATGTAAATATTTTTACAAAGGGGCTGTATTAGTATAGATACATGAAAATCAACTCTTTCTTTCTCATCATACATAGTTCCTCCCTATGCACTCATAACCTTTGGCTTCCACCTTTTCGTTATCCCCATCGTCCCTTGAAAATCAGAATAAGAGAACCACACACATCAATAGGAATCCAAAAGCTTTCATCCATTTTTGACCTTATTTCATCTCACGTACAACCTAATACAACCTAATTTCACAATTTACGACTTTCTATATATTATTTGTCTTTGATTTATCAAAAAATTATGGGACTTAGGACCAGCAAAGCAACATGATTGAACATGTTATAACTTGTAAAATGAAGCCATTAATTATAAAATGGAGCCATTGATTATTGAAATTCCTTCTCTTTGGTTTCACAATGTGGGCATGCTTAAACATAATAAGTGAAACTATTTGATAAAATGGTCAAAAGTAAATTGGTCTATCATAGACAAATTTAACGATGGTGCATATTAAATCTCACCTTCTTTTCTATGTTGGACAAAAACATGATAAACCTTACTCTTGACTAATCAATTGGAGTAATTTCTCTTATTGCTATATCTATTATAATATATTAAAACAACTTTATAAAATCTTCTTATTCTACTAGAAAATTACTCATATATCTACGGAAAATTACTCATAGATCAGAATCTGTGGATAAATTACTCATATATCTACGGAAAAGTCGTGCCTATTATTTTATAAAATAAATTAATTTTTAAAAAAATTAGTTTCCACGATTGTTCCGTGGTAAAGTTAAAAGAATACTCCACCGTGACTGCATTTGTGTAAAAAAGATTCGTATTCCGTTATCACTCATTCTCCATAGCTCTCGCCCAACAACTCGATATCTATTGCTTTCAGAATCACGTTATCACTCTTGATCGATATTCGTTGTCCTTCACTCTCAGATCTGCAACTTTTCTCTATGATCTGCGACGCTCCACTCTCTCCGAATTAACCGTCTCTCATTGATTTGTGTCTTCTTCGATCTACGTATATCCGTTGTGTTTCTTGTTGCATCGACATCGATATCTGATTCGCGCGAAACCGTCACTCCCAAATCGATCCCTCAATCTTCAACCACACCTCCGGTTCACACCGTCAAAGCTATTCCCGACCTCACCGTCATTGCCGTGTTGCGCCGCTTCTTACCTATTTTCTCAGGTATTTTCAAACTAGCAGTAATTTATAATGACATTTGGAAATCTCACTCTCCTTTGTTCGATTTGAGTGTGTTCGTTCAGGAATTTGTATTTGTGTTTTTTATTTAATCTCTCGTGCATTTGCAAGTAACTGAGAAGCTTGGCTGATTTTTATTTTATTTTTTTACTATTTAATTTGTTTCTTATTTTCGGTGTTGTGATTGTGTTTGTGAAATTGTTTCCTAACTTGTGCATGTGTGTTGTTGCATTGAAGCAGAGATCTTGTTATTTTTTTCTCTCTGTATTTTTCCTTTTTGTTGAGTGATAAATATTTTGAACAGTTTATTTTGATGGTTTTACAAGAACAAAACTTAATTTACTTTATGGCCCTTTTTTTAACTTTTTTTTACTAATTCAACATGTTTTTAGAGTTTAGGAAAACCTGGATGTTAACGGTGAGGTTTTTGGACTTTTGGTTTCATTCTGCATGTTAAGACAACTTTGACTATGTCTATTTTGGAGATTTATGGTTATTGTTGCTAATGAACTTGCTAATATCCTCCTTGTATTGCTAGAAGCAAAAGCTCAAGTTGTTGTCATGTGGGAACAAATGAATAAAGGAGAGTATCTAATAAAGTTACCAACAGTTTACAAGCAAGCCTAAATCTACTGTAATACTCCAAAGAAGAAGATTTCTTCTTTAGTACCTTGTCGTTGCTTTTTTTTAATAGGCATTATTCTTTAAATAGTTATTAGCTTGAGTTTAATTTCCTTCAACTCAATAACTTTGAACACATAACTCTCGATTTCTTGTTTCTCCCAAACATGTTTGTTCCTTTCGCTGGTAATTTTATGATAATTCTTTTTTCTTACTTTGCAATTTTAGCAGTTTGATTTTGCTATGGATTTTGCTATTGATTTTAGCAGTTTATTAATTGTTTGTGCAATTGAGCTAATCTATATGATTTTGTGCATTAGCGTTATTTGAATGATACCTTGGTTCTTATTACTAACAGAGAAGTCCATAGGGTCCATGGTTAGGGTGAAACCACTGGTGCCATGGTGATCAAGCTGTTAACATTTGGTGTGACATGCTAGGAAAAGTGGAAGAACACTAGGGCATTCGAATTTTGCGGTACCCAACTTAGTGGTAAATCTTTGGTACATTTTGTGAATTTATTTTGCTGCTTGCAGCTGTTCTATATATTCTGATCATATACATAAAAATAGGCCCTAGGGACAAGGTGTCTTTATCATAAGCAAGGTGTTCTATATATTATGATCACAAGCAAGGTGTCTTTATCATTGATAATTTAATAGTGATGTTTGGTTTTCATTTAATTGTTATTGGTGCTTGATTTTGCAGGTTCAATTTTGTATTGATTGTAGTTGTTAATTAACAAGTTGCTAGTATACCTTGTGTTCTTAAAATTTGTTACACTATCATTTACTTGTTCATTTTTCATTTGCTAACTTTCAAGTGCTGCCAAACGGTTTGTAGCCTCTTTATTTTTGTGAAGTACAAGGTAAGCTTTACTGGAAAAATATACTGCCATACATGAAAATCCTAATATTCCAAGAAACACATTGGTCTGTTTTTGGTTACCAGAAGGAATTCATTAATAGTAAGTGGTTAAAAATTATATAATCTGACTTATTGCTTGTGATTCCCTCACTCTTTCATGTCCAACGTCTTGGCTTTGCTTCAATTTTCATTAAGGAAACTCTCCCAATATAATTTGGTGTACTGCTTGTGATTTCTCAGGTTAATGTTGAACATATGCATTGTTTTCCCACTTAATTTGGAGGTCAGGAATATTATGGTAACAAGGAAAATGGCCAGAAGTCTGAAAATTAAGAGATTTTGGCATACTTGATTGTATTAAAGAGGTATGTTTCTTGCATTACTCTTCAGTTCATGTTAATTAAATAACATTTAATTAATGTGGTTATTTCAAGATCTTGAGTTGGTGTTATTATCTTAGTCAATGTATCAAATTTTGTATATCAAAATTTTTGTTACCAAATTTGTTGGTATACACATTCTTATCCATATCACCTTACACTTTCAGGAGAAGCCAACAATTATGATTGAATCATTAACAGTGGGAACATTATTTTCATTATTTTCAAAGAGGTAGTTGAGGCTATGACATAAATTTTCTTGTAAATTGTGTATATTTTGCTTGTTTTTAGAGTAATATTTTTGGATTTAACCATGTTAGTCATATATATGAAGAAGTAATTTTTAACATGTAAATTGTGATATTTTTGTTTATTGTTGTTTAGTTGATATAAGTTGGATGAAAGATTAGATCTTTTGGTTTTTTTTCTAGTTTGACTTTACCCACGGAAATACCATGGGAAACGTTACCGACGAAACTTTAGTAGGTAATATTTCTTTTCTTTAGTTTGACGTTACCTGTAATAGTTGTGGGTAAATTTACCTGTGACATTTCCTTGAGTAAATTCCCCACGGAGATCCTATGAATTTTCCGTGGGTACACGAGCAATTTATCTACAGCCCAGTGTCCGTAAGTAAAGTCAGAATCTGCCGTAGTTAATAGCAATTTTTCTTGTAGTTAATAGCAGGTATACCTTTTATTTTCCACTACATCTATACATTAGTCTCTACAATCTTCTATATCTACTTTAATATTATCTTACAATAATGTCTTCTCATAAAAAATTAATTATAATATCTGCCCAAACTCCTCCGAATCCCACATTATCACCCAATACATTTTTTTTTTCCAGATTAACTACTCATCTTTGCCTCTGCTATAGTCGCGCCATGATATAGTCAAAAAGTATTTAGAATAAATAAATAACTAATTTAATTGAGAAAATAAAAGTTGTTGGAGAAATAAATTTATTTGTAATATGTATTGTTTTTACAAATTTACTTTTATATTTGAGGACTTATTCCTCATTAAATCCATAAAAAAAAATTTCTCATCAATTATCAACAAAAAAAAATTAATTATTTTTTAAATAGGTATTATTTGCTTGCAACTGAAAATATTAATCTCTCAAATCGATAGGAGCTCTCAAGAGATTTAACATTATCACATTCTTAGAGCTAGACAGCTAGTTCAAATTCAAAATTTTTAGTTAAGCAGAACCCAAAAATGTTATGTTATCACGTAAAATTCATACATGTCATGTAACACTAATCATCTTATATCATTCAATAATAATATGATGTCACCTCAACAATTAAAAATATAAAACCAATTACAAACTTAAACTGTCAGTTACTTTTTTTGGTTCACTGCATATAAATGCATCACAATATTGTAATTACATTTTAATTATTAAAATGTAGCAATTGACTAAAAAAAATTAAAATGTAGCAACAATTAAATTACCAAAAGTATATAAAAAAATATAATCATCATATCTTAAAAATCAATAACCAAAATGTTATATACATTTTTTATCAATAAACAAACTTATGCACAAACAATCTAATTAGGTTTAAATTAAAATAAATAAAAAATATTCAAACAAACAAATTTTAAATAGCAAACCTTTGAAAAGAAAAACAACATCGTATATATTTTTGGGTTTAATAAGTTTTTAGTCCTTATAAAAAATTTCATCAACTTTTAGTCTCTTAAAATTTTTTCCTTTTTATTTTTGGTCCCTGATTTTATACCAACTACTATTTATCTTTCAAATTTTTAAATGATGTTTTGTAGAAATTAGGATTTTTAAAATAAAAAATGTTAAATTATACATCGAATGTTTTCAAAGTAATATATATTTTTTGTACATTTTTCTTTTATAATTGCTCGGGTACCTATTCTATTACTCCAAAAGAAAATATTTATCTATATAAATTGTTAGTGAAAATAAAGACATTCATTTCAAAATATTTGACTTAATTATAGATTGGATGAAGGATAAGTTAAAGCATTGTTTCATTTGACAACACAAATAATCAAAATGAAGTTGTCATGCCTTATCACTTCAACAATTATTTTGTGTTTTTATTGTAAAAAGTAGTACTTTGAATTTTTCATTATAATCATTCTCTAAAAAGGATAAAATCAAAATATTTTTGAAAAAAACATGTGCCATAACACCTCTAATGAATAAATAGTCATTCGAAGCATAGTAGAAAACGAAACATAAGATACAAGAAACAATAGTATATTCATTTAGTCAAAAAAAGAAATAATAGTACATTCAAGGTAAAAAGTAAAATAAAAATAATGATCATATAAAAACCAATGCTTACAACTATATATAAAAATCAATGCGTATAAAATATATATTCTATTTTTTATAAGAAAAAATTATCCTATATAATAATTGAAAGTTTAAAATAGAATTAATTGCTTACAAACAATCACTCAACTATTTTTAATAATATTTTTTTAGAGTAAAAATCACTTATTTTATTACAAATTTGTCAATTGTTTCTATTCTATTTACTCCATTTTTTTACACAACCAATTATTTATTTAAAATTTATAAAAATTGAAAAAATATTTATAATTAAATTAATACATTTATACACTATAAATATCGCGTTCAAACTTTTTTAAAAATTCACACCAAAAAACAAAATTAAATTATATTTTTGCAACGTGCGGCTTATTACCCATCTCAGAGTCCAAAAATATGTAAAGAAAATGCTGGGGAAAAGTGAAAGAAAAACTTATATTTAGTGAAATATGTAGAGATAGAGGGTGGAATAAGAGGAGGTTTTTAATTCCAATCCAGCAGAGTCCAAAAATATGAATAAGAATGGCTCATCAAGTGGAAAGAAAAGAACCAGAATAACATCAAAACAAATAAGAAGCTTAACATACTTGCAATGTTCCAACTCACCATTTCGATGAACATTTTGGTCAACTAATAAAAATACTTACCTTACTCTCTGAGACAGTATGATAAAATAACTACAAAATAAACAGAGGTATGGAAATGAAAAAGATAGCAAAAAACATATCAGATTGAAAAGAAACATATCAACTCATAAAGAAAAGAAATGCAATGTGAAAAAGACAGAAGAAAAATACAGGACCAAAATAATTAAAATTAAAGATAAATGACTAAAATCAATATTAAATAAAAAAGTAAAAAATGAAAATTATATTTAAATATTACTTGAAAAAAAATATCAACTCATCTTTGAATTAAACAAGAGGACATCTCATCTCACCATTAAAATTTATTTAACCACGATTTTTAATAAAGCAACTTATTCTATACGCAAGAAAAGCATCGACAATGTGATCAAGATAAAAATACAATTCAATAAGATATCAGCTTTGTTAGTACCGAAGAGGCAATACAAAAAAGATAGAATACAGTAGTAAAAAAAAAATTAAAGATAAAATAATAAAAAGAGATTAACCACATTAAAAAGACATTTGTCCTTAATAGAACATCAAATATCATTTGTCTTTTTGGTTGAATATTTTATCTCGTTTTTGACTGGCAGTTGTTAAGTTAATTTTGGTTAGGGATGAAACATAACCCACACATAAGGGTATCCACCCAAACCCATTTTAATTTGGGTGGAGAAAATCCATTTTGATTGGGTACGGGTGAGAATTTTCTCCCAAATTAAAATTTGAAAAATGGATGGGTTTAGGGGTGTTCATATCCACTCTACCCCACCCCTGCAGCTGAATCCGACCTGTTAATAATATTTTTATTATTTTAAAATTTTATATACGCGTACACATTCGATATATTTAATTTTTTTTAATATTAAAAATTATAATATTCTCTCTATAGAAAATATGATTTTAATATTTTTTTAATTTATTATTGTATAATAATATTAATTATAATAAATATAACTCTTAAATCTATTATTTTATATATATGAATCGGTGCGAGCGGAAAAATTCGGACCCCGTAGCAAACGGGAATGAAAATTTAAATTTCACACCAAATAAGAAACGGGGACAGATGTAGATTTTTTTTGACTAGTCGAGTGCAGAGGTGGGGGAGGTAAAACTTATCGTCATCCCGCCGTTGTCATGTCTAATTATAATTGTATTACCCATATTTTCTTAGTAAAAAAAAAGAGATTAACCACATTAAAAATACATATATATTTCTCTTTAGTTTCAAATTTCATTAAAATTAAAAAGTAAATATTAAAAATATAGTAATAAATTCAGCAAAAAATAAATATAGTAACAAAAACTTTGTCAAAAAAAAAAATTAATAAAAAGATATTAACTGTTATGCATAGACGATATACAACTTTTTCTTTTACATAGTATACATCTTTTTTATATTTACATAATAATATCCTTTTTTTATATTAGTTTCTAAAATATATTACAAAAATTACAGTATAATAAGATTAAATGTATGTGTAACCTATATTTATTTTTCACTGTATTTTTTTTATAGAAGAAGGCATTATTCAATTCATTTAGGTTTTGTTTGGTAACGCTAAGATACGAAGTTTGTATTTTGAGAGCTAGGGCATCTAAGCAAGAGATTGTCTCACGGTAAATGTGTTTGACTTGAATCATCAACATAGAAGATAAATTAGAGATAAAATCACGTTGAGGAGAGATAGAAGATGAGATAAAATCACGTTGAAGAGAAATATAATTGTATGTCACGTTATTTTAAAATATGTCAAATTATCATTTTTTAGTTCAAAAATCTCAGAGAAAAATCAAAACTACATACTTTCAAACTAACGGATCAATTTCATAAATTAATAATAATAAAGAGAACAAAACTGCAATTAAGTATTGTTCTTAATATTATAAAATATCTAAATGAATCATTTAGTGATGGATGCAGCGGAGTAAATAATAAACAAACCCATTTATATATAATAAGCAAAACCACACAACATGCTCCTAGTTACTATTTTTCTTAATTTCAAATTTTGAAAAATGAAACCTTCATGTGTGGCTGCTTCAACCACAGCTACTCTATTGCTTCTTCTCCTATTTGTTTCATCATGTGAGGGCCTTTTCAATTGTGTGAGTGTGATTACGTATCTTGGACCATGCCTAAACTACATCGCAGGTACTGAAAAGACGCTAACTGCTAGTTGTTGTGTAGGAGCTAAAAAAGTTTTGTCAGTTGCAACAAGCAAAGAGAATAAAATGGTGACTTGTGATTGTGTAAAGAAAATAGCATATCATCTATACGCAAAGCCAGAGAACGCCAAAGATATCCCAAACAAATGCGGAATCGAATTTCCCTACGATATTTCTCAGACCTTAGAGTGCTCTACCATCTAGGTAAAGTTAATTTTTTTAATTTAATTCTAGTTTTAATCATTTTATGATATGTAATTATCCACATGCGTTGTTTATACTTATTCATACGTCATTAATTAAATTACAAAAATAAAAATATTTTAAAGTTTATAGTTAAGTTTTTATAGTGTTTTATTGCGATTTTATGAATTTTAATCGTTATATATCATCGTATCATATATCACTTTATTTAAATTGTGTCACATCGTCATTTTTTAATTAAAATATAAGCAGGAGAACCAAAACTGTAAAATTTTAAAATATGAGAACCAGTCTTGTAAATTAATAAAAATAAGATATTAAAATTGCAATTAAACGTTATTTTTTAACCATTTTTTGAAATTAAAAATTTCCAATCATAATAATTAGTTAAAGTGTGTCAATTTCATTTTTGAAAATTTGAAAAAAAATTGCAATTAATATTCGATTATTTTTTTGTTTCAGCGGCTATTGGCGGAGCTTCAATAAAATTTATGGGAAGGCCAAAGTAAATTAAACAACGTACGAATATAAAAAAAATATTTATATATGAAGTGTAATGAAATTGTTCTAAACATTGGTTAGTTGCTGCGGCAATTGTCTTCAATAATATATTTTTAAGTGAATAGTGTCATTGTTTTTCACATAAATATTGTCTTCAAGTATAGAACTCGCAATATGATTCTTGTTCAAAACATTGTAGTTGTTGCGTGTTGAGAAAAATCAGAGATAATTAGAGATAATTATCTCAATAATGTGTAATATTTTTTTTCCACCTGTGCAGATAAATGTCTAAATAGAACATACAATTCCACCTAGCAATAATAATTGCCAGAAAACTAAATATGAGACAAATCCAATTTTTAAAGCGAAAAACCTCCCTCAAATTGAGAATAAAAATCACGGGATCTAGTCTAGTAAAAACTTCCACTATAATAATTAACGGAGAGTCTTTCTAATAACAATAGGTAACATCATTCAACAATAACAACAACTTTCCACTAAAGTGGGTATTACAAAGTAACTCTCAGAGAAGGTAAAACTACTCTTATATTAAAATAACAAACTCAATGGTAGAAATAACATACTAAAATTGTAGATCAAACGGAGCAAATTTGCTGTTACCACCACCGAAACCAAACCCTTTTCTCTTCTATGTTTTGCAGTGCTATGTTCTTTCTCTTCCTTCAGCACTATTGCTATTTTATTTTTATTAGGGATTTCAAAATCCCTTTTTTTTTTCTTTCACATGTGCCAAGTTCAAATAAAATACATATTCATTTTTTTTCTTTTATTTCAATAATAATAATAATAATAATAATAATAATGAAATTGTTGGGTTTCATTTGAAGAGTGAGTCCACCCAACACTACGACAATTATAAACTCTTCACATATATTATATACTATTATATATTATTTTGGTCTCAAATATAAGAAACAAAAATGTTATATTGTATTTAAATTTATAGTTCTTATATTTTAGTTATCGTAGATTTTATTTTTCAATAATTCATTATATTTCTCATAAAAAAATATTTTATTTTAATGAATAAATTTTCAAGAAGAACAATTTAAAAAATACAATGACTTTTTTTTTATTATTTTTAAAAAATAAAATAACTTCAACAACTGTTTTTAAAGAATATGAATTTCTTTTAATTTCCTTAAATCTAAGACCCAAAGAAGTATATATAACTAAAACAACTGATTACGTCTTAAATCACACGAAACTCTGCCACTGTCATTGACGACTTTAAATTTTGTTAATTTTAAGAAGTAATATAATGATTAGATACATAAACTAATAAATTGATAAATATTTAGTTTTATTCCAACCTTTCAAATGGTAAAGAATGGTGTCTTTATATATGACATAGCTAAGTAGGACTTGGATTTAGGACGGTAACACCAATTGATTATGTTTGGATTTGGGAATAGATTCCCTCGTGTTGAAAAAAAAAAACAGAGGGAGTAATATGTTGATATCTACAATTTAATTAAATGTTTGTTTGAAAGAAAAAATAGATTTAAAGTTAAATTAGAAAAATGGATACTTGAGATATTACTCCCCTATATTTTTTTTTTAACATAAGGTGAATGCTTTTCCTTTAGATTTAGATTGTCTAAATAAAATTTAAGGATTCAATTTTAGTTCAAGTTTGAGTTCTTTAATACAAAACTTTGCATTGAAATATGAACTATTTAATATTGATTAGACAATCTAGATGTAATGCACTATATGGAATCATATAAATTTGAATGCACACAACTCAAATTTAAGATTCTCTATCTCATCTTGAATATATTAAAAGAAGAAAAAAAAGACAACACCCATCGTAAGACTTAATATCAATTATCTAGAATTTGACAATAGAATCTATACACCTTATTAAAATAGAGATAATTATAATGAAACAATAATTAGAATCATAAAATATAACTGAAAACTACATTCAAAATATAGTTTACAATTTGTTTTGGTAGATTCATAAATTAATATTACAACTTGAATTAATTTAAGTCTTTAACAAATTTTCATTACATCATATAGTTCAATACATCGGGATTTTAAACTAATAAACTTGGACCAATCCTTTGGTGCTCAACCCGTACCTTGGTTTTCTCCGATCACTAATATAAAAATAAAGGAGTGAGATAAAGTCTTAGTGAATTATGAAAATAAAGGGAGGAATAGTTTAAAAATATTTCTTTCATAAATATGCATAAAGACATGGAATTACGATGCATTTCATGATGAAGCTCTCAACTTCAATTTATCATAAAAACTTAACTGAAATTATTATTTCATTATGATTCTAAAAACTATGTATGACCTCAAATCTTTTCCTTGAAACAAGGAAAAGTCGCCCAATATCTTGATGTGGATCACCAAGATAATTGAGTCCTGATTGGTAAATGTGGTCTGCCCAAACCCCAACCAGCATCTTGATTGTTCTCATCTACCTGTTGTTCTATGTCTGGAACAAACCGAAATGTCTCACCATGTATAAGGTCATGCATGCTCTGACTAATGAGAATGTAAAGCACTTGAGATGTTATGTATGCAATGCCTTGATAATTCTATGTTTGCAATGCATCGTTACTCCATATCAATTATAATAACTTCACAATGTATTGAAAATCAAATGGAAATTAAATCCTAAGTCCCGTTTTGCCCCTTGAACATTACTTATTTACTTCTTGTCCATTCCTATTTTATATAAAAAAATTCTTTATTTCTAGACTAACATGTAAATATTTTAAATAATCTTTATTTTTATCATATTTTAATTAAGTGGACTATTACACCTATGCTAATTAAAAATGTTAGTAAAAATTTAATTTTGTTATTGTAATAAATTTTTTTTTTATATTATCCTTTAAAGGAATAATAAAAATTGTACTGTTAGATTTTTAAATTCTACATTAATCGAATAATTTAATAATGATATTATTAAATATGATGAAATTAATTAATTATTTATATTTTCAACCATTAAATATGACTTTTTTTGTCAATATTCAAAATCCTTATAAATACATTTGATTTTCAAATTCTTGTGTTTTACTAATAATGTTAATCGTTGAGTGTTAGAATAGCTTAACTAGTTTTGCGCTAAGGGTTAAAGGAGTTGATAAAGTTAATTAAGACGAAAAAATTTATATAACAATTAATATACTAACATGTTCCTATAAAAAACTATTGTTGTTAATAGTAAAATAATACATTAATGTGAAATAATCAATTTTATTTCATAAATTTCTCTAAAATAATTTTTAATTAAAAAAGTGAAATACATTTTTTTTAATGGATTTCTCTAAAATATTTTTTAGTATATATATTATGTATAATGTTTTTCGTCAAACTTGATAATTTAATGTAATTTTATGATATTATTAAAATAATATTTTATAAATTGTAATTTGGATCAACCCAAAATCGATTCAATTTAAATTGCATAAATTTGGATCGAATCGGGTTAAATTTTTTAATTTCTCACTAAAACGGAACCGAACCATGAGTATTTTAATTTTCAGATCGGATAATGTATTCTCTCAAAATCGATTCAAACCACACTGCAAACATCCTTACCCTTAATTCACCCACATTTTATATAAATTTTATTTATATTATGTTACTTTTTGTGGAAATCATAAAATTATGTGATTTACTAAAACTATCTCCAACTTTTGTTTTCCTTTTCTTTGTAATAAATTTTTAGCTTAAGAAAAACAATTTTCAATAATATATGTTTATTTATTCATACTGTATTTTTGTATTTTTCTACTATTTTGGAGAGGATTGGAGAGTTGTGTACTAGTGTATTTAGGTTGTTCATGTTTTTGATTAAAAGGACCCTCTTATGTAAATTTTGCCTTCTTGAAGCACTTATGCTCTCGAGGAGAAGTTTATAAATATTGCATTTGAAAAAAGATATAGTAATAATTTATTTGGCGTTAACACCCTTCTTCAATAGTATATAATATATGGTCATATTTGATTTTAAACTATCAAATATGAAGTATTAAATGATTTCATTGATCCTAAACCTAAACCATTGTAGGAATTTTATTGTTATATATGTATAGGACTAAAGAGAATTATTCTTAGTTGATTTGAAACATATATGCATAATCAAAAGGTAAATACTTTTTATTTTACTTACTCTAATAAAAAACTTTGTTCTTTTTCAATTTCAATAAACCGGTAAGTTATGCATAAATTTCCATAAATTTATCAATATACTTTAGTAACGGTTTGGATTTGTGCTGAAAACTATACAAAGGCATGACAAACTTAAAGCTATATGTTTTAACTTCTACGGTGAAATAACCTTTTCACTTCCCCAACACAGACCACTTTGTTAAAAAAATATTGCAAATGCTACAAAATATAAGTTAATTTGTTTTTGATGGGGTCAAATAAACTACATATATAAGTTTATATATTAATTAAAATCTTAACATGTCAACATCTTTAATTAATTAAATATAACTTAAGGTAAATTTCTATCATGTGGACTTTGGACGTGGCGAAATATTTCCTTGCTTTAATTAGTTCTTTGAAAAAAGTAATTAAAGATGCAAACAAACTGTCTCGTTAGTATGGTTAATTAGCTACTTCATTGAGTATTTGGTTGATGAGGAATGACATTTTTTTAATAGAAACGTAGCAAATTGTGATGGATATAGTTGATAATATTAAAAGATTGTCATGGATAGGGATAATGGAAGTTAGACACAAAATTTGTATTTTCACAATGTTTTAATAGTTCATTATCATGTCTTTACAATGAACTTTTCGTTGTAATGAATTCTGAGTACTTCTTGTATTTGCAATAATACATTTACTTATAAATAAAATATTTAAAGTAAATTTCGATAAATTCTAGTATCACATTCCATATGTTCATTAAATTGACGGTGAGGAGAAAATTTGAAGGGTGGTGATTGTTGGGAAAATAAACAACGAGAAAAATTTAAATAAAAATCAAAATACAAAAAAAAAAATGGAAATTTTAAATTGGAGAAAAAATTAGGACTAGAGAATAATACTATGTAAAAATTATTGCAACACATAGACTTTTTTCAAATACCCCATACTCCTAATACAACTACCCTCTTCAAATAGAATTTCTAACTATCTCACAAAATTCTAAAACCAGAAGACAAAAAGAGTAAGATATAAATTTAACTAGACCAAATTTTAAACAATAATAATAAACAAGGTTGAGAAATTCGTAGAAAGCCTATTTATAATTAGCTAAAAAATCATGCTACGATCTACACAAAAAATCTTTAAGATCTATCATACCGATCTATTTAAGTAAATATAAATAATATTTTTTAAAAATATTTTATAAGATATTAGGTTTTGAACTTTACGTTAAATTATAAATCTGCTACACGTTTAGTAATTTATAATATTAGTTTGTATTAATTTTTATTTAGATTTATTTTTATAAAATAGAATTGAAGTATAATGTCATATAAAATCAAATTCTTTAAAATAAAATGTCATGTTACATCTAAAAAAAGTACTTAAATAATTGATCTATTAACTTATTAGTTTATTTGAATTTGTGTCTCATTACTTATTTAAAAATGTTAAAAAAGAAATACTTTCAATAGGTTTACCAGTCAATTAAATCAGACATTCATAAAGGCATGGATCAGTCATAAAAAAAAGTCTATGTCAATCGACAAGTTAGACTTAGGAGTTTATTTTTTTACTTACTAGGCCTAGGTCTTGCAATGCCTAGCTAGACCTACCTTATTCTTACCCCTAAGTCTTCTCTACCTTAGATCAATGCATCATCTTTCACCTTAAATTTATCTGTCAAAATAAAAATGATATACTGTACTAAATTTCTCACAAGGTTTGCAAGTGATAATCGTTACTACCTCTAGTTCTAAATATAAGAGACAATTGTGTCAATAAAAATCGATATAATTAGTTTAAAATTTTGACAAAATAAACTGACTTTTGTTGAACCAACATTTTTTTATATTTAAGATTGGAGGTAGATTACTTAAGACATCGATTTCATCTTACCATGAAATGATGATCATATGAAACAATATAATTCGCATTAAAGAATAATACATTTGAAAGATAATAAAATAGAACTTGGAAAAAAAGAAAGAAAATATAAATTATATAGTTGCAGCTAGATTCCAAAACTTATATTTCATTCGTCCTAAGATAACAATCGTAGTTAATCATTTTACGCAATTAAGAAAAAATTACAAATAAAATTAAGACAATAAAGATTTTACTAAGTTAAAAGCTACATCAAAAACAGATTTTAACGTTTTTTTATGCATGTAACAACACTTTTAAACGCTATAGTATATAGCGTTGTTAAAAACTACGACAACATTTTTAAAATGTAAAAAGCTCTGGCATAGGTGATATTTAATAGCGTTTTTTCTGAAAAATGATGTCGTAGGTGATATTTAATAGCGCAATTGTAGAGCTTTTTTTTCAAAAAGCATTGTTATAGTTGTCATTTAATAGTTTTTTTTTTCCTAAAAAAGCGCTGTCGTAGGTAATATTTAGTAGCACTTTTTCTGAAAAGTGTTAACGTAGGTTGGATTTAATAACATTTTTTTTCTTTTAAAAAACGTTGTTATAGCTGTCACTTAATAGTACTTTTCCTTAAAAAAACGCTTTCGCATATTGATTTTATTTTTTCAGATACCAAATTTATATAAAAACTATCATATATTGATGTTATTTTTCCAAAAAACTTTCTTGTTCATTCAAAATTCTATTTACAATTCAAAAAGTAAATAATTAATCACATGCATATATATATATATATATATATATATATATATATATATTTAATTTGTCGCAACTTCAATAAGAGAGCATAAATGTCGTGTGCAAATTTTAGTATGCATTTTTTTATCAAACTTCATCATTCTCTAACTATACACCCAAAATATATATCATCAACATCAATGATCTCTTAATTTCCAGCAACATCAATTTTCCAGGGTCATCAACAACAATAACAACTTCCAACTTTAACTCTATTGTGATAAAAAATATAACAAATTAAAATAATTCTCACTTCACATAAAAAATATACAATAATAGTTTACAATGTGAAATTCACCTAATAACAAATTATATAATTCTCAGTTTGAGCACATACTGACACCATTCTTCTTTGATTTTAGTTAGTTCACCTTCAGAGTAACTTGACATTGAGTTGTCAAAGTACTATGTGTGATATAATTTTTAAACATAAATAATAAGTTAGATTTAAATATATAGGTGGTTTATATATGAAAATCATAGCTAATGAAAATAACGTACCATTTCTGAAATTGTACTTTGATTCATAACAATAATCTCGTTCATGAATCGCAAAATATAGTTAGTTTTTTTGGTTTATCATATGTTTCTTTCATCAAGTTCATCTTATTCAAAACGTGTCGGAACATAAACATGGATACATTATATTTTCTCTTAATTGTTTGTTCTTTCTTTTTCTCATTTTTGTAAAGGAGTTATCTTGTCCTCACTACTTTTCAAATTTTTTAATTTTTTTTATACATGCATCAAGCCAAAAGAATATTGTTCGAATGAGCTATTGTTGTGAAGCCATGTTCCCATATGCTATTGGGTTAGTGCTTATGGACGAACGACTACCAAAATAAATTTGCTATGCTAAAGTGAATTGTAATACTTGTTTATATATAGTTGAACTAAAAATCTAAAATAATAAATAAATTGAAAATGTCATTTTGTGGTTTAAGAATTCAAAAGTGTTCAATGAACCCTTAGTTAAAGAAAAGCAAATGATTTGTATCCAAAAGAAAATGCATTGTCCATATTAAAATAGAACTGAAAAACATAGATAAAAAAAAGGAAAAATAGAAGATGGGTAAAATTAAATGGAGAACGAAAATGACCTAAGCATAAACTTTGACCCAATTTATGAAGTCGCCAAAAAGGTTACACACTCTCACATTTTCAATTGATATTTGGGGTGAGAGATGAGAAACCATATTAGATTAGAACTAAAAGGCATAGATAAAAAAAGGAAAAATAGAAGATGGATAAAATTTAAGTGGAGAAAGAAAATGACCTGATTTGACCCAACTGAGGAAGTCACCAAGAGGTTACACAATCTCACATTGATACTTGGGTGAGAATTGAGAAGTCATGAAGCATTTAATGTTTTGTAAGCGACAAAACTTTGTATCTAAAGTGTGTTCTCCACCAAATTTTAAGAAGGAATCAAAAAAATGATTCTTGAGATAACATAAAATAGGATGTATTTTGTTACCAATTAATTTGACTATACGAGGTTAGAAATGGAGGAGCACTGAAAGTTGATTGAAGTGAGAAGATAATAAAATCATTTCCATGAGGAGCTTTGATAGTAAAATTATTTTCATGAGGAGCTTTTGTGTGTGGGTTCTCAAAAAAGGTATATGATGATGTGTGAGATGCGAAAGCTAAATTGAGAAATAAAATGTGTGAGATGAATTGTAGAAGCATATGAAGGGTGCCACATAGGAATATAAGTGATGTGGAACAAATGTTATTACGTGGCACATAAATGTGTGATGTGTCATTCAATAGAATTGGAGGTTTGTTTTAATATATTATAATATATTAAATGAGAAGTCATAAAGGATTTAATGTTGTGTAAACGACAAACATTTATATATAAAGTGTGCTCTCCACCAAAGTTTAAGAAGGAATCGAAAGAATGATTCTTGAGATAACATAAGATAGGATGCATTTTGTTATCAATTAATCTAAATATACAAGGTTAAAAATGGAGGAGCACTGAATGTTGATTGAAGTGAGAAGATAGTAAAATTATTTTCATGAGGAGTTGTTGTGTGTGGGTTCTCAACATATGTATATGATGATGTGTGAGATGCAAAAGCTAAATTGAAAAATAAAATGTGTGAGATGAATTGTAGAAGCATATGAAGGGTGCCACATAGGAATATAAGTGATGTGGAACAAATGTTATGATGTGGCGCATAAGTGTGTGATGTGTCATTCAATAGAGTTGGAGTTTGTTTTATTATATTATAATAGAAGTGTTTCTCACTAGTGCGAATTGTAATGAAAAACTACAGTTATATATATATATATATATATAGCCTTGAGCTCTCTTCCTTTACATTTCCAAACAATGTGGGACTATTTCAATTTCCTCAATTTCAACCAAAATTCAACAATCTTCACCTTTATTGAAATTGACACATCTTCAACTTTCATTGTCTATATCGACAATCATAGTTTAAAATAACTATCATACTCCACCATAAAAAGTATAATCCACTTGAAGCTAACCACTTCAAAAATGTCTTCTCCCTGCTGAAAATATGGTAAAACTTCCATGTAGCCTTTCTTGGTAAATTCTTTAGCAATCGACATAATTTCACAACACCTTACATCAATGCCAACCGATGCCATGTGCTAACCCACCATCAATAATTCCTCCTTTTGCATGGTAGTGTGGAAATTCTATGAAGATACACTTCTTATTTTTAGACAAGATCATCGTCTTCCATCACGAGGGAGACATTGCTAGCATTTGACTCAAAGTGATTCTCTGACATTTCTGTACGAGGAAAATTATTCTTCACATGCTCATGCTTTCCACATTTCCATCATTTCAGAGTCATTACATGGGTTTTCTTCACATAAGGCCTACCTCTAGGCTCTAGCAACCAACACTGAGTTTGATGAAGTGTTTTCCTTACTTTTCAACCTTCTTTCTTCAAAAATAATTTTGATGACAACTTCTTCAAAACTTAAAGTTTTTTTCCCATATATCAAAACAAATTTGATATGCCCATATGAAGATGAAAGAGACCATCTGAGTCTTAACGCTTTATCTTCATCTTCAATCTTTACTCTAATGTTTTCTAATTCAAAGACAATACCATTGAAAATACTTAGATGATCAAATACTTTCACATTTTCATCCATGCGTGAGTTATGAAACTGTTCATTCAACAACAACTGATTTGAGATGTCTTTTGCTTGATATATTTCTTCAATTTTCTCGCAAAGCTCTTTGGTTGTCGACTTCTCATGAACATTAGCAAGAACATTCTTAGCCAAACACAATGGATTTGCACCTTCTGTTCTCAAATCTAAATCCTCTTATTTTTCATTGTCCATGTTGGAAATGTTCATTTCAACGCCTTGTGTAATTCTAATTGTATCAACACATCTTTAACTCGTATTTTACACAAGCCAATATAAATTTGCCCATCCAAATTTTTATATGTTAAACCTTACAACGCTTGAAAATTTGACATTGTCGCAATATAAAAAATGTAAACCGTGCTAGATAGGTGAGCTACAAAGACAGGTGAGCTACAAAGGACCACATAATAACCAAGTCTTTGTTTAGCCAAAACCTTGCCTAAACAACACTTTTATAGTATCAAAATTCTTTTATGATGTAAAAAATCAGACAATGCTGCAACCACAAAGTATACTAAGAACTTAATACCTCACAAAACCAAAATTCTTTTTAGATGTGGAAGATTAGACAATCTTGTAGCCACATAGTATATTAAAAATTTAATACCATAACGAACCAAAAGCTTTGATATTAGATGTTGGAAAATAAACAAACATAGAAAGTTAAATAACAATCAAAACACAAGAAATTAACGTGGAAACTCCAAATTGGAGAAAAAACAATGACCAAAGAGTAACACTATATAAAAAGTGTTACAATACATAGACTTATCTCAAATAACCCACATCCACAATACAACCACACTCTCCAAATAGAATATCTATCTACCTCAAAAAACTCTAAAACAAGAGTGAAAGAAAGAGTCAAATATAAATTTAAAGTGTTTTTGACTAGTTCGAATTATAATGAAAAACAAGAACCATATATGTAGCTTTGAGCTCCCTCTTCTTCTACAATTTCAAGAAATATGGGACTATTTCAATTTCATCAATTTTAACCAAAACCCAACAATATACCAATGGTTGGGAAGTCCAGGGGCGTAGGAGCAGTAATGGGCCAAATTCTCCAAGACCACAAGGGACTTTGACACCACATCTCAACCAAAAAACTTAAGGCATTAGGTATATGGGTCACTTCTCTTATATATTCAACATTTTTCTCATTAATAATCGACGATAAACTTAACCACTCACACTTGAAACCAATAGTTATAATTTGCGCGCAACTGCAAAGGTTAATCTCTCAAGTCAGATAAGACCACAATGTTCGACAAAATTCTTTCTCATGAGATTTAACACTATCGCATTCATAGAGCTAGATTCGAATTCAAAACTTCTGGTTAAGCTAGACCCCAAAATATTATGTTATAACGTAAAATCTTTATATGCCATGTAACACTAATTATGCCATATCATTCAATCATATGATGTGTCACCTCTAGAGTTCGTCCCTTTTTATTTCTCATTCTACTACTTCTTTATTTATATCTCTTGTGATTAAAAACCCAACAATTAAAAATATAAAACCAATTACAAACATAATTTCGTTGTGCTTTACTTTTTGTTGTTCACTACAAACAAATGCATCACAATATTTTAATTACATTTTAATCATTAAAATGTAGCAACTGACTCAAAAAACAAATTAAAATGTAGCAACAATTAAATTACCACAAAATGTATAAAATATAATCATCACATCTTAAAAAATAATAACCAAACTTATGCACAAACAATTGAATGAGTTTTAAACTAAAATAAATAAAAAATATTGAAACAAATCAATTTTAAATAGCAAGCCTTTGAAAAGAAAAAAAAAAAAAAGAAACGTACATATTT
>JBBPBQ010000003.1:38832189-38997459 GCA_037974755.1 Cicer yamashitae
TACTGTTTTGTTTTTAGTCCTTATAAAAATTTCATCAACTTTTAGTCTCTTAAAAAATTTTCGTTTTTATTTTTGGTACTTGATTTTATACCAATTAATGTTTATCTTTTAAATGATTTTTTTTTTACAGAAATTATGATTTTTTTAAAATAATAATTTTAAATTACACATTGAATATTTTCAAAGTAATATACATTTTTTGTACATTTTTCTTTTATAAGGGCTCGAGTACATATTATATTTCTCCAATACATTAAAAATATTCATCTATATAAATTGTTGGTGAAAATAAATAGATTCATTTCAAAATATTAGACTTAATTATAGATTGGATGAAGGATAAATTAAAACATTGATTCATTTGACTAAAAAAATAATCAAAATGAAGTTTTCATGCCTTATCACACCCACAATTATTTTGTGTTGTTGTTGTAGGAATTAGTTCTTTGAATTTTTCATTATAAACATTCTCCTAAAAAGATATAATCTAAGTAGAAAAGAAGGTACATAGTGTGACACCAAAATATAATAATTTTATATCATATTTCTATAAAATTTGCAACGGATAAATAAAAACTCTTTCAAATAAAAAGAAACTTTTACGAGTTATTTAAGATATTACATTTCTCAAAATACAAATAGAACACTTTAAATTTTTTCCCTCTTATAAAACAGTGCAATCTCCATAAACTCAATTTAACTATAATTTCTTAATTTAATTCCAAAAACTTACTAGTACTTATAAAGTTTTCATACAAAAACTTGTTTCTAATTAAATAAGTAGAATACAATTTATGACTCTCATTCCCGGTATCACCTATCATAGCAGGGCTTCTCCCAAACTTGAACGTCAAGACTCCATTAACCTGTAATAACTGCGATTTCGCAAACGCAGGGCCAAGCCAGTCAAACACAAACAACGAAGGAGGTGAGTTTTGAAATCATGTTGATAGTATAATATAAATAAGAAGAACACACAATTAATCATAAATAAACTGTATTGTTACACAAATATTTTTCAAGGAAAAACATCACATTATAAAGTCAAAAATACTTAAGGAAAATCAATACTGTAACATCAAATCATCTAAGAGAAATTATCACTCACGATACATATTAATCACAACAAAACAATCCCAAAAAAATGCAATGTTATGCATGAGCTTAGACTCTACTTCACAATGTGGTACCATTCGAACTCTAAAGTACTTGGTTAGGAGGCTTGATACTATGCCATTATCCCAGTGGACGGACAATTCAAATTGGCCATGTCCTCATAGATCCCCTCAACTCAACCCGAGACACATATACGCGACAGTCGAGATAAACGTGTGTTGCGTGGTAGCTCCCAACAATTGGAGTGCTACCTCTAAGTCACTTAGGAATTTCCCACCCGAATACCTCCAAGGTCTAACAATCTTGCCTTAAGGCTCAACAGCAGATCGCCACGATTAGGCTCATTCAGTTGTACTTCTCCGGAATAACTAGGCTTGTCAGGCCCTACCTATATGATGATAAAATAATCTCCATTTCAAAAATTCACATCAACTTCAAATATTCCCAATATCTATTTTCTCCCCTCATTAGTCTAGAATACTCCATTAAGAGCATCATCTTTAGCACAAGTTGCAATCATCACTATTTCAGCGATTATGGGGTACTTCAATATTCTCATCACAATTTTATAATATCATTAATCATACATAATCATGATCATCATATAAACTCATCACAAATTTGTAACATCACTATCATCAATCAAACGTCATCATTATCATCACATAAACATATGTCATACACTGCATCCATCTTTTATTATCACATCACATAAATTCGCCCATTCAAACATATGCACAGAATTTCATTCGACATCCAACATCACAATAATATCAAATACCACACAATTATCGAAAATTAAATCAATCAACACCTTATAAATATTTCTAGTTAACATTTTAATCTCACAATCCTCATACTTTTACAATAATTAATTTATCTCTCAAAGGGCTATTGTTGTACGTAGCGAGTCCCGGATGAATTGTTGGAAAATACGATTTTGTCGTTCATCTCACAGTATATTATACTCATGAATTCAAAAGCTCTCTCACCCCTTACCTTATTTAGACACTTTCTCAAACACAGAAACCAATGAAAGTTTTCAACAACAACTTCAGATCGACAACGTACAGCGAGCGAATCCGAATAAACGACGAGTTCACAAAATCGTCGAGACGTGACTGATAAATCATGCGGAGCATAAAAATAAGTGTTAAATAATTAAAAATAATTTTAGCAACAAAAATAGAGTCAAAACGATGAGAAAAACTGCAGAAAAAGTCTAACCGACTCGATGGAGCGCTAGTAGGGTTCGACGTCAACTTCACTGAAAAATACAAATGAGTAATGCTTTTTAAAGGTTTCGACGAGAGGAATCGAGAAACGATGCCAGTTTTTTGAGACGACTAATGTGGTGATTGGAATCGGCCAAAAACAGCTCGCCCAAGGAAAGTAACGCATCAGTTTCTGATGAAACAGAGCCACAATTTATAAAATTGATGCCAAAAATGGATTCAGTGGTCGATTTTGTGTGAGATACAAGTTGGGATCGATTCAAATGACAAGGAATTGATGGGATGAATTTGAGAGGAAGAGGGTTTTGATGCGTTCTTCATGGTGCGACGGCTGTGTTCTGTTTTTTTGTTCCTTTTTTTTTAATTGCAGATTCAGGGGTGTAGATAGCAGATGTGCAAGTGCAGGAGTAAAATAGACTATAAGGCCCAACACAATGGAGTCCAGTATGAGGCAGAAATAGGGGTGTAAAGAGCAACTCGCGCAGGTGTAGGAAAGAAAAGTCCAATTCAGTAACAATAATAGCTCGATTAATATGAAGAAGTGGAAAATAGGGGTGTAAATAGTTGTCTGGTCCAAAGTCTATTTTCTAGTATTTCTAAAAGTAAACAAATAATTTATTTTAGTCATCTACTTAGAAACTTTTTCTCCAAAATACTCATTTTAACATAATATTATTTTCCTTAACATAGATAAATATAATTTTAACCAAAACTCTCATATTCAAAATAATAACTATTCAAAATAATAACTATAATTATTACTATAATATTTTTCAAAATAATCATATAAAAATATACCACCTTTATAGAATAGTCAAAATGATAAAATAAATAAATATAACATCAACAATTATGACTATCTGGACCCAATTATGACATCTTTTGACTAATATGCCACATTATTGGCCACTAAAAACAAAAGTACAATAATTCCACACAATAATTATACAAGACGTAATTATGACACTTTGGACTTATTAATCTTTGAGGATATGCTCGTGGCTTGGAGACAAATTCTGATCAGACACGTATTCCTCTGCAAAGAGGCTAGGTGAATAATGTGGATCATACTGCCAGATGTCTTCCAGTATTTCTCTCACAGTTTCTTCTTTAGGATTTGCTGAAGAATCAATATCCATGGGATTTTCTTCAAAATTCATTGTAGCAAACTGTTGTTCAATTTTTATCTGAGAGTGTGGTTCCGGCTGAGTAGTTTGACTTGAGCTTTCTCCAATTTCGTGACTTACCCACGAAAGTTTTTGTGAACTAACCGGCTGCCACTGTGGTGGAAGGTCTCCATGGCTTATGCAAGTCGTATCAGCTAGGGCTTTTCCTCGATCATGGAGATTAATAAGATTAACATAATCCAATAATTCTTTCTTAACTTTTAAATTTGGAGGATAATCATCAATGGTTTCCCATAGATCAGCATAATTTGTGCAGATGAGAAGTTTAGTCCTGAGATCTGTCTGATATGGCTTGTGTAAGATGAACACCGTTTTAAGTTTGCCAATAGCTTCTTGTGTCAGTCTTTCTTTAACCTCAACTAAGATTGATTTCAGTTGATTTCTCCACCATCCTAGTGGAGAGTACAGTTCAAGTGTAGTCCAAATCAAGGTGTTGTAATTCTTTGGATCGGTCAGATGTTTGTACATTGCTTCAGTTGGGACATAAACAGCATGACATACAAACTAGTTGCACACCAAATATACCATAAGTGATTTTCAGTAAATTTTGAATTCGAATTTATCATGAATGGCATATGATAGGGTGTGTCAAGAAGAAAAGGGGAGTTGTATGGAAACTTCTTTATCTTTTTCATAATTTTCACCATAAAATAAAAAAGATTATTTCTGGCGTATTCTTTAAGTTGGGATGGAGAAAAAGACGAATCAACTCCAGGAGGAAAATCCTTGACCTTAGAGGCATGTGCCGGTAGTGATTTTATCATGAGAATTAATGGAAATGTGTGTGTTTTAGTGATGATCTGGATGGGTTTCATAGGTCTAGAAAGTAAATCAGGAATCAAGTTTTGATTTCCTTTGATATGTTTTACTGTAAAATCATACCTCGAAAACCAATCTTTGAGCCTAAGAGTTTGTGGGTCTGGAGGCATTTTGTTTTTGAATTCAAGGATCCTAGGGAAAGAAGAATTATCCATTTGGACTTCAAACTGATAACCCCACAGGTGGAAATCAAATTTTTGGATACCCATTTTGACTGCAAGTGCTTCCTTGTAAGTGGTGTGGTAGTGTTTTTCAGCTTCTTTGAACTGACCACTAGCATGACCACAATAATGTTTTACTCCATTAATTTCTTCTATCAGGACTGCACCCCAATAGTGATCACTGGCATCCGTTTGTAGGATTCTCTTTCCATCTCCTGGAATCTTTAGGGCAGGTGGAGTTTGTGCAACCTTTTTTAGAGCTCTGATTGCTTCAGTGTGCTTTGGTTCCCATGGTGGAGGATTTTTCTTGAGTAATTGTGACAGAGGACTTGTATATTTTGCAAGCTTTGGTATGAAATTCCCGATATAATTGATTATATCAAGAAATTGCTGGATTTGTTTAATGGTGAGATTCTCATCAGGAAAATTCAACAGTTCTTGAGCAATATGAGGTTGAGGTTGATATTTTCCTTCAGAAAAATGCATTCCCAAAAAATCTATTTCTGTTTGGGCTAATTGGCTTTTCTTTTCAAAGAGCATCATCCCATGGTTTTGGACTATTTGGGAAAATTGGCCCAATAACTGTTTATGAGACTTTTCATCTTTTGAGAATAATAGCACATTATCTATGTAGATGAGGATACTATTCAGAATGGGCTCAAAAATTTTTGTCATGGCCTTTTGAAATATTGATGGAGCTACCTTAAGCCCGAATGGTAATACTGTCCATTGGTATTGGGTATTTGGAATGCAGAACGCCGTCTTGTAACGGTCTTTAGGGTCAATGCCTAGTTGCCAAAATCCAGATTTCATGTCAAACTTTGAAAAGATCTTAGCATCTTTGAGGAAGATGTTTAATGAAGAGGTTTTTGGAATGGGAAATTTATCATCTTTCAGGAAATGATTAAGAGGTTTATAATCAATTACTAACCTCTTTTTCCCTCTTATTTTTTCTGACCTCTTTTCAACATAAAAGGCTTGGCAAGCCCACTCAGATTTTGTGGGTTCTATCAGACCTTGTTTAAGTAACTGGATACATTCTTCCCGGGCCAAAGCTAAGTCTGATGGACTCATTCCTGGATGAGTAGCTTTGGTTGGATTAATGTCCTCATTAAGCTTGAAGGGAAGTTGGACAAAAAAGTCTTCGTTCGTCCATAAAGGTTTTGGATGGGAGAAGTTCTCATGACTGTCTGCGCAAAGTTTGAGCAATTTAGACTTAATTTCTTCATATCCAGCAGGAACTTCAGAAAGGGAATACAACTTTAGTATTCCTGAATATGACTTAAATTCTCGCTTAAATTTGATTCCTGTGGGGAGAATTTGGAGCCTACTTGCTGTTGAATAAACATCTATGCCCACAACAATATCTTTGTTTGGGAGGCTGCTACCAATGACCTTTGTCCAAATTATGCATTCTGGGAAGAATCTGATTCCAATTTTCTCTTTTGTCATCAGATCTGTTCAAAAAACTTTGCCATCTGCTGCTACGAACTATGCAGCATGTTTTACCCACGCTTCTGTAGGGAGAATGCTTGGGTTCATCATCGTTATTTGGGCACCAGTATCCATATAGGCTATGACTTTCTTGGGATGAGAAAATTTTGAAGCAAGAACATGGATTTCGACACAAGGCAGAGGAGGAGTAGGTAGGGTACTTCCTACTTCCTTGAATAAGTAAATTGGAAAACTTTTATCAACTCCTGATTCATCAAGCGATGTTTCTTCTGAGGAAGAGTCATATGAGAAAGACTTTTGAAGAGCAAACATTGTTTCTTCATCGGCAGAGCTTTGTTCAGAATACAAGGATTCTAGATCTCCTTCTAGAGGTTGGAGAGAGTTGATCAATTTTGCGGCTTTTTTGGTTTTGTTGGGACACCTTTTAGAAAAATGTCCTTCTTCTCCGCATACAAATCATCTTTGATTTCTTCTTTTTCCTCTGAATGGCTTTCTTTTAAAGAACTTCAAAGCTCTCTTTTTCTTTACCTTCTTGAAAATTCTCGAAGGTTTAGTGTCTCTTTGCCGATGATGTTTCTTTTTGGTTGGGCAGCTGCATTTGTTTTCCTTGCACTTGATCTCCAGATATGGTTTTTTACATGCTTTGGAGAACTTGGATTTTTGTTCTATTATCTCGGTGAAATGTTGGTGCAATCTACACATCTTTTCCAATGCCTCCAATGTTATCTGGTGTATCTGGACAAGGCTCATGGTTTTGATGTCTTTCTGAGCTGTTGCTATCATCTTATGAATTTCTGGTTGGAGTTCTTGGGGTAGTGAGGAGATATATGTATTTTTTAGGCTATGATCATTAAATCCATTTAGGACATAATATCTTTGAGCCATTCTTTGATAATGTTTGTCAAGATCTTTGACTCTGAGCGAACAACATCTCATCTCAAAGAATTCTTGTCTGCTTTTTCTATCAAGAATCTCCATATCACCGATGAATTAATTGTGAAGAATTCCAAGGATAGCAGCAGTGGTTCCCAATCTGTGCAATTCATCCTGTCTGAATGTACAAAGATTATGGTACCATTCTTTTAACGTGCCAGTCATTCTACAGCAAAACTCTTCAATAACCTTATAGGTGTCTGCACCTGTCTTCATCATCTGGGTGTCCAGCCAAGCGCCAAAATCAAGGAGTCTTTTTCTCCAGCGATTGGGTGGTATATCATCAAGCGTGAACCATGGTCCAGTGTTTATCTTTGTTTTTCCAGAGACTGGACTTTCTTCAAATGATTCTTCATAAAATGATCCTTCCTCTTTTATGTTTACCATAAAGAGTCTGGATACACACATGTAATTCTTTTCCGATTCTGATTCCTATTCGGATGCTGATGAAAAGGATTCAGCTTTTTCATCAACTGGTGTATTTTTGGAGAGATCATCCTTTTCAAAGGAGGAGGAATCGGACTCATGTTCTTCTTATGAAGTTTGTGCAGAATCATCTTTTTCAAAGGAGGAGTCGGTCTCAGATCCTTCTTTTGGAATTTGTGCAGGAGAGTCATGGTTTGTGGTGATTGTCATGGCTTGGAAATTTTTATTGGGAATTTCTTCCCTTTGGGATTCTGAATGCGGTGTTTCTGGAACATCTTGAGTGTCAGAGGATGACTCACTCAAACAAGTGGTTTTTTCTCTAGTCTTGGAGGTTGAGGGTTTTGTATCTCTAGCAGGTTCTGGTCTATAAGTTGTAGGTATATATTTGGCATAATCTGGTGGCGATGAAGCATAAGTAGGATAGAAAGGAGATGGCCTTTGTGGTCTTGCGAAGTAACTAGGAAAAGTAGAAGGGTTGAAGAAAGGGTCTTCAACAGGTTTAAGTCTTTCATGTTCTTTGGAAGCTCTTAAGAAATCATCAATTTCTTTTACTTGGCCTTGTAACCTTCTGATTTCTCTTTCCTTATGGTCAAAAGCTTGACCAAAAGTTCTGTCTTCCAACATCTTTCTCAAATCACGATCCAGTTGAGAGACTTGAGCGTTTAATGTCTTGTAATGCTTCTGCATTTTCTGGGACAAAAATTTGAGATCTTCCTCTGTTTCTTCCATCTTCCCTGTGATTTTATCCATTTTCCTGTCTAGGTTCTGGAAAATGTCATTTTGAGCAACCATGTTTTCTGATTGCCAATTTAGAACTTCCTTCGCCTGGGTTAAAGGTTTAAGTCTTCCATCAGGGTTGACTTCATTGGGTTGTATGAAAGGTTTGGATGATCTATATGTGATTGGATCAGTTTTTCTTTCTAAAGCAGGAAAATGTTGATCATATTCTGAGGCTGGTGTTGTCATCATAAAGCAAGGAATTGGTTCAATGGTTTTGGGAGGTTTTATTGGGTCATAATGGTCTGAGGGAGACCATGAGACAAGGTCAAGATCATCTGGTGGAATAAGGTTTTCTTCTTTGAGAATTCTAAGAGCTTCCTCGTAAATTGGAAGTGGAGGAGCTTTCTTGCGAATTCCTACCCAAGGGCCATTATCCGGATCAGTCCTTCTTTGTGGAGGTGGCGGTGGTTTACACCTACCTTTCTTTTTCCTTTTAGGGCTGATGTCTTCCTCATCCGTCTCGTCGTCATGCATCCAACAATCGCAGTCTGGGTCACACTTACTGGGATCTACATCCCATATGAAATGTCCATCTATCTTGTCTGTGTAGATGGGTTTTCCCTCTACTGTAACTGCGTGAATAGGACACCAATCTTCCTCGAGTATTGGTTGAATCATCAAGGTTTTGAAGATCGGAGTAGGTGAGCTAGTTCCTTCGTCTGGTTTTTTGAAGATCGTCTTGACTGTCTTGTCAACAGATGATCTCCTGAAAGTAGCTTCCTGAGACTGGATTGGCTTTCTATCTTGGTGTATCTTTTCATAGTTGGTGATCCACTCAAGAGGAATTAACTGTGCCAGTTCCTCTCTTGATATTCTCCTAGGAATTTGAACAATGGAGGGTGTCTCTTCTTCTTTATTGGTGATTACCAATAGCGAATCTGAAGAGCATCCTTAGAGTGGTAAATCATTCGAATGATTTTGAAGTCGATAGATTATCTGGTGATGGAGAGTGGCCGACATGGCTTCTGGTACCTGGTCAGTTCCGGTGATCTGAACCTTCAGTCTTGTGGACAAAGTACTGCCATTAAGACTTACGTTGTAGTTTGGGAAGATAGTGAGAACTACACTTCCTGTATGTAATGAAGTCAGGATAGTTCCGATCACGGCGTTTTCATAGTGAAGATAGCTAGAGTCTAACAATGCTATCTTACAGAAAACAGGGAGATTTTTCCTTCCATGGAGAGAAAGGATCAATCTGACAACTCCCAAGTGTAGAGCCGTGTATCCTTCACTTTTCCAATGATTTATAAGATTCTGAGGAATCTCTAAATCAACATACTGTTCTTGATTTGTAGCTATAAGGCTACACTGATCAAGTCGTGAGGACTGAACATATTCTTTCATGTGAGGACGGTGAGTTGTGATTAGGTTTCTGATAGATCTGGTGAAAGATCTTTGTCTTTTAAAGATATTATAAGGGCTCACAAGAGGTGGTATAGTTTCAGCAATTTAAGCATCTTCAGGAACATAAGAGTATTCTACAAGGTTTTCTATTTTGTGGGAATCAGTCTTTTTACAAGATTTAGGAAGAGATAGTGAAGAGGTGAGAGTAATAGGTTGTTGGCTTGGTTCTGGTGTTTCCATGATTAACCGATTTCCTTCCTTACTCACTCTCTTTATCATATTCATACCATATGCACCCCCTCTCTTAACAACACGGCAGGCTCTGATACCACGCTGGCCGGGAGCCTTCCAAACCACAAGATCTAGCCTTAATTGAATCGTCCAAAATGCGAGATAACAGCCATTCCACGGCCAACAGATCTCAAGCCACAAACTATCAATTAAAACTAAAATCTTATGGTAGAAAGGACCGTAGCAAGGATCAATAGTCAGATGTTTTCTGTTACACAAGATCCTCATAACTGAGGCGAGTGTAGAGCATACTTGCATCTCTTATGGGGATAATTATGATATGAACATGATACTTCAAGTTTTCAGGAAGGAAAAGAGAGAATTTAGAACATGTTTATACTCAAGCACACAAAGAATTTTATTTCGATTGCCTCTGGTTACTAATGGTACAAGTCTTCTCCTTTTATAGCCAAGGAGATACATGCGAGGACAAAGTTTCTACTATTCATACCCATGCCATCACTGGCCCACTTTATATGCCACTATGACCTATTTTTGACTAGTGCACACACATTATTGGTCCGCTTACAATTATGGGAGACATTATCATGTCACCTTTTGACTATATGGATACAATTATGACACCTTTTGACTATCTGGACCCAATTATGACATCTTTTGACTAATATGCCACATTATTGGCCACTAATTATGACACTTTGGACTTATTAATCTTTGAGGATAGGCTCGTGGCTTGAAGACAAATTCTGATCAGACACGTATTCCTCTGCAACGAGGCTTGGTGAATAATGTGGATCATACTGCCAGATGTCTTCCAGTATTTCTCTCACAGTTTCTTCTTTAGGATTTTCTGAAGAATCAATATCCATGGGATTTTCTTCAAAATTCATTGTAGCAAACTGTTGTTCAATTTTTATCTAAGAGTGTGGTTGCGGCTGAGTAGTTTGACTTGAGCTTTCTCCAATTTCGTGACTTACCCACGAAAGTTTTTGTGAACTAACCGGCTGCCACTGTGGTGGAAGGTCTCCATGGCTTATGCAAGTCGTATCAGCTAGGGCTTTTCCTCGATCATGGAGATTAATAAGATTAACATAATCCAATAATTCTTTCTTAACTTTTAAATTTGGAGGATAATCATCAATGGTTTCCCATAGATCAGCATAATTTGTGTAGATGAGAAGTTTAGTCCAGGGATCTGTCTGATATGGCTTGTGTAACATGAACACCGTTTTAAGTTTGCTAATAGCTTGTTGTGTTAGTCTTTCTTTAACCTCATCTAAGATTGATTTCAGTTGATTTCTCCACCATTCTAGTGGCGAGTACAGTTCAAGTGTAGTCCAAATCAAGGTGTTGTGATTCTTTGGATCGGTCAGATTTTTGTACATTGCTTAAGTTGGGACATAAACAGGCGTGACATACAAACTAGTTGCACACCAAATATACCATAAGTGATTTTCAGTAAATTTTGAATTCGGATTTATCATGAATGGCATATGATAGGGTGTGTCAAGAAGAAAAGAGGAGTTGTATGGAAAGGCCATCTCCGTTCTATCCTACTTATGCTTCATCGCCACCAGATTATGTCAAAAATATACCTACAGCTTATAGACCAAAACCTGCCAGAGATACAAAACCCTTAACCTCCAAGACCAGAGAAAAAACCACTTGTTTGAGTGAGTCATCCTCTGACACTCAAGATGTTCCAGAAACACCTCATTCAGAATCCCAAAGGGAAGAAATTCCCAATAAAAATTTCCAAGCCATGACAATCACCACAAACCATGACTCTCCTACACAAATTCCGAAAGAAGGATCTGAGACCGACTCCTCCTTTGAAAAAGATGATTCTGCACAAACTTCAGAAGAAGAACATGAGTCCGATTCCTCCTCCTTTGAAAAGGATGATCTCTCCAAAAATACACCGAATCCTTTTCATCAGCATCAAAACAGGAATCAGAATCGGAAAAGAATTACATGAATGTATCCAGACTCTTTATGGTAAACATAAAAGTGGAAGGATCATTTTATGAAGAATCATTTGAAGAAAGTCTAGTCTCTGGAAAAACAAAGATAAACATTGGACCATGGTTCACGCTTGATGATATACCACCCAATCGCTGGAGAAAAAGACTCCTTGATTTTGGCGCTTGGCTGGACACCTAGATGATGAAGACAGGTGCAGACACCTATAAGGCTATTGAAGAGTTTTGCTGCAGAATGACTGGCACGTTAAAAGAATGGTACCATAATCTTGGTACATTGAGACAGGATGAATTGCACAGATTGGGAACCACTGCTGCTATTCTTGGAATTCTTCACAATGAATTCATCGGTGATATGGAGATTCTTGATAGAAAAAGCAGACAAGAATTTTTATTGGATTATGTTAATCTTATTAATCTCCATGATCGAGAAAAAGCCCTAGCTGATACGACTTGCATAAGCCATGGAGACCTTCCACCACAGTGGCAGCCGATTAGTTCACGAAATTGGAGAAAGCTCAGGTCAAACTACTCAGTCGGAACCACACTCTCAGATAAAAATTGAACAACAGTTTGCTACAATGAATTTTGAAGAAAATCCCATGGATATTGATTCTTCAGTAAATCCTAAAGAAGAAACTGTGAGAGAAATACTGGAAGACATCTGGCAGTATGATCCACATTATTCACCAAGCCTCGTTGCAGAGGAATACGTGTCTGATCAGAATTTGTCTTCAAGCCACGAGCCTATCCTCAAAGATTAATAAGTCCAAAGTGTCATAATTACGTCTTGTATAATTATTGTGTGGAATTATTGTACTTTTGTTTTTAGTGGCCAATAATGTGGCATATTAGTCAAAAGATGTCATAATTGGGTCCAGATAGTCAAAAGGTGTCATAATTGTATCCATGTAGTCAAAAGGTGACATGATAATGTCTCCCATAATTGTAAGCGGACCAATAATGTGTGTGCACTAGTCAAAAATAGGTCATAGTGACATATAATTATGTCCCCCGTAGTGGGAAGTGGGCCAGTGATGGCATGTGTATGAATAGTAGAAACTTTGTCCTCGCATGTATCTCTTTGGCTATAAAAGGAGAAGACTTGTACCATTAGTAACCAGAGGCAATCGAAATAAAATCTCTTTGTGTGCTTGAGTATAAACATGTTCTAAATTCTCTCTTTTCCTTCCTGAAAACTTGAAGTATCATGTTCATATCATAATTATCCCCATAAAAGATGCAAGTATGCTCTACACTCGCCTCAGTTATGAGGATCTTGTGTAACAGAAAACCTCTGACTATTGATCCTTGCTACGGTCCTTTCTACTATAAGATTTTAGTTTTAATGGATAGTCTGTGGCTTGAGATCTGTTGGCCGTGGAATGGCTGTTATCTCGCATTATGGACGGTTCAATTAAGGCTAGATCTTGTGGTATGGAAGGCTCCCGGCCAGCGTGGTATCAGAGCCTGTCGTGTTGTTTAGAGAGGGGGTGCATATGGTATGAATATGATAAAGAGAGTGAGTAAGGAAGGAAACCAGTTAATCATGGAAACACCAGAACCAAGCCAACAACCCATTACTCTCACCTCTTCACTATCTCTTAAATCTTGTAAAAAGACTGATTCCACAAAATAGAAAACCTTGTAGAATAGTCTTATGTTCCTGAAGATGCTCAAATTGCTGAAATTATACCACCTCTTTTGAGCCCTTATAATATCTTGAAAAGACAAAGATCTTTCACCAGATCTATCAGAAACCTAATCACAACTCACCGTCCTCACATGAAAGAATATGTTCAGTCCTCACGACTTGATCAGTGTATCCTTATAGCTACAAATCAAGAACAGTATGTTGATTTAGAGATTCCTCAGAATCTTATAAATCATTGGAAAAGTGAAGGATACACGGCTCTACACTTTGGAGCTGTCAGATTGATCCTTTCTCTCCATGGAAGGAAAAATCTCCCTGTTTTCTGTAAGATAGCATTGTTAGACTTTGGCTATCTTTACTATGAAAACGCCGTGATCGGAACTGTCCTGACTTCATTACATACTGGAAGTGTAGTTCTCACTATCTTCCCAAACTACAACGTAAGTCTTAATGGCAGTACTTTGTCCACAAGACTGAAGGTCCAAGTTCAGATCACCGGAACTGACCAGGTACCAGAAGCCATGTCGGCCACTCTCCATCACCAGATAATCTATCGACTTCAAAATCATTCGATAGATTTACCACTCACAGGATGCTCTTCAGATTCGCTATTGGTAATCACCAATAAAGAAGAAGAGACACCCTCCATTGTTCAAATTCCTAGGAGAATATCAAGAGAGGAACTGGCACAGTTAATTCCTCTTGAATGGATCACCAACTACGAAAAGATACACCAAGCCAGAAAGCCAATCCAGTCTCAGGAAGCTACTTTCAGGAGATCATCTGTTGACAAGACAGTCAAGACGATCTTCAAAAAACCAGACGAAGGAACTAGCTCACCTTCTCCGATCTTCCAAACCTTGATGATTCAACCAATACTCGAGGAAGATTGGTGTCCTATTCACGCAGTTACAGTAGAGGGAAAACCCATCTACACAGACAAGATAGATGGACATTTCATATGGGATGTAGATCCCAGTAAGTGTGACCCAGACTGCGATTGTTGGATGCATGACGACGAGACGGATGAGCAAGACATCAGCCCTAAAAGGAAAAAGAAAGGTAGGTGTAAACCACTGCCACCTCCACAAAGAAGGACTGATCCGGATAATGGCCCTTGGGTAGGAATTCGCAAGAAAGCTCCTCCACTCCCAATTTACGAGGAAGCTCTTAGAATTCTTAGAGAAGAAAACCTTATTCCACCAGATGATCCTGACCTTGTCTCATGGTCTCCCTCAGACCATTATGACCTAATAAAACCTCCCAGAAACATTGAACCAATTCCTTGCTTTATGATGACAACACCAGCCTCAGAATATGATCAACATTTTCCTGCTTTAGAAAGAAAAACTGATCCAATCACAAATAGATCATCCAAACCTTTCATACAACCCAATGAAGTCAACCCTAATGGAAGACTTAAACCTTTAACCCAGGCGGAGGAAGTTCTAAATTGGCAATCAGAAAACATGGTTGCTCAAAATGACCTTCTCCAGAACCTAGACAGGAAAATGGATAAAATCACAGGGGTGATGGAAGAAACACAAGAAGATCTCAAATTTTTGTCCCAGAAAATGCAGAAGCACTACAAGACATTAAAAGCTCAAGTCTCTCAGCTGGATCGTGATTTGAGAAAGATGTTGGAAGACAGAACTTTTGGTCAAGCTTTTGACCATAAGGAAAGAGAAATCAGAAGGTTACAAGGCCAAGTAAAAGAAATTGATGATTTCTTGAGAGCTTCCAAAGAACATGAAAGACTTAAACCTGTTGAAGACCCTTTCTTCAACCCTCCGACTTTTCCTAGTTACTTCGCAAGACCACAAAGGCCATCTCCTTTTTATCCTACTTATGCTTCATCGCCACTAGATTATGCCAAATATATAACTACAACTTATAGACCAAAGCCTGCTAGAGATACAAAACCCTTAACCTCCAAGACCAGAGAAAAAACCACTTGTTTGAGTGAGTCATCCACTGACACTCAAGATGTTCCAGAAACACCTCATTCAGAATCTCAAAGGGAAGAAATTCCCAATAAAAATTTTCAAGCCATGACAATCACGACAAACCATGACTCTCCTGCACAAATTCCAAAAGAAGGATCTGAGACCGACTCCTCCTTTGA
Organism: Cicer yamashitae; assembly: GCA_037974755.1. Lineage (NCBI taxonomy): Eukaryota > Viridiplantae > Streptophyta > Magnoliopsida > Fabales > Fabaceae > Cicer > Cicer yamashitae. The sequence continues at coordinate 38,847,659 of JBBPBQ010000003.1, forward strand.
AAAAGATGATTCTGCACAAACTTCAGAAGAAGAACATGAGTCCGATTCCTCCTCCTTTGAAAAGGATGATCTCTCCAAAAATACACCAGTTGATGAAAAAGCTGAATCCTTTTCATCAGCATCCGAACCGGAATTAGAATCGGAAAAGAATTACATGAATGTATCCAGACTCTTTATGGCAAACATAAGGATCATTTTATGAAGAATCATTTGAAGAAAGTCCAGTCTCTGGAAAAACAAAGATAAACAATGGACCATGGTTCACACTTGATGATATACCACCCAATCGCTGGAGAAAAAGACTCCTTGATTTTGGCGCTTGGCTGGACACCCAGATGATGAAGACAGGTGCAGACACCTATAAGGTTATTGAAGAGTTTTGCTGCAGAATGACTGACACGTTAAAAGAATGGTACCATAATCTTGGTACATTCAGACAGGATAAATTGCACAGATTGGGAACCACTGCTGCTATCCTTGGAATTCTTCACAATGAATTCATCGGTGATATGGAGATTCTTGATAGAAAAAGCAGACAAGAATTCTTTGAGACGAGATGTTGTTCGCTCAGAGTCAAAGATCTTGACAAACATTATCAAAGAATGGCTCAGAGATATTATGTCCTCAATGGATTTAATGATCATAGCCTAAAAAATACATATATCTCCTCACTACCCCAAGAACTCCAACCAGAAATTCATAAGATGATAGCAACAACTCAGAAAGACATCAAAACCATGAGCCTTGGCCAGATACACCAGATAACATTGGAGGCATTGGAAAAGATGTGTAGATTGCACCAACATTTCTCAGAGATAATAGAACAAAAATCCAAGTTCTCCAAAGCATGTAAAAAACCATATCTGGAGATCAAGTGCAAGGAAAACAAATGCAGCTGCCCAACCAAAAAGAAACATCATCGGCAAAGAGACACTAAACCTTCGAGAATTTTCAAGAAGTTAAAGAAAAAGATAGCTTTGAAGTTCTTTAAAAGAAAACCATTCAGAGGAAAAAGGAGAAATCGAAGATGCTCTGTATGCGGAGAAGAAGGAAATTTTTCTAAAAGGTGTCCCAACAAAACCAGAAAAGCCGCAAAATTGATCAACTCTCTCCAACCTCTAAAAGGAGATCTAGAATCCTTGTATTCTGAACAAAGCTCTGCCGATGAAGAAACAATATTTGCTCTTCAAAACTCTTCCTCAGAAGAAACATCGCTTGATGAATCAGGAGATGATATAAGTTTTCCAATTTACTCATTCAAGGAAGTAGGAAGTACCCTACCTACTCCTCCTCTGCCTTGTGTCGAAATCCATGTTCTTGCTTCAAATTTTTCTCATCCCAAGAAAGTCATAGCCTATATAGATACTGGTGCCCAAATAACGATGATGAACCCAAGCATTCTCCCTACAGAAGCGTGGGTAAAACATGCTGCATACTTCGTAGCAGCAGATGGCAAAGTTTTTAGAACAGATCTGATGACAAAAGAGAAAATTGGAATCAGATTCTTCCCAGAATGCATAATTTGGACAAAGGTCATTGGTAGCAGCCTCCCAAACAAAGATATTGTTGTGGGCATGGATGTTTATTCAACAGCAAGTATGCTCCAAATTCTCCCCACAGGAATCAAATTTGAGCGAGAATTTAAGCCATATTCAGGAATACTAAAGTTGTATTCCTTTTCTGAAGTTCCTGCTGGATATGAAGAAATTAAGTCTAAATTGCTCAAACTTTGCGCAGACAGTCATGAGAACTTCTCCCATCCAAAACCTTTATGGACGAACGAAGACTTTTTTGTCCAACTTCCCTTCAAGCTTAATTAAGTCTAAAGCTAAGTGTGAAACACAAATCCCTGCAAATGCCAACGGGTCTGTCAATGCCAACATAGTAATACAGCAATACACGCAAGATAATCACACGCTTCCTGGTACATCAAGCCACTCCACTCTTCCTGCAAAAGAGCAACACACACCTCAGTTGAATGTTGTTTCAAAATAACCATGTATTCTTTTATTTTCTTGGCTTTATTAAGATCCCTGTTACAAACATGCTATAAACTAGTTCTTTGACTCATTTGATTTATTTTAGAAGACACTTTTTCCTTAATTATACATTGCTTAAAATTTGTTACAAAAACAATACAAAATCCAGTTAAAATTTGTTGTAAAACAATGTAAAATTCAGAGCTCAAATTTATCTACTGGTCAGAAACATTCACCATTTTACTTATAAATTGAGACAAAAAAAAATCATAAGAGGGGGGAATGATTTTTTGAATAGATCTCAGATTAATACTACTGATAAAAAAACACATACCAAGAAGGAGGAGGAAGAAATCAGAGAAAGTATCAAAAACGCAAAGTCGCCGTCGCCGTCGCCGGAAAACCAACCATACTCTTTGGTCTCACCGAGCTCAGTTCCGATTCTATTCTCCGGCTCTTGATCGTTTTCTCTCTTTTCCTCTTGGTATCCTCTTTCTCCATTTTAAATCTCCTCATCTCCCTTTTGTTTCTTTTCTTTTTTCTTTGTTTTATTTTTTTCCCTGAGTTTCCTTTTTTATGTGCTTGCTTGCTGCCACTTGATAAACTCTTTTTACGTCTTGCTTGCTGCCACTTGATGTGCTTGCTTGCTGCCAATTGATAAATTCTGATGCAGCCTTCCCTATACCAAGTGCCGCCTGCAACTTTTCTAATATAAAGTACCGTATGGCTTTTCTAATGCAGCCTTCCCTAGACTTTATTGGAATTGGTTTGTTTTAGATTTATTTATCATTTATTTTATTTTATTTATTATTTTATTGAAAGTACCGCATCTCTTTTTACTTTATTTATTTATTATTTTGTTTTATTTTATTTTATTTTTTGATATTAATATGAAAAGACTTATAAATTTATTTAATTAGTTATTTTATTTTTTTATATCTTTAAGTTATTAGGACACAAGTTGCGACAACTTGACAGTTTAAAATCTCATTTTCATAGATAAATTAATAAATTAAAATTCATAAGCAAATTAATCAGTAAAATATTTTTAAAAGGATTAATTAGATGAAACATCTTTTTTAATCTTTGAGTTGTTAAGACACAAGTGGTACAACTTGATAGTTCTAAAACTCTCTTTATTTATTTATTTATTTATTATTAATATAAAATCGACTTATAAATTTGTACAATTAGATGTAGTATTATTATTATTTTTTTGTTAAGACACATATTGTACAATTTGATGGTTTTTAAATTCATATTTAAACCGAAAATAATATAAAATATTCTTAAAAGGATTAAATTAGATATGACATCTTTTTACTCCTTAAATTTTTCGAGACACGAATTGTATGACTAGATAGTCTTAAAATTTGAATTTTAAAATATTATTCAAATCAAACCAATTCTTTTTTTCAAAACCTTTTTTTATCAACAACAAAACACAATTTCTTTAAAAGCAACAAACACATCCGCATTTTCTACCCAAGAACTACGTAGCTTTGATTACTCCATCGCACCGGGAGATACGTAGCAGCAAGATCGCACTCTTGTCAAGCATAATAACAAAAACTTTTTTTCTCTCTACATTTTAAATGTACTTTTATCATTAGATTATTTTCGTAAAAATATTATATTTGCATTTTAAAAAGGAGAAATAAATATATTTAAGTTGATATTAATTTTGCACAATTAATTATAGGTAACCATTTATTTTAACGGATGTCGTAGGGTGCTAATACCTTCCCTACGCATAATCGACTCCCGAACTCAAAATTTGGTTTCAAAGACCATTTTTTATTTTTTTTTTTATTTTTAAGGGTTTTTCCAATATTTTCCCTATTTTAAAATAAACTTTGGTGGCGACTCCATTGAATTTGAGAAACACTCGAAATTTTAGGCCGCGACATTTGATAAGAAGGTGCAATGTTACAAATGTGAGAAGTTTGGACATTTTGCTCAAGAATGTTGGGATAGCAAAGGAGGAAAACAGAAGAAGAAAGAAGAAGATGAAGCCTGCGCTACCCAAGAAGATTCAGATTCGGATTCAGATATAGTCTTGTTGATGGCTACTACAAACGAAGATCAATCTTCGTTTTCTACCATAAATAGGGATGGATCTTCGTTTTCAGAATATTCTTCATCTCAGTTCTGGTTTCCTAATACTAGTTGTTCTAATCAGATGACAAGCCAAAGGGAATGGCTGATTGATGTTGACACATCAAGAAGGAGCAAGATCAGGTTTGTTGATGATAGAACTTTAAAAGTTGAGAGAGCTGGCAGCATAGTGATCAAAAGAAGAAATAGCAAAGTAGCAGAAAGTGAAGGAGAGGATGTGTTGTTGGTTGAACCAGAAGATGATGGTTCAAAGAAAGTTAATGATGTGGAGGCTGCACAGGACCCAGAAAGTGATGCAGAGGGAGTGTTGCAGGCTGAATCAAAATAGGAACGTTCAGAATTGCAGAACCAGTTGAATGCAGCTCAAGAAGATCTAAAGAAAGCAAAGGAACAAATTCTCCAGGCTGAGAAGGAGAAGGTAAAAGCTATTGATGAGTTGAAAGAAGCACACAGAGTGGCTGAAGAAGCAAATGAGAAACTCAGGGAAGCATTGGTGGCTCAAAAGCTGGCTAAGGAGGAATCTGAGAATGAAAGGTTCCGAGTTGTTGAATTGGAACAGGCTGGAATTGAAACTGTGAAGAAGAAGGAAGAAGAATGGCAGAAAGAGCTTGGAAATGTGAGGAATGAGAAAGCAATTGTGTATGCTACTAGTATTCACACCTTTTTCATTAAAGCAGCTCATGTGGTTGATAGTAATAACCAAGTTGGACACTTTTAAAAGGTGCTTACATCTATTGGAATTTTCTGCATTTATTCAATTGCTATTGGACTTCTTATTGAGCTTACAGTGATGTATCCAATACAACATAGAAAGAATAGAGATGGAATTGACAATCTTTTGGACAATCTTTTGGTGCTTTTGATTGATGGAATTTCAATTGCATTGCTAATTGTTTTGTCTGTTACAGTGGCTATTGGTTCTCATAGGTTATCACATCAAGGTGCAATCACAAAAGGAATGATAGATATTGTAGAAATGGCTTGTGATGCCAAGAAACAGACATTGAATCATGCGGATGATGCAACTAAAGCTGTCGAGGTTCATGTCAAGAAAGAAGAAGTTTATGCAGCTAAATTGGCGCAGTTGAAGGCCTTACTAGATTCAAAGTTAAAAACTGAAGCTAGTGATAGTAAGCTTGTATTGAAGTTGAAAATAGAGATAAAACGACTTGAATTCGAGGTTGTCCCGGTTAAAGCTGAAGCAGGGCAGTTAAAATCTGCATTGGATGTTGCTGAGGTAAAGTATCATGATGAGTATAAGTCATCTGAGACTCATCAATTTGAAGATCAGCTTAAAGTGGCACAGAAAAATATGGCTGTTGGAACTATCGGTGCTGTTGGAAACGATTTGGATTTACTCATCGTGACTTTGCTGTTCATTCAAATGATTGATAGTTTTCGTATTAATCAGAGTAACACCACCGATGTTGTTGAACAAGTGTCCAAAGTATCGCTGAAATTTGTATATTTGGTCATAGGAAGTGGGGTGGCAGCATTCCTCCAAGTGGCATGTTGGATGGTTACAGGGGAAAGACAAACAACAAGAATAAGAGAATTGTATTTGAAAACAATACTTAGACAAGATATTGCTTTCTTTAATAAAGAAACAAATACAGGAACAATTGTAAGTAGAATGTTAGGTGACACTGTTTTAATTCAAGATGCAATGCGAGAGAAGGTTGGGAAGTTTGAAGGTGCAAACACGAGAAGGGGGGGTTGAATTGTGTTTGCACAAAGTTGATAACTTTTTCATAATTTATAAATAATTAAAAATTAGTTTGGTTTTGGTGACTTACTTGGATTAGAAGCAATAAGATTTAGAGGCAGCAAGCAATGAAAGCATAAATAATTTTACGCGTAGAATTATCTTGGTTCACCACTAACTTGGCTACATCCAGTCCCTTCATTCAGAAGGCTTTAATCCACTAATTCAAAAACCTTGAATTACAAAGCACCTGACCCTCCAAGCCAGTCTTCCCAAACAGCCTAACAACCCCAGACTTTTGAGGAACAACACCACCTTGACCCTACAAGCCAAGTCTTCTCCTAACAACCTGACAACCTCAGATTGAAGAAGGAACTAAACCACTATCGAGTTGGATACAAGAGATTGAAACTTGAGTAGTTGCTTCTAACAAAGCTGATAATAACAATAACTCTCAAACTTTAAGAAAAGAACACTCAAAAGATATTTCTAACTTGAACAAGTGTTTCTCTCTTTGAACTCTAAGATGAATTGAGAACTTTGAGCTAGAGTTACTCTTTTCTGCTTTTCGATGCTTTTCTCCTTCAGCCTTGAGTGTCTATTTATAGTGAAAATTTGGGCTTCAATTTAGTCCTTATTTAATTCTGAATTGTATCTTGTTTAGATTGAGTTTGTAAGTTCTTCAAATTGATTCTGTTCCTATTTTGTGTAGATTGACTTTGTAAATTCTTCAGAATGATTCTGTTCCAATTTTGTGTAGATTGACTTTGTAAATTCTTCATATCAAATATTCTTCAAATCTTCATTAAATGTTGATCAAATATTCTTCAAATCTTCATTAAAATGTTGATCAAATATTCTTCAAATCATCTTCAAATCTTCATTAAATGTAGATCAAATATTCTTCAAATATTCTTCAAATCTTCTTCAAATATTCTTCAAATCTTCTTCAAATATTGACCATATTTTCTTTTCAACTTGGTCAAAGATTTTCTTCAAATATAAATATGAATCAAATCTTATTTTAGATTTTCATCAATTATAAATTTGAATCAAATCTTATTTTAGATTTTCTTCAATTATAAATTTGAATCAAATCTTTATTTTAGATTTTCTTCAATTATAAATTGGAATCAAATCTTATTTTAGATTTTCTTCAAAAACATGAATCTTCTTTCATACTCTTTGAAGTCAAATATATTGTTTTCACAAAATACTTTTGTTAACATCAAAACTCTATATGTAAAACCAACTTGGTTCCAACAAAGTTTGTGTAGCTAACAACAACATTCATTGGAGGCTTTGTGGTAGCATTCACTAAATGGTGGCTTCTTACTGCTGTAATGATGTCTACTCTTCCACTTATGAATTTGAACTCTAAACTGAAGGATTTAGAGTCTAGAAACATTGAATTGGAAAACAAAGTAAGAAAATGTGAAGCTGAAAAAATGGAACAAGAAGGGTTGCATAAAAGTCATCAAATAGCTTTGAAAGATGGTATTTGTTCTTTGAGGAAAGAACTTAATAAGAGAAGAAATGGTCTTCGCGGTGATGAGTTGGAGATGAACACGGATGCTGCGGCCATGAAATGAGCAATGGATAGGGCTGAGGCTCAGTTCAGGCATGCAAAGGAAGTTAGGGAGAGAGACTATACAAAGGCTGCTAGAAGCAAAGAAGGTGTGCAACTGGAAAAAGATGACAGAGCTACACTAAAAGAGCAAAGAAGATTAATGAAAGAAAGGTCTGCTGCAGAAACAAAGGGAAGAGCTGAAAAGCAAAGAAGATTAATGAAAGAAAGGTCTGCTGCAGAAACAAAGGGAAGAGCTGAAAAGCAAAGAAGATTAATGAAAGAAAGGGCTGCTGCAGAAGCAAAGGGAAGAGCTAGAAAAGCTGCTGCAGAGGCAAAAGCTGCGAGGGCTGAAGCTAAAGCACAAGTTAAATTTGAGCTTGCTGCAGAAAGGGCTGTTATCGAGGCCCGGGAGAGGGTTACTGCTGCAGCAAGGATGAACCAACAGAAGAAATGGTCGAAGAGTTGAGAAGACTACTAGGTGTAAAATCACTTAGAAACTTGAATTAAGGGAGAGTGTTGGAAACGAAGATTGTTCTTCGTTTCAGTGTTAGAAAACGAAGATCAATCTTCGTTTTTTGTTTTGTGTAATTCAAGTTAGTTTGATTGTATGTAACCAACTAATTAGTTAGTTAGTTAAGTAGAAGTTGTCAGAAACAATGTAATAGAAGCTATGTATAAATAGCATATTTATCTCAATAAACAATAAGTACATTCATTACACAATTTCTAGTTTCCATTACTCTTGCCCTTGAAGATTGAAAGGCTTGAAAGCCAACAATTTTTACATCAAATTCGAACTAAACCAACTTGATTATGAACGAGTTGAGTTTGATTGGGTTCGCAGGTCACAAAAAAATTATTTTAAAAAAATGTAATTAAATTTAAATACTTGAACATCTAAAAAATAATAAAATTATATCACAAAATATTATTCAATACTTAAAATACATCTACAAACACAACAAAACACTTAAATCAATTAAATTAACAACAAATTCACAAATATAATCCAACAAAAAAATTTTAACTATACATCAATAATAGAAATATATATGCCACGTAAATGGATTAGATCCATAAATTCAAAATGTTAATTCTACTATTTCAAAATACAGATAAACTTGATCTGAACGATCGAGTCCACATATTTACTCGTACTCATAAACATCCTAACTACCCGTCTAGACACTAGTGTACATAATTAACTCCATTTAAGATTAAAAATATATATTTAGAATAAAAAAACCCTTTTATATTGACCCCCTACAAAGTCATACTAATTAAAAACCCACCACCACTATATATAATAACAGTCATAAGCAAAATCACACAACATGCTCATAACAAGCAATAGCTCTACTATTTTTACTTAATTAATTTGAAAAATGAAACCTTCATGTGTGGCTGCTTCAACCACAGCTACTCTATTACTTCTTCTCCTATTTGTTTCATCATGTGAGGCAATTTTAGATTGTAAAGTTGTGAATAAGTACGTTTTACCAATATGTACGTAACATACCTCTTAGGTAATAATAGCACGGTACCTGCTAGTTGTTGTGAAGGAGCTAAAAATCTTGTGTTAGCTGCAAAAAGAAAACAGGATAAAACGATGGCTTGTAATTGTCTTAAGTTTACAGCGCAATATGTAAAACAAAAACCAGAGAACGCAAAAGATTTCCCAAGCAAATGTGGAATCCAATTTCCCTACGAGATTTCTCCAACCGTTGATTGCTCTACCCTCTAGGTAAAGTTATTTTTACATGATCTATGAAATTATTTTGAATTTCCGATCATATTAATTTATTTATTTAAAGTATGCCAATTTCATTTTTGAAACAAATGCAATTAATATTAATCCATTATTTTTCTATTCAGTGACCACTTTAAATTTTGTTAATTGTAATTTGTAAGGACCAATTAAATGATCAGACTCATACAATTTTATATACTAATTAAATTGATAAATGTTTTGTTTTATTTTATTTCAACTTTTCAAAAGGTAAAGAATGGTGTCTTTATGCATGATATAGCTAAGTGAGATTTGGATTCGGGATAGTCACACTCCATGCAATCGATTACAGCTGGATATTGTCTGAATAAAATTTGAGAATTTAAATTTTAATGTAAATTTCAACTTTTTAATATAAAATTTTGCATTGAAATTTAAACCGCTATATTTTGATTAAACTATCTAAATGTGATTGATTGCATAGAGTCGTTATTATTGTGAATGCACACAACTCAAATTCAAAAATTTGTTCCATCTTGAATATATTAGAAGAAAAGAGACAAACTCAGCTCATTTAAATATTAAGTCTTGTTCGGAGTCGTTTATCATTTTCAATTATGAGTTTCAATTTTAATTGAGTTTCAATTGTTATTTTATTTGAATTTAACAACTCTCTTTAATACCTTAACAATTAACTAAATATAAAAAATATTGGCACGTTAAAATAATTAAAAAATATTAAAATTTAATGATTTTAAAATAATTCAAATATTATAAAATTATAATTTTTTATTTAATTATAATAATATTGGTTGAAAGTGGTAGTTATAAAAAATGACTATCATAGTAGTGATCCGACGACTGTGGTCAAAAGAGATAGTTGATAGTTGGAGGTGATAGTCGGAGTATCACCGACACTGACTGTAGTGGTGGAGGGTGGTGGTGGAAAATGGTGGTTGGAGGTGGATGGTGGTGGCAGTAGTAGTTAGAGGTGAGTGGCCGATAGTAAAAGCAATCGTTATAGGTGAATGGTAAGTGGTGATGGGGTGTTGAAGTGGTGATTATATCTCTTGATAGTTGGAGGTGATAGTCGGAGTATCACCGACAGTGACTGTAGTGGTGGAGGGTGGTGGTGGAAAATTGTGGTTGGAGGTGGATGGTGGGGGCAGCGGTAGTTAGAGGTGAGTGGCCGATAGTAAAAGCAATCGTTATAGGTGAATGGTAAGTGGTGATGGGGGTGTTGAAGTGGTGATTATATCTCTTGATAGCGACATATTAATTTTAAAACAAAAACAAAAATTATAAAACTCATTTTTTGGTTTTGAGTTTTAAGGAAAATTGTTTTGAAATTAAGTGAAAAACTAACTCAATCTCATTTTAGCCAAACAGATTTTGGTTTTGAAATTGACTCTCAAAGCCAAAAACTAGAAACTCACAAACACCTTGAACATGCTCTTAATTAATTCAATTTAATTTAGTTATTGTAATTGTAAAATCATATATATTATTATTAGATTTTTAAATTCTACATTAATCGAATAAAAATTGCTCTCCAATTTTTATGTTATAATAATAATACTAATCTTGATTTTATTTTCATGGTCAAGGTGAGTCAAAGGGTAAGACCATCAAAACAATTGCTTTAAATCTCTATAAAAAACAAATTTTTTATTTAATAAAAAGGTCTCACAATTTTTTTTTAACCTAATAAAAATGCAACATTTTTTAATATTTTAAAAACTAAAACTAATAAAATCTTATTTAAATTTAATATTGTCTTAACAAATATTATATCCATTGACTTTATTGACAATTGCAAAAGAAATATTATACGATATCAATTATATTAATTTAATAAATAATTTTATATTATAGACTTTGAAAGACTTTATACTAAAATTTGTTTTAAGTCTTTATATGGGTTGAATTTGTGTTGAACCGACCATATTTATAGTCTAATATAAAAATTTCCCTCTTTTTTATATTGTGTATTTGACAAGAATGACATAAACTTTAGAATTAATAATCTAAGATTATTTTCGCATTTTATATAAATTTTATTTATATTATGTTACGTTTTTGTTAGATTATAAAATTATGTGATTTAATATTCATTTTTGTGTTGCTCTTGTTTACTCCCTCTAATTCTACATAAAAAAAAAAAAAAAAAGAATTCGTCTAATATATAAACCTCTTTGTCTTAAATATACGTCAAAGGTACTACTCGTGCAGGTTCAATTAAACCCATAAACCGTCAATGTGCATTCAGATGAAGTGCATTTATGTTCAGAGAAAAACACTTTCACAATTTTCAAGAATGTTTAGTTATTCATGTTGTATTTTTATGCTATTTTGGAGTGGATTGAAGAGTTAATGTGTACTACTCTATTTGTGTTGCTCTATGTTATTTTATGTTTCTAATTAGAAGGATCCTCTTATGTAAGTTTTGCCTTCTTGAACAATTCTTATGCTCTCGAGGAGAAGTTTATAAATTTTGCATTTGAAAAAAAAACACATTAGTAGTTGATTTTACTTTTAAACACAAATTTATGGTGAACTTTTTTGTCACAAATTTGTGACTCTTTAAATTCTCATAAATGGTAATAAAAAAAACTTTTGTGGCCGTTTTGGTCGTCACAAAACTTTGTGACTGAATTATTTGTGGTTGTCTTAAGCCACCACAAATTTGTCTGTTGTGGCTGTTTTTCTTCTTTGTGGGGGATTTTGATCGTCACAAATGAAGGGTTTTCTAGTAGTGAACCCTTATTCAATATTTAATAGAAACAACTTTTTTAATGGAATTTAGGGTGAGACCAAGAAATAGAAGATAAAGGTGCTGGAAAAACACAAGAAAAGAAGGTTTGAATTGTGTTTACTGTTTTCAATACTATTTGCTTTGCTTACAAAACCGTTCTTTATCAAAACATTTAACTTACTATTGAAAGAGTTTTAGATAGAGTAAGGTTGAATCATAAAGAATTAAAATGCGATAATTAAAAAAGATTAAAGAGACACAAATATTTTTATACTAGTTTATAACGAACTGTTGCTACCTCTATTCTTCTTTTACAGAGAGTTTTTCCTCAGTACAGTCGATGACTTAATCTACTATTTCTATTAAATAGTTGTACAAGTATTCTTTACTCTGCCTCTTCAGACTTTGAGTATTTTTGTATAGCCTCTCCAGGCTTTCGTTCCCAGAACCGTTCTTCAATATACTAACATCCTGCCGTTGAGGTTCATGAGGGTCATTGTACCTTTTCAGGTACCTCCTTGAGAATGAGAGGGTTGTGCAACTATTGGGTTGATTTACATCAGTTCTAGTTGTGTCTGATTTGACACAAGTATGTTTCTAGGATTCTTACTCTTATTGAGAGGATGTTACATATTCAATCCTATATCAATTCAAGTGTATGAAAACACTTTGACTGATTTACATGAATTCTAGTAATTCTCTACCAAAAGGATTTTTCATTCGTGCTTTTTGATGTGTTCTTGACTTTTTCAAATTACCCTTTTTGTTCTATATTTCTCTCTACCTTATTGACATAAACATTTCATCTTAAATATAAGGAGGAAGTGTCCGTTGAGATGTTTCTGTTGGAGGTCCTTTATTGTATGGTCTTTGTACTTTAGGGTCAGGCATGTGTACTTCATTTGCAAAAATACATGTATCTTCATGGGTTTCAGCAATTGAACCATTGAAGATAAATCTATTTGTTGAGCTTAGAACTGACTCTTAGAAATCACTATTGGAAATTTGTATGAAAACAAGAGGAAGCAGAGGGTACAAGATCAGAGGATAGAATAGACAAAGTATTGTCTTACAGATCATTAGATCATTAACTCTTTTCAGAGCGTTAGACTTCTCCAGAGGCATTGACTTTGTCAGAACGTTGACTTTATCAGAGGTGTTGAATTTATTAGAGGATACATAAAAGTTCAGAGTCAGACGATCAGACGCTTGATGAGATTATCAAAGGCAGAGGCAATAACTTGCTCGTCACGCTTGTTAGAGACAGAGACAGAAGAATTCTTGTTACACTTGTTAGAAGCAGAGACAAAAGAATTCTTATTACGCTTATGTATCAAAGACAGAGGAACATAATCTAGTTGGGTTTATCAGAGGACCGAGGGCCCGTATCAGCTTGCGACAACAAGGGCCCGTATCAGCAGACGTATGTTGTCAAGCTGAAGTGAAGTCTTAGTTTCTTTTGCTTTTGTCTAGTCATCAAATGATAGACCTTATATAGCGACACATGCTCTATTGCTCTTGTTTCAGCATAATTTCTTTTGTTTTATTATATCTTGCTTCATTAGAAGATTTCTAACACATTTGTTAACATAACTCTTGCCTTTAATCTGTACACTTAGCATATATAGTTAGAGGATAGTTGTTCTTTATTTATTTGTATTTGTTATCATCAAAATATCAACGAGAGGATTGTATTTAAAAATACTTTTGCACTAATTGAAGATCTTAAGACTCATTGAATATTAACAAAGATATTTATATTTGCCTCTAATAGGGCACTAGCGGAAATCAAATCCTGCAATATGTGAAATCTAATATATTTTTTTTAATCAAGGTAGTAAAAACTGGACTGTATATATACAGTATTACGTTCAAGGTATTTAAGGAGATGACTTTTTCTATTACACCGTATATTTTTGTCACTATTTTTTACTATATACTATATCCCAAATTCAAATTTTAATAAACGTCAAAATGTATTTGGACAAATACATTTTAATTTTTGCTTATATTTAAATTTTGAAAGAATATAATTTTCCGAACTACATTTTTTAAGTAATTTTTCCAATTATTATAATTTTCCAAAAATTCTAGTCTACATTAAAATTTTACTCAACAGGGTGCCAATCTAGCCACTTAAAAATAGCATGCCAAACTACCTAAGAGAAGGGACACAAAAATAATAAGTGTTCGTAAGTTTCCACTCCATGAAAGCCCAAAACACAATATTGTTGGTTTACATCTCTAGTTACATTTTGTTGCCACAACTCCAACCTAATAGGAATTCTTCCTTGTAACAATCTCCAACTGCAACCACTCACTATTGACATAATTAACTCTGCTCACATCTGTAGAACGAGAAATAAATAAAAAGAGGAGTTTCAATTGTGTTTTATTTTAAATGGTTTTAACAAGACTAAAAATAAATGATGAAAACAAAGTAAATAAAATAGAAAAACATAACAAAACAATTTACCAACTGAATTACACTTCCACGAACACCTATTAGTCAAAATAAATGTGTTCAAGTCTTCCAAACCTTTTAGTTTAGAATAGTCAAGCTACTGAGGATGGAACCACTATTGGGTTAGGTTACAAAAGAACATGTTTAAGGGTTTTCTGAATAACTCTTGCAAGAGGGTATTTACAATCAGAAAATATTTTTCAACACTTACACAAAACAAAAGATTAAGAGCAAAAATGTATATATATTTATTTATTTATTTATTGTGCTTATTGAATTATGTTTTTGTTTATCTTTTTCAATAAGGGTTCCAGGTCCTTTTATAGAGATTTTTAGGATTTTTGGTCGTTGTCCTGATTGCAAGAAATCAACATGTATCATTAAGTTTCGTATCAAATCTTCTGAGAATAATTCACCATTAAACCTTGTCAAATATATCCTTTAACTTGATTCTACGAATATTAATATGAAGAAAATATGTCACACAGACGTTCAGATAAATACAGAATTAGAATGTTTAGCAGAGGATGCAGAAAAGTTTTGTCTGTTTCAGAGTGTTCTCTTTTCAGAACGTTGACTTTTTAGAGTGTTGTCTTTTCAAAGGGTTGACTTTTCAGATGATTAACTTTCATCAGAGCATAGACTATTAAACAAAGTCAAATGATCATATGCTTGATGTGATTATCAGAGATAGAAAATCACTTGCATGTCAAGGTTATCATAAGCAGAGAGATCAGATGCTTGTTATGATTATCAGAGTTAGACGAATCAGAGCATTGCATGTATTTGATATAATCCCCATAGGCACATTTTAGAGTGCGTTTACCAAACTTAGAATGTGGAGAATACTATGGAGTCTTGGTGTTCATTTAACTTAGATAAAAAAATCATAGGATGCAGCGTGAACTCATATAGAATAACCTCATATGAAAAATGCACTATAAAACAAAATATTAGTGCTTTAAATTATATCCACAAAATTATTTTGTTATTATCAAAAACAAGTAAGGGTCATAATTTTTTAAACCAATTTGATTCTAACAACAATCACTAGACAACAAGTTTTATCAGTTCTCAAGGTTTGCAACAAATCATAATAGAATTTGAAAGTGGAACTACACGCCTTGTCCAACAACCAACGCACTGTGTCAATTTTTTTGGGTTTGATTGATACTAAAGCTAGAAAAGTATCAAGATCTGATGCTAATTTTGCTTCAGCTGATCTACAGACTTTGCTCCATACACTTTCCACCTCCATATTTTCAACATTTTTTTCTTCTTTATTATCGTGACAACAAATAAAGATAGAACTTAAATTTCAGAGTTTGATCTCCACACCAAAGATCATTCCAAAACGAAATACTTGTACAATTACCTATCATAATTTCACGTTCATCCACTTTCCCTGTTTGCGTTATGTCTCTCCACCACAATGACAATGAGTCTTGTTTTTCAATTTGGAGAGTTTGATTCTTAGACACGTCTCCAACACCATTTACTCAACATAGCCAAATTGAACCATTCTATATTTTTCACCCACCATAGGCATCTTTGAATTTGAACAATATAATTTAAATACTTTCTTGGAGCCTTATAAAAAGAGAAGAAAAATAGTGGTAACCTACTCAATATTGATTTTATTAACACTACTCTTCCTCCTATAGATAAATGTCTTGCATTCCACCATGAAAGTCTATTTCTCATCCAATATACTATTGTTAAATTCTCCTTAAGCACATAAGATTTTTTCCCTTGAATCTAAAAGTAATAACTTTTTTCATTGATAAACAGGGTGACACAATTTAAGTTGTTAATAACATTATTGAATATTTGCATAATCCTTAAGAATAGAAATTCGGTTATATAATATACGTTCAAAAGTTAGAAAAACTATTTAGTTTGAGGAATTTTTATATAAACTTTTTTATTATTTTTCTTTTTTAAATTGGGTTTATGTTTTTTTTCTCTATTTTTCAATAAATATTTAGTTTAGAAAAACAATAAATACGAGAATCAATTACAAATAAATTTATTGAAAAATTGAGCAACAATAAACTCCAAATCAATCTGAGATTCTACACACTGGAGTTTGATTTTGTAGGCTCAATTTCAGTTTATCTATTCACAGGTAGAAGCAATAGTTTATAATTGCGGCGGATGATTCAATTCAATCATAGCCATGACACATCTACAAATAAAGTAATTTTTTGGCAAAAATATTGTATATAATAATAAATTAATTACTAAATACAGATACGTTTTATTAAACTATCTCCACATAGCTATATTATTATTAATGATTTTAATGAAAGTATAATATATAAATATAACACACACATATATAAAAGATAATTAGTATAAAAAAAATTAAAATTGGATTTTTTTTTCCTAGGAACAAAAGATTGATTTCGTATTTATTTTTCATCTAAATTTAGTAAATTTCCAATTGCCATTTTTCTTTCGTATGCTAAGGGAAAGTAATTAAATAGAAGAAATCAAAACAATAATTACGAAGATCACGAACAAATAAACAATAAATCTTGAAAAAATTGAGCAAACTAAACTCCAAATCAATTGTGACATGTTTTCCCCTATCTCAAGTGTTGATAAGATAGCTTTTGTTATATATAAGAACCCTCCATACCATACATAAGTCAGTATCTAACCTTTGTCAACAACGATTTAAGGATTTATCATCAATGAATACCGACGGCTGTGGTTTGTCTTCCACTCACTCCACTACTCCTCCTCCCTGCATTGATAAACTTAGGGAAGAGTTTTCTTGCTCTGTAAGTAATACGATACTTCTCATTAGTTTTTCGTAGACTTTATAGTTTCATGTCATCATGTAATATTTTCTTTATGTGTTTTTGCAGATTTGTTTGGATGTATTTTTTGAGCCAACCACCACTTCTTGTGGTCACACGTATGTATCCAATTTCAAAATTCAAACATCGCACCAATTTTTTTTAATTAAATTACTAATTTAGTCAGTATACCAATTTAGTCAATAAAATTATTAATATTTTATGATATCTCTTAAAATTACATTCTCTTTTGTTATGAAACTAATTTACTATTTAAAAAAATAAGGTCCTAATTGACATATGTATGCTTTTAATTTTAATATTGTTTTGCGCACTCAAATTTTGTATGAAAATTTTATCTTGTTATTCATTATGAAACTACGAGGTTGTGGTTATTTTGTAATTTGATTAGTTTTATTGACTTATCAAATTGATAACTTTTCGATTCACAATCTTAATTAGTGGTTGATTTAATTTACTAATATTTACTTATAAAATAATCGGTGGTTCACTCAATGTTTTTAATTATATTCATAACGAATTTTGCAATTTCACAGTTTTTGTAGAAAATGTTTCCTATCTAGTATGGAAAAGTATACAATATGGTCTATGTGCCCCATCTGTAGACAACAGATAAGGTGTTAATTTATTTATTTTTAAAGTTTTTTAGTTTAACAAAATCACGACGTTCAAGCCATTCTTAACCCAAGTGCAAGAAAGATAGAATGAATATAGAATGGAGTATGATTGTAGGACTTGTTTATTGACTAAACGGAATGAGTTATTTATACATGGGTCCTCTAGTTAACTAACTAACTAACTGAAAAGTTAGTTAGTTAGTTATTACAACTAACATATAACTAAATATGTCCTCTAGTTAACTAATTAACTAACTGAAAAGTTAGTTAGTCAGTTATTACAACTAACATGTAAACTTGAATTATACAAACAGAAAACGAAGATCAATCTTCGTTTTCTATCACTGAAACGAAGATCAATCTTCGTTTCCAACACTCTCCCTTAATTCAAGTTTCTAAGTGATTTTACACCTAGTAGTCTTCTCAACTCT
Source organism: Cicer yamashitae (assembly GCA_037974755.1). Lineage (NCBI taxonomy): Eukaryota > Viridiplantae > Streptophyta > Magnoliopsida > Fabales > Fabaceae > Cicer > Cicer yamashitae. The sequence continues at coordinate 38,865,855 of JBBPBQ010000003.1, forward strand.
TCGACCATTTCTTCTGTTGGTTCATCCTTGCTGCAGCCGTAACCCTCTCTCAGGCCTCGATAACAACCCTTTATGCAACAAGCTCAGGTTTAACTCGTGCTTCAGCTTCAGCCCTCGCAGCTTTCGCCTCTGTAGCAGCTTTTCCAGCTCTTTCCTTTGCTTCTGCAGCAGCCCTTTCATTAATCTTCTTTGCTTTTCAGCTCTTCCCTTTGCTTCTGCAGCAGCCCTTTCTTTCATTAATCTTCTTTGCTCCTTTAGTGTAGCTCTGTCATCTTTTTCCAATTGCACACCTTCTTTGCTTCTAGCAGCCTTTGCATACTCTTTCTCTCCCTAACTTCCTTTGCATGCCTGAACTTAGCCTCTGCCCTATCCATTGCTTCCTTCATGGCCGCAGCAGCCGTTTTCATCACCAACTCATCATCGGGAAGACCATTTCTTCTCTGATTCAGTTCTTTCCTCAAAGAACAAATACCATCTTGCAAAGCTATTTGTTGACTTTTATGCAATCCTTCTTGTTCCTTTTTTTCAGCTTCACATTTTCTTACTTTGTTTTCCAATTCAATGTTTCTAGACTCTAAATCCTTCAGTTTAGAGTTCAAATTCATAAGTGGAAGAGTAGACATCATTACAGTAGTAAGAAGCCACCATTTAGTGAATGCTATCACAAAGCCTCCAATTAATGTTGCTGTTAGCTGCACACACTTCCCAACCTTATCTCCCATTGCATCTTGAATTAAAACAGTATCACCTAACATTCTACTTACAACTTTTCCTGTATTTTTTTCTTTATTAAAGAAAGCAATATTTTGTCTAAGTATTGTTTTCAAATACAATTCTCTTATTCTTGCTGCTTATCTTTCCCCTGTAACCATCCAACATGCCACCTGGAGGAATGCTGCCACCCCACTTCCTATGGCCAAATATACAAATTTCAGCGATACCTTGGACACTTGTTCAACAACATTAGTGGTGTTACTCTGATTTGTTGAGACAAAATCTCTCTCAAATGATTTTAATGATAACAAAATTACTTAAGAGATTATGATTGTGATTAATGACTAATATGTGCTCTTGAGTGGATTTATAGCAGAAAATAGGTTATTCATCATAAAGACTCAAAGGAAGAAAAACTGATTCAATACCACCATGTTTGTAAACTTGAGGATGGGTTGAACCTATGAGAGGATGACCTCGTAAAAGCATAATATACATCCAGCAAAGTAACCATGATTTTTAATCAGGTTAAGATGTCAAAACTGTAACCAAGAATGACCAAATAAAGCACATTATCTAAAGAGGTCAGAAAGCACATTTGGACTAGTACGGGGATAGGCAGTACTAGGTAGAGGACGACCAGTACTAGGTAAAAGGTTGAACAATTTGTCACATCATTCTCCAAAAGTTGAATTCAACCTAGTATAACAACATTCAGACGGTTGTAGCTCAAATAGTCAAAGAAATAGCCTTTTTCATGTCTTGAAGAAAGAAAAAGTGAAAAGGACTACAAAGGACCAAGTACCTATGAGGTTTGAACCTCAAGGTTGAGGATGGACTGTAACTGTTCAAGACAGCTGGATGGTAGTGTTGTAATTTCAGTTTAAAGACCATTGGACTCTTTGATGAAACCTCCCAACGGTCATAAAGTGTTTAACACATGAAAGAGCTGTACAAGAACTCTATAAAAGGCAGCAAGCTCTTCATCATCAAATACACAACAATATTGCAGAAAAAGATCAAGAATCTTAAGTTTATCATAAGCAATATTCATCCTCTCTTTATACTTTCTACATTCATACACTATATCTTTGAAATATCTTTTTAGAAAGTGTTTAAGTAAAGAGAAAGAAATCATACTCATATCACTCTGTAATTTTCAAGTAAGTTGTACTTGAAAATATTTGAAACTTGTAAGGAACAAAGTTGTAAGCTTGCTGAAGCTTGAGAATACACAAAGTGTAATCATCCTCGGTGAGAGGTTGATCTGATTGATCTTTAGTGAAATCTCACAAGAGTGTGAGGACTGGACGTAGCCATCTTTGGGTGAACCAGTATAAAAGTTGTGTCTCTCTCTCTTTATACTCTTCTTGTATTTATTCTGTTCTTAATTAAAAGTTTAAATTTCCGTCCTCAAGATCGCATCCTCTTAGAGAGGACAACAATTCAAAAACTCTTTAAAACATTTTTAAATGCCAAAATCCCTATTCAACCCCCCTTCTAGTGATATTTAGCTCCATCATGATTAATACCAAAACTATCAATCATTTGAACGAACAGAAAAGTCATGATGAGTAAATCCAAACCGTTTCCAACAGCACTGATAGTTCCAACAGTCATATTTTTCTGTGCCACTTTAAGTTGATCTTCAAATTGATGAGTCTTAGATGACTTATAATCATCATGATACTTTACTATAAACTCAACAAGAATTCCAATAGCAATTGTCAATTCCATCTCTATACTTTCTATGTTGTATTGGATACATCATTATAAACTCAACAAGAATTCCAATAGCAATTGAATAAATGTAGAAAATTCCAATAGATGTAAGCACCTTTTGAAAGTGTCCTACTTTCTTGTTCCTCACATTTCCAAAGTCTTTCTGTCATTCTTCTTCCTTCTTCTTCACAGTTTCAATTCCAGCATGTTTCAATTCAACAACTCGGAACCTTTCATTCTCAGATTCCTCCTTAGCCAGCTTTTGAGCCACCAATGCTTCCTTGAGTTTCTCATTTGCTTCCTCAGCCATTCTCTGTGCTTCTTTCAACTCATCAATAGCTTGTACCTTCTCCTTATCAGCCTGAAGAATCTGTTCCTTTGTTTTCTTTAGATCTTCTTGAGCTGCATTCAATTGGTTCTGCAATTCTGAACGTTCCTCTTTTGATTTAGCCTGCAACACTCCCTTTGCATTACTTTCTGGGTCCTATGCAGCCTCTACATCATTAACTTTCTCTGAACCATCATCTTCTAGTTCAACCAGCAGAACATCTTCTCCCTCACTTTCTGTTGTTTTGCCATTTCTTCTTTTGATCACTATGCTGCCAGCTCCCTCAACAAACCTGATCTTGCTCCTTCTTGATGTATCAACCAGTATTAGGAAACCATAACTAAGATGAAGAATATTCTGAAAACGAAGATTGATCTTTGTTTGTAGTAGCCATCAACAAAACTATATCCGAATCCGAATCTAATTCTTCTTGGGCAGCGCAGATTTCATCTTCTTTCTTCTTCTGTTTTCCTCCTTTGCCAGCCCAACATTCTTGAGCAAAATGTCCAAACTTCTCACATTTGTAACGTTGCACTTTCTTCTTATCAAAGTTTCTTGATTTTCCTTTTGATTTACCACTTGTATTGCTCTTTTCTGATGAAGATTCTGAATCATCATCAGATTCCTTGAACTTATTATTTTTCAATTTCTTTTTCTTGTTGGCATATGCTACCAATGCCTGATTCCCAGAATCAATCCCACTCCTTTCATCCATTCTAAACTCCCTTGCTTCTAGAGTTCCCTGCAACTCTTCAAGACTTAATGTGGAGATGTCTTTGGATTCCTCAATTGCACACACAACATAATCGAACCTGGGATGCAAAGATCTCAATATCTTTTCACATAGCTTCTGTTCAGTAAGCTTCTACCCACAACCGGCCATCTGATTTGTGATACTCTTCAATCTTGAAATCAGATCTGCAACCTTCTCATGCTCATCCATCTACAGCAATTCGAACTGTTTCTGCTAGGTCTGCAATTTCACTTTCTTGACCTTGGTTCCTCCAAAATAACACTTCTCAAGAATGTCCTACGCTTCTTTTGCACTTCTTGTATCAGATATCTTGTCAAAGTTGGTCGTGTCAAGACATTGATGAAGAATGTAGGTGGCTTTGTAATCTTTCTTCTTGCTTTCTTTGAATCTTGATCTCTGTTCCTCTATTGGATTGACCCCCGTTTTTCAAAACCTTTCTCTATAATTTCCAACACTTCTTGAAATCCAAACAATGCACGAATTTGCACTCTCCGTCTATCCCAATCTTTTCCATCAAAATGTGGCATATGGGCTGGATAATTTCCATTGTTACTCATCTTCACTACACTCGTGTTTGATCCTCACACCTCACTCGTGTTTATCACTCTGATTTGGTTTTTCGCAACCAAGCTCTGATACCATTTGTTACCGTTCAAGCTATTCTTAACCCAAGTGCAAGAAAGATAGAATCAATATAGAATGGAGTATGATTGTAGGACTTGTTTATTGACTGAATGGAATGAGTTATTTATACATGGGTCCTCTAGTTAACTAACTAACTAACTAACTGAGAAGTTAGTTAGTTAGTTATTACAACTAACATATAACTAACTATGTCCTCTAGTTAACTAACTAACTAACTGAGAAGTTAGTTAGTTAGTTATTACAACTAACATGTAAACTTGAATTATACAAACAGAAAACGAAGATCAATCTTCATTTTCTATCACTGAAACGAAGATTAATCTTTGTTTCCAACAGTTCTCTTGATAAATATGATATTGCGATATGTCTTTTTGATTCTTGATGGTATTTTGCAGCACTGAAGAATCTTGTCATGTGAACATAGTTTTGTGGAACACAATACAACTCTTGTTTCCTCAGGATGTTGAAGCAAAGAAAGAAATTACTGCCTTAAATAGTTCACAAGAAGCTCGTAAAATGGAAATATTTGGAGAGAATACACATTCCTTGAGAAGAAATTCAATACAAAACATCCCCATAGATCTTTATCTGGATATAGAGGCGTTAGTTCGTGATCTTGAAGCAAAAGGTTATCAATCTCCTTCTAACTTCGTCGATTCTTAAATTTTTTAAGTAAACTTTGTTTATTGTATATTTTTTTAGTACAAGGACACATAATAGTTGATAAGTTTTATGATGTTATCCAAAAGTACACTTCATATATTAACAATTCACAACACAAAATGTGCTATGAAAAATAATAAAAATAATAGTAAAAAGGTACCTGCAACCCCATCAACATCTAGACCTTTGCACGTGAGATTTAATATCATTCGCACTAATTAGTTCGTCAAATTTGTTGATTTAGATTTTAAGTAGTTGTTGTGGAATGTTTGTAGTTGTGTGTTAACCATGATTTATTGGAAAAAAATTATCGAGTGCATGGGTAGTTAATTATATTTGAACACATCTAATTTTGAAATAGAAATTCAATATCTCATCTTGTTTTTATTTCTTTCTTTCTATTCATCATAAATATATCGCATCTATTATATTATTTTCTATTTTTTTTCTCTCTCAATGTCTAGTTTAGTGTTTAAAGGTAATTTTTCATACCCCGAAACACGGCAGGTACTGGAATCTATTTTTTAGTTATTAAAATATATTTTTTTTTATATTAGTATTGAATATGGGCCCGAAACTACATATATTTGGCTTGTAAATTTTGTTGTTATTAATAAAAAAAATAGAGAACTTTAATTGCTGAAATATAAATTAATTGCAAGAAATTTAAATATAACAAAAAATTTCATACAGGAATGATTGAAACAACATACTTCCGGATTACTAAAACTAGATTTAGAAAATACTAATACTTGAAAAGTAATAACATAGAACTTAATATTTGGAATATAATTCCAAAACTATCTAAGGGGTAATCTTAATGATATGACACATTTGATTAGTTTGTTTTTAGAAAATTTAAAACGAATTCAATCTCTAGAATTGAAGTGATTTTGTGTAGAGAATTGCAGTCAATTCTTTCCAATTTTTGTGCATCTTATTGGTTAGTTTCTAGTGATTCCTGAACAAATTACTCTTTCACTGTTGTGCCTTGAAAAAACAAGATTGTCATAGTTGTTTTGTCTAACATAATCCGCAAAATCCCAATGTAGAGTCTGTATACTTTTAAATTTAATATAGTTAACATTAAAAAATGTAACTAAATTAAAATTTAAAAAATTAGAATATTATTACACAAGACTTAACTAATTGAGTATTTGTAGCTAATTGGAAATCCCACAAACTAAGCTCAAAGAATATTGTCTGGTCATCCCTTGTACTTCAACTATAGTATAATAGAATGAGATCATAGTCTACGGTAGAGCTTTTGATTATTAAGTGAAACATGTTACGTCCCAAATAGTCGATAAACTTTTTTTTTTTTTGTTTGTTTATGTTCATGCCACCGATAAACTTTTAGTTTTTTTAAAATGCCAATAATAATATATAAAAAATTCTTAAGTACAAGGCGTACTAAGAATTAAAGCTTAAAAAAATAGCGTCACACATGGAAAGAGCCAAGTCTAACAAATGCGCGTGACACCTTAAATCTCAAAATAATATATATAATAATTTTTATTATATTTTTTAAAAAAAATTTGCAATAGACGATGAAAACTTTTTTCAAAGAAAAATAAAGTGATTTAGGATATCACATTTCTCAAAATACAATTAGACATTTTAAACTTTTTCTTCCTCAAATAAAACAATGCAATCTTAATAAACTTAATTTAACTATAATTTTTTAATTTAATTCCGCAAATTTACTATATATTAATAACAAAGTTTTCTTACAAAAAGTAGTTTTTAGTTAAATAAATAAAATACAACTTATAAATCTCATTCTCCGGTATTACATATCATAGCGGTGCTTCTCATAAACTTAAACTTCAAATCTCATATTAACATGTGATTTTGCAAACGTATGATCAAATCAGTTAAACGCAAATTTAAAAGTTATATTAATAGTGTAATATAAGCAAGAAAAATATACATTTTTTAATTGATTTTAATATTTTAATTGAGATATTATGAACCGATTTAAACTGTTGAAGTCGAGATTTGATGTCAATAACTTTGTCGATGGATCTCAACCAACTCTCATATATATATATATAGTTAGATAATAGAATAGTGCATTTTAGGTGCTCCAAAAAAAAACAATACTGTATTTTACTTTCCACATTCAATATAAATAATGTATCATTATTCTTTGATTTGTAAATAATGTATTAAATTATTAATTATTCAATACAAATACGTGTAAATAAACTCATAATTTGAAATTAAATTTTTTAATAAAAATATCTGAATAGATATTATATTATTTTATTAGAAGATATATGTAATTTCTTTATTCAAAAAGAATATATGTAATTTATTACGATCTAAAATTAAATTGATTAGTTTAAAAATTATTATAATTTTTGTCGAAAAAATACCTATTAATTAACGTTGACATTTTTTTTCTTCATCTGAAATTTAGTAATTGACATTATTCTTGTCAATGTTAAGAGAAAATAAAAAATCAATAAAATCAAAATAATAATTACTAGTATCAATTACAAATAAACATAAAATCTTGAAAATATGACTAACAAATAAAATTGAAATCAGCGGCTACACGTTTTCCACATTCTCAACTTGAAAAAAAAAGCTTTTGGTATTTTAGAACCATATGTTTCTCTTGCCTCAAGAAAAGAAGGTAAGGAGCTTTCCCTAATATTTTTTTTATGTTGTCATGATGATTATGTATTTTTTCTTACAAGTTGATTATATCTAATATCTCCGCTCTCTAATCTTTCTCAAAATTGATTTAAGGATTTAAAATAATACCATGGAATCTGGTTTATCTTCCAAACATTCTGCTCCTCTTTCCTGGATTGATAAACTTAGGGAGGAGTTTTCTTGCGCAGTAAGTAAGAAGGGACTTGTGATTGATTTTTCATACTTTTTTTGGTTCATGACATGATGTTGATTTTTTTTGTTCATTCATTTTTGTAGATTTGTTTGAATGTGTTCTTTGAGCCAACAACCACTTCTTGTGGTCACAGGTACGTATCAAATTCAAAATCAAACATCCATTTATATTTTTAGTGAATCGCTAATTTAGTCAACAAAGTTGCACAACATTATCAATTTAATCTTAAAATTAATATTTTTTTTGATGTTATACCATTTTTCCTAAATCTAAATTCTTTTGATTATATTAGTCCTTTTCAATTAACTAATTTAGCACATGAAATTAATCATTATTAACCAATGTGGTTGACAATATTAAAATTTAGACCAATTTACAAATTAGTTTCACCAAACTAATTTTTATTTTAATTATATTAGAAATTTGCCATTATCAAGTTAAGATTTTCATGTACAAATGGATTATACAATTTTGCAGCTTTTGTAAAAAATGTTGGCTATCTACCATGGACAAGTTTCACAACAAGTGCCCCGTGTGCAGAAAATGGATACAAAGGTTTTTTCTATAAACTTTTACACTTTATAAAATCACATACATTTGACAAATATATTATTCAAGTCTCTCCCATTTTATTTTTTAATTTACATTTTGTAGCAAAGGTGAATCTTGCAATGTGAGCACAGTTGTATGGAACACAACACAACTCTTGTTTCCTCAAGAAGTTGAAGCAAGAAAAAAACCGAATATCTTAAATATTGCACAAGAGGCACGTGCTCGTGTCCTTAAAAGAGATTGTAACACAAGCGCACAACCAAATGGTAATATGGAATTATTTGGAGAAAGTAATGAAGTGATGGAGCTACTACTTGATTTTCTAGTAACAAGAGCAGAGTTTAATGCGTTAAAAGCAGAGGTTTACGAGTTAATACGTCATTAAAACATTTTAAGGCATGATCATGATCAGCTAAGACGTGATTAGGATGGTTAAAGGGCGTGGCTTCGTCAGTTGCTTTCTAGAGCACCACGACCCCGTCCTTCCCGCTCAATATTATGTGTCCTTTTTAGAGAAAAGGAAAGTATTAAAACAAAAGGATTTGGTGGTGTTTATGACATATATTTGATTATGATACATATAAATACAAGGTTAATTTGTTACACATTTCGTTTTTGCAAATATAGTTTGTTACATTTTTTTTAATATAAGTTGGACTTTTAGTCTATAAATAAATTAGAATTAAAATAATGTGATATTTTTTTTTACATAAATATTGCATTTTACTTGCCACTTTGATTATAATAATGTATTATTATTGTATGATTTGTAAATAATGTATTAATTATTAAATACAAATATGTTCAAATATACTCAGTTTGAAATTAAGTTATTTTGATAAAAAAAAAAAATCTCTGCATAGATATTATATGATTTTATCAGAAGATATATATAATTAATGACTAATTAGATTAGTCTTAAAAATTATTAACATTCTTGTTTTATTAAGATTGATTTCATTTTTCTTCTACTAAAATTTAGTAAATTGACTATTTTCTTCCCAAATTTAAGGAAAATAAAAAGAAGAAATCAAAATAATAATTACCATCATCAATTACATATAAACAAAAAATCTTGAAAATTTGACGAACAAATAACCTCCAAATCATGTCCAACACACTTTTCACTATCTCAAGTGGAAAAGAAAAGAAGATTAAAGGTACGAAAGCTTTCGCTGTTAATTTTCATTTTGATTTTGTCATGATAATTTTATCTAATATCTTCCCTCTTTAACCCTTCTCAACATCAATTTAAGGAATTAAAATCAGTACTTTATTAAATTAGTGATATTTCACAATATTGTCTAAAATTACTTTTTTTTAATAGTCTTTTTATTAACTTATTTAATCCCTGAAGTTAATCATTATAATCCAACGTGGTCGAAAATATTTAAATTTGATGACCATTTTGTTAATTTCCATCGACCGATGAAATAGACAATACCCTTATAGGCTTATTAAAAAAAGAGTGAAGATTAATTTTGATCGCTCACAAAAAAAATATTGATAATAAAAACGACTTTTTTTAGTCTCTTACAAAAATAAATATGGACAAATTAGTCAAATCAAATATTAGTTTATGAATCGATGATGTGGACTATTAAATTGTTTATGTGGCTCTAATAGAATTAGTTGACAAAAAATAAGGGACAAGCTAACCCTTAGTCAATTAAAAAGAAAAAATATTAATTTTTGTTAAAAAATTAAGAAAATTAAAACCACGAAAAGGAGAATGTGAGAAACACTAAAACAATATAAAGTCTTCCATTCTTTCTTATTCTTTCAAATTCTAAAATAGAAACCCTAGTCTCTAAAATCCATCTCTTCCATTCTCGACGACATCCATAAAAAACAACAAAGAGGGACGTCGGCCAATGTGACATTTATTCAGAAAAGCGAAAGACGTTAGAGAGGGAGATTGAGGGAGATGGAGACAACAAGGGAGAATGAGAGAAAACGAGAAGACGACGATTTAAGGCCATATTAGTCCATAAACGGCCAAAACAAAAAAGAAGATATAACTTTCAAATTTTAATTTTTTTTAGGACCATATTGTTCATATAAAAATTATTTTAGGGACCAAAATGTCTCTAATTTTTGTATTAAATACACGTGAACATTTGTATGACAATTGAAAAGCCACATACGTGCGCCTCATAATTCAAAAACAGTAAAAAAATTCGGTTGGATGAAAAAATCAACGGAAAGACAAATGACCCTAGTATATTTTGACGAGGGACTACAATTAAATGATCTTTTTTTATAGGAACTAATATGTCCTCTATATTTTTTTGTGAGGACTAAAATGGACCTTCACTCTTAAAAAAAAAAAAAACCCTATAGTTTCATAAGTTATTTTGGTGATTCACTTAATTTTTTTAATCTATTAGAAATGTCCTATGCTCAATTTAATATTCCTTATGTATAAATAAACATATCCTATAATTTTGCGGCAAATGTTTGCTATCTACCATGTACAACTCACAAAAAATGCTCCACATGCAGAAAATGGATAATAAGGTGTTTGTTTATAAAATGTTTGACTTTATGTACATAATCACGTATGCTTGATAATAAACATTGACATCTACTTTTTATACATTTAAGTGACATGTGAAGTAGCAATGTCAATTTATAAGGAAGGGTGTTTAAATTGTAAATTCACCTATTTAAAATTTAATGTGGAAACAAAAAACGAAGAACGTTCTTGGTTAGTTAAAATCAACAGTTTAGCTTATCTATTTAACTTGATAATCAAAATGACTGAAAGTAAATAGAGATAAGGGAAGAGATATTACACAATGATATATCCTGGTTCACCTAACTCGGGCTATGTCCAGTCTTCACAACTGTGAGATTTTCCACTAAGTGTTCAAACGGAGAACGTTCTTAGTTTTACAACGTTCTTGGTTTTACGCAGTTTTGTTCAGATCAACCTTGATCTGTAACACCAATTCATTTCCACCCATAAAGGATTCAATCAGATAACCTATCAATCTTTAGAGAGGATTTTACAATTCACCTTTTAACCATAAAAGGATTTTCTACAAACTACTCAAACTATAAACAACCTTTATAGTCTTGAGTTTACACAACAATGATTTAAAGATATTGGAAGAATCTGAGTATGTTTAACTCGTGTTTGAAAATAGATTCTTGATAAAAGAATTCAGTGGAATGATTCTGATATTTGAAGAGAGAACAAAACTGAATCTTTTTGCGATTGAGAAGCTTGCAAGTATGTAAGTGTATGTAAGTGATGGATTTTCTTAGCACTTGAAGTTCTGCATCTTCATTGAGCTTGGGGTTCCTTTTATAAGCTTTAAGGAGGTGGATGACAGCTATTATGACCGTTGAAAAGATGTCGAGCTGTCATATGTGAGACTTGACCAAAGACCAGACTTTTTAAACCATGAATGTTCTTGACTTGAACATTCTACGTTTTTGCTTCTGTGACAATAATGTCTAATCTGTTGCTTCTCATTCTTGACTGTGACGATCCTTTGTTTATGCACACAAACATCTCAGAGTTGTGCTTAATGTATGCAGATTAAGATTTCCTTTTGATTCATGCAAAACAGGCTGGAGAATGATGTATTTATGTTGGAGAATGATTGTCAATAAGCTGGAGAATGATGTTATCATTATGGCACTGATGTTTAACATACTGGAGAATGATGTTATCATGCTGGAGACAGTTGTTAATATGCTGGAGAATGATGTTTGCATGTTGGAGAATAATTGTAACATGTTGGAGAATGTTTATCAATTTGGAGACTGATGTTACCATGCTGGAGAATGATCATTTGTCACTTTTGTTTTGAGTCGTGTCTTTTAATCCTTAATATTTTGGAGTGTTTCTTTTACTGATATGAGAGTTGTATCTTCCTTTATAGATGTACTGGAAATTCATTTGTAATTTGAAGGAGCTTTCCTTGTATTAACAGATGATTTGATCTTGCTTGTTGAAAATGACAAAAACGTGGAGAACATTTTTGGTTTTTCAGATTTTATCAAGAACGTTCTTGGTTCAGTTTTGTTCATATTTGCTCTTTCTTTTAAATTGATTTTGCTTGCATTGTTTAGTACTTATCTTGGATTTATTACACTCAAACGCACATGTTAAATTAACACATTATTTAGAATCATAATTAGAGTCTTTAATTAACCTTTATTTGTTTACATCAAAATATTAATTTGAGATTTTGCCTCAACAACATGTAATTAATCACGTGTAAAAATATGGTGAATTCAGTTAAGTAGATGAGTAAATCTAATCATCAGAATAAAAAAAAAATAGTTAATTTAACTATATTATTAACGAAAATTTGTTTGACAAATATAAAATATTTTATTGTTGTTTGTCTTTTTATTTTTTTAATTTATATTTTGTAGCAAAGGAGGATCTTGCAATGTGGGCACAGTTTTGTGGAACACGATACAACTCTTGTTTCCTAAAGATGTTGAAGCAAGGAAAAAAACCAATGCCTTAAATATTGCACAAGATTCTGATGATTTGATCCTACAAAGAGATAACTCAAGAGCACAACAAAATGGTAATATGGAAGAAGCTTTTAGAGAAAGTAGAGAAATCATGAAGCGACTACTTGAATTTCGAGTTGCAAGAGCAAAGATTAAAGATTTAACACGTCAACAAAACTTTTCAAGGAATGAGTATAATGAGCTTAAGGCGAGATTAGGACGATTAAAGGACATCGCCATTACTCGCCTCTCCCCTGTCATCATCTTGAATTTTTCTTTATATAACTTTTCTTTTTTTTTTTTTTGACAATAATGATATATAATCTGTCCTTTTATGAGAAATGAGAGTATTAAAAAAAATATTTGGTAATGTTTATGACATATATCTTATTATGCTTGAAATATTTCTTTAGATTGTTTCAGAAATATATTTGTTTTTATTTTTTCTTGAGATGTCAATGTGGGCCGTAATGAAATCAGAGTTCAGATTCTAAAAAAGATTTAAAAAATATTAACTTAACTAATTATTAACGATAAATAATTTCAATAGAGAAATCATTTTCAGCAGTGAAGAATTTTTACTAATTGAGCACAACCTTATCTAACCTTAAGATGCTTCACTCGGACAAAGTATAACGTAAAAAGAAAAATAAGTAAACAAATAAATAAATAAACAACAAATTATAAATATAATCGGAATAAATTCAGTTTGAACATTAACAATTGCAGTTAATGCTTGCTCAACTAAAGAATCTTTAATCTTATACGGTAAAGTGTTCAATCAGTATGATTTCTCTTACACCATAGATAAATCATTTTCAACCATTTTCAAAATATCGAGCATTGATACCAATTAAAAGTAATGGAAAACATAAGAAAATAGAGGTTGAATTGTATTGACCATTTATGAAAATCAAATTCGATTGCAAAATAAAAAGATTTGTTCTTTATAAACATTCAACTTATGATTGTAAAATTTTTGAATAAAATAAAGTTAAATCATAATGAAATTAAATCAATAATAGAGTTGTGAAAGAGAAGAGACACAAGTATTTTTAAACTAGTTCACAACAGTTATTGTTACATCTAGTTATCCTCTTAAAAAGAGATTTTTCCTTAGTACAGTCGATGACTTAATCAACTATTAAATCCGCATACAAGTATTATTTGTTCTGCCTCTTCAGACTATGAGTATTATTTTCTCTGCCTCTTCAGACTCCAAGTATTCTTTTCTCTGCCTCGCTAGGATCCAAGTATTCTTTCACCCCTTCAGGTACCTCTTTGGATTAAAGAGTTGTTGTCAATATTGGGCTTAGGTACATTCATCAAGTATGTGTCTAAGTTGACACATAATCTTTCTTCAAATGTTTAACTCTCATTGAGAGGATAATACAATCCAATTCCCATATCAACTCAAGTGTACCATTTTAGCACACATCTTAGCCATGTTATATACTATTTCTTGAGCCACAATGATGTTTCTTGAATGCTTCGTGTAGGAACAATTCAAGTCTAGTAGGCGATATAATGTCAACCATATAGGGATTTAATCTATTGACAATAAACTTTGTGAGAGTTTTGTAGGTTACGTTACATACAAAATAGGTCAAAATAGACAGATAAATTTGGGATTGTCTATTTTTAAAATAAGACAAATATTTGTGCCGTTAACTCTCACAATATCCAGAAGGGCGTACCAAGACCACAAACAAAGTAGTAGAAGGACTATGAATTTATATTCCATATCCCATGATTGAAGCTTAATCTCCTCATCCTCAATATCCTTCCCAACTATCTCCACAACGATGTTAGTAAGTTTGTTAAACTAGTACGGGGTTGCTTCAACTTCACCAACCCTGATATCTTTAGTAAATGAAGATTTAAAGGAGGAGTTGACCAAATGCTTAAGGTTCATTTTTTCTTCAATTAATTGCCCATCATTATTTCAAAGCATACGACTTCAATTATTCTTCCTTCGATTTGTTGTTTTCACGTGGTAGTAGCAAGTTGCAATCTCCATCAAAGAACCATATTGTTCTCGACCTCTGGTACCACATTAGCTCTTCTTGCAAAAGCAATTTAGGTAGATACTTCTGGTGATCCTTTCCCAACTTAAAGAGGAAAGAATTCATGGTTTGATAGTAGAAGCATTTTTGAATACCACCCAATTGAGCATGGAGAGATTTTTTACTTTTCATATCACTACCAATGTGTAAGATGAGCTTCAAACTCTGCTAAATTATGAGCAAATTCTAGCTCCTTATTCCACTAACTCTTGAAGTCTGCCACAAATTTTGAAAGCAGAATCTAAGCATTCTCGAACTTAAAAGGTCGTATACCACCCATCTGAATATGAATGTCGCGGCCTAAAATTTCGAGTGTTTCTCGAATTTAATGGAGTCGTCACCAAAATTTATTTTAAAATAGGAAAAATATTGGGAAACCCTTAAAAATAGGAAAATATAAAAAATGGTCTCTGAAACCAAATTTTGAGTTCGAGAGTCGATTATGCGTAGGGAAGGTATTGGCACCCTACGACATCCATTAAAATACGGTTACCTATAATTAATTGTGCAAAATTAATGTTAACTTGTATAAATTTATTTTTCCTTTTTAAAATACAAATAGAATTTCGCATGGAAAGAATCAAATCATAAAAGTATATTTAAAATATGGAGGAAAAAAAAAAAAAAATTTATTGTTATGCTTGACAAGAGTGCGATCTTGCTCCTACGTATCTCCCGGTGTGATGGAGAAATCAAAGCTATGTAGTTCTTGAGTAGAAAGTGTTTGTGTGTTGGTTAGTTGCGAAAATTTGATGTGGTAAAAAAAATATTATTGATTTGATGAAAAAAAAAAAAAGATCTCGAGTCTAAGAAATTGATTTTGATGAGTATGTTTGGTAATTTATTTGGATTTAGCTGAGAAAGTTTAAGATCGCAAAGCTGTCAAAACTCAAGCGGCGTAAACTAAAACTAACAAGATGTCGCATGTTAACTCTATTTTATTTGTAAAAAAAATATTATTTTAGCGTTGAGATCGTCAGATTGTCAAAACTTAGGTGTCGTAAATATCTAAAATTAATAAGATGTCACATCTCAATTAATCCCATATAAATATTTTTGTTTTGTTGTTGATAAAAAGCCATTTTTTAAAAATAAAATAATAATAAGGTTGTGATATGAATAATTATTTCAAAGTACGAGTGTACAACTTGTGTCTTAAAAACTCAAGGAAAAAAAATCACATCTAATTAATCATTAATAAAATATTACTTTGTGTTCTTAGAAGATTTAATATTTGCTAGAAAATTAATTATATTTAAAAAATTTAACTTTTTTTAAAAAAAAAAAAAATGAAAGCTAAGGACATAAAGCTATAGAGAAACAAATGAGCTTAAAATTCAAAAACTAAATTTAATATATAATAATAATAATAATAATAATAATAATAATAATAATAATAATAAATGCACAGAAGAAAGAAAATGAGAAAATACTAAATAATAATATAACCCCCTTCCTTGTGATTGATATTTCTACTGCATATCACACTAGAGAGGTATATCAGTTCACCCAGCACGAGATATGTCTAGTCCTCACAGTCTGTGAGATTTCCACTAATATACTCAACACAGAGCGTTCTTTCTCTGCACTTTCTTTCTTGATCACACATTGATTAATTATGACTTTCAGCTTTCAATCCATAAAGGAATTTTTACATCCACCTTTCAAACTAGAAAAAAAATTTACAACCACCTTTCAAACTTAAAAGGGTTTTTACAAACACACTCAATCTAACATAAAAGATAGACTTGAGTTACAAATAATGTTTATGATGAAAAGTGTTTGGGATCTAATGATTTTTAACATTTTGTTTGAGACTATCTGAAAGCCAAAACTCAATAAGAATAATCCATGAATATAATGAAGAGAACTTGAAGTTTTGCTTGAGAAAAGAGTTTCAGAAGTTGTGCTTAGATGAACAATTGTAGATACATTGTAAATTGAACTATTTCCTTCATCTTCTAATTGGTCTTTTTATAGACGAAGAAAGGCTTTGAAAATTCAGTTTAACTTGAATATAGTCGTTGGTCAGTCTTGTCAGTTGTCAATTTATTTCATTAAAACAATCTTCTTGTTTTCACTTTTGCCCAAAATGTTCTTGTTCAAACCCAGAACAATCTTCCTTAAGTCTTGAAGGAAACTTGGGCATGAATGATGAATATGTCCGTTGGAACAATTACAAGTCAAAAGCATGCTAAAATTGTCGCATCAACAATGTCTTTTCAATGCACTTAAGTTCTTTTTTGTACTTGTTTCCATGTCATCAATCTAGAGATCAATCCTGCATATCAATTTCTGCGTTTGTTTTGCAAATGGGCCTTAACTATTTGTCTTCTAAAAGCTCATTCACTTTTTAGTGACCCATGTGTGAATTTTTCATTCTTGGCCATACATTTAGTTTTCTCAAATTGATTCATTTTGTCTCTTGTCTTGAAATATGACAATCAAAATGTTCTGCAATCATCAGTCTCTTGTTTGATATTCCTTCGAGGAATCTTCCAAATCATTTCATATGTCATAAAAGTGTGTTCTTGTCTTAAGACAAGCTTGTTGTGTACATGATATGGGTCCAAAATTGATGATCAAAGATTTATTGATTAGTTGAAAAATGACCATGTGATCTTGCATGAATATGCATGTTTCAACATATCATGAATTAACTTGTTTTGATTTTTTTTGTCTAAAAGAATACACTCAAAATGACATGTTAATAATTAATAAGATGATAATCATAGTTATCAAATATAATTAAATCTTTGATTATCTTTAAAACATTAATTAAAGATTTTGCTTCAACAAATAGCACATGATTATAGATAGTGTAAGACATAGCACACATGACTATTTTATAGGCTATTTTGTTTTTAGTCTATTAGATAATAACATATGATTATAACTAGTGCAAGGCATAACATAGCATACATGACTCTTTTGTAAGACATTAGGCATGATTCTAATAGACAATATGACATGTGATGATTTCTTATGTTCCTTTGTTGGCAATTAGTGATTTGGGAACTAAGTGTATCTTGGGCGATGGAGATCAGGAAGGTAAACTTTCACTGAAATAGAAGATTTAGGAAGCTGATAGAGAAAAGGTTTTGTTAGAGGAGAAAACAAATACTTTGTCTCATGGTATGACTATTTTTTAGGCTATTCTGTTTTTAGTCTATTAGATAATAACATGATTATAACTAGTACAAGGCATAACATAACATACATGTGATTTTGGCGTTGATGTTCCTTTATTGGCACTTTGACAGTAAATGATTTGGGAAGGAAGTGTATTTCGGGAGATGGAGTAGAAAGTGAACTTTCAATGAAATTGAAGGTATAGGAAGGTGATAAAGATATGGTTTTGTGAGAGAAGAAAACAAATATTTTGTCTCATGCTACATTTGCGCCTGCAAACCAATTTGGAGCTTTACTGAAGCTTACTTCACCTAATTTAATAATATTAAAAAAATAATATAATATAATATGATTTTTTTTTTTTTTCATTTTAAGCATGTAAAATAATAACATAATAACGATGGATTTGTGTGTTGTCATTTGTTAAAAGATACCCTAAAATTGTTGGCAGTGTGTATATTAGGTGATTAAGATGAAGTTAAGATAAAACTTAGTGTTGGTGTATTTGTCTGTACCAGGCTGCAATGCCTTATTGTTGGTGTGGCCATATACTCATGTGCTTCATGTGGTATATTACGAACTTTGTTTGGGTTTTAGCCAGTACATGATTGGACTCCTTAGAAAGTGGATAGAGTCTTGTTCACTACGATGTTAGTATAAAACTTTATTAATAAAATATATATTATCGAAAAAAATGTTAAGGGAAATCAAAGCAATAAATACCAAGATCAATTACAAATAAACATTAAATATTGAAAATCTGACCAAAAATAAACTCCAAATCAACTACGACATGTTTTTCCTCATTTTACTTTGTGATATTGTTTGGTCTAACCTTGGAATTTGATAATGCTATTTTTGGCGTTTTCCAAGCTTATTTTTGCTTCTAAGTCAAAAAAAAATATATATATCTTTTGTTCATAGTACTTTGATTATGGAGTTTTTCTATTCTCGCTACTTGGTGTATGTTTTTTAAGCTGAAAATTTTGTTGATTGATTCATTAGGTATAAATAATATAGGAAAAATATATATATATATCGTTGGTTCATAGTACTTTAAATTTTTTTTACAAGTGATAAATTAATTATGAATTTTCAAGCATTAATAGTTTAAAAATTCCTATTTAATTCATCATTTGTTAAAAAATTCTAAATTTTTGCAAAGTAGTTGTTAACCATGTCCTATACATTATTCAAAAATTAGAAAGATACATCGTAGTTGATTTAAAATCAGGGACAAAAAATGTAAACAAAAAGTTTTTGTTTTTTTTATTTTAGAAGATATGGTAAATTTTACCATAGTTAATTCAAACAATTGTGAGGTCCCGCGTTCGAACGGGAGACAATACATTTAACATAATAATATCGACATTTGCAAGTTGAGTTAGGGTTTAAGAACATGTAAGCAAAGAGTTTTAAGGGATTATTTGTTGACGAAATTTTTTATAAAGATTAAAATGTGAAATTTTATAAGGAATAAAAATATATTTAATCCACTATTATATTAATCACTATATTACTATTTACAAATAGGTGAAAATATTTTATAAAAAAAAATACGTGAAAAATATCCACAATTTCAAATTAAATTATTTTTATAAAAATACCTCCACATAGATTAGATTGGCAAATCATTTAGATGGTTTATTGGATTGAAATTTTAAAAGACTTTTTTAGTAAAAAAGTCTCTTTGAATTTTAAAAAATAATGCAAAATTTAAAAGACAATTCAGATTTCATAAGATTTTTTCAAAGATTTTCCTAATCAATTTTCTTTTTCAAAGTTTAATTTTAATGGATTTATATCAAATTAGTAATTTATAGGATTTCAAATAGGATGCTATATATGACACGTTGTTGCACGATCCACACCAAACATGTGTATCCAGGCACATTTTGCA
The DNA here is from genome assembly GCA_037974755.1 of Cicer yamashitae. Taxonomy (NCBI): domain Eukaryota; kingdom Viridiplantae; phylum Streptophyta; class Magnoliopsida; order Fabales; family Fabaceae; genus Cicer; species Cicer yamashitae. Next base: position 38,885,673 of record JBBPBQ010000003.1, read on the forward strand.
TCACTATCAGCTTTAGGTTGTTTTATGGGTTTTTTTCGATTTTAAAATCAAACATAAATCAAAATAAAGTAAAATCTTTTGTCACGATTTGTAATTAAATGACTCGCTTTTTGTTTTCATTATCAACAACAAAGCTCTCCCCTACTTGTGTACATCCTAGAGATACTTTTCTTTTTAATAATATATTGAGATAAATCTTAAGGTCAAACAACACTATAGTAACTAACAAACATAGTAGCAGCACTATATTAAGGTTTCGATTTAAAGCTAAAAGTAAATAATAGTGAAAAACATTACTACCGCTATTGTAGTAACAACAAATATGTAAAGGGTGCCGAAGATAGTGTTTTTAGTTCCTTGCAAGAAAAACTAAATTCATTTTTTAAAGAAGAATTAGAGATGATTCAAGAAGATTTGGCTTCAAATCCATTTTAATTACATTAAATTCTTGATTGACTATTTCAATATATTTCTATCATAAAAAAAATTTCTAAAATTATTTCAAATCTTAATTGAATGCACATCATAAGATTTTTTTTCTTGACAAAAATATTATTTTTTTTCTTTTTTCTAATTAGAACAAAGACATGATTTCGTTTTCTTTTATTCTGAACCAAATTTAGTAAATAGAAGAAATCAAAACAATAATTACCAAGATTACTTACGAATAAACAATAAATCTTGAAAATTTGACCGAGATAAACTCCAAATCAATTGTGACAAAATTTTCCCTTATCTCAAAAGGTGATAAGACAGCTTTTGTTATATACAAGAACACTCCATACCATATAGGTCACTCTATAATCTTTGTCAACAACAATTTAAGGATTTATTATAAGTACTAATGAATACCATGAGCTGTTGTTTGTCTTCCACTCACTCCACTACTCCTCCTCCCTGCATTGATAAACTTAGGGAAGAGTTTTCTTGCTCAGTAAGTAATAAGATCCTTGTGATTAATGTTTAATACACCCTAGTTCATGTCGTGATGTTGATTTTTTGTTCATGTATTTTTTCAGATTTGTTTGGATGTATTCTTTGAGCCAACTACCACTTCTTGTGGTCACACGTATGTATCGAATTCAAATTCAAACATTGCACCAATCTATTTTTTAATAAATCACTGATTTAGTCTATATGAAATTATAAGACAATAATAATTTAGTCTATAAAATTATTAATATTCAATGCTATGTCTTAAAGTTACACTCTTTGCTATTATATTATCTTTTATAGATTAGTTGAATTAGTCCATAAAATCAATCAAACTATCTATTAAAATAAGGTTGGAATGGAACTTGTCATCTTTTGATTTTATTTTTTTTCGTGCACTCAAATTTTATTCGGGTCTCTTTTCTTGTTATTTATAAATCAATGAGGTTAGTTGTGATTATTTTGTAATTTTGTTAGTTTCAATGACTAAATAGATTATTACTTTTAGTTTCTCAACAATTAAATTGGTAGTTTACTCAATTTTGTTTTAATAATGTTTAAAATTTTCTATGCTCAATTTAATTTTTAATGTATAAACGAATCTTGCAATTTTGCAGCTTTTGTAAAACATGTTTGTTATCTACCATGAACCAGAATACAGTAGGGTGTTCGTGCCCCATCTGCAGACAATGGATAAGGTGTTTATTTATTTATAAAGTTTTTTACTTTAACAAAATCGCATACTCTTGAAACATATTATATTTGTGTGGTATGTGTAATTTTAATTCTTGATGACATTTTGCAGCAAAAGAGAATCTTATCCTATGAACATAGTTTTGTGGAACACAATACAACTTTTGTTTCCTCATAATGTTGAAGAAAAGAAAGCAAGTTTTTTACTTTAACAAAATCGCATACTCTTGAAACATATTATATTTGTGTGGTATGTGTAATTTTAATTCTTGATGACATTTTGCAGCAAAAGAGAATCTTATCCTATGAACATAGTTTTGTGGAACACAATACAACTTTTGTTTCCTCATAATGTTGAAGAAAAGAAAGCAATTGTTGCCTTAAATAGTTCACAAGAAGCTCAAAATATGGAAACTCAAAATATGGAAAGATTTGGAGAAAATATATCACCCTTGAGAAGAATTCCTCATCAGGAATTAAATGAGTTGCTACTTTTGCTCGATATATATAACAGATCTCGATGATCTTACTTACTCATATTCCTAACATCTTCGATTCTTAAATTTTTAAAGTAATTTTAGTTTTTGACAATTACGATACTCTTTATTCTTTTAGTGTAATAACAACATACGAGTTTTTTTTTTTTACTAAATGACAACATAAGAAGTAACAATGTTTATGGTATACATTTGATAATCCTATCTTTACCTTTGATATATGATATTTTGCATTGATTTATATGTGTAATGTGTGGTTGTTAGAAACCTTGGATTTCTAAAAAACACATATCAAAATAAATATTATCATATCATATATTTTATAAATATATAATAACGATATTTTATTTTGTCATATATTTAATACATATCATATTATGATTTGATATAATATAATTATATTTAAATAATAAAATTATCAAAATAAATAATTATATATTAGTTTTTTTATTAAATTATTATATTTTAAATATTAGAATTTAATAAAAAATAGAAAAAATAATAAATAATAAAATAATTTTATATTTAAAACTATAATTGATACAGCTAAATAAAACAATTTAAATTTTTTTTAAACAAATTATATCGTTGTTGGACCCGTTCTACATTTGAAGTGATTCTTACGTCATCAACCCGCGGTTTAACCAGTCGTTGACCCATTTCGACTTACTATGACTAACACATTTATTTTTATACCCAAAATCGAACTTGCATTCTGAGGCCTATAAAGGCAACGGGGCACAACTAGGCTAGGGGGACCTCTTGTTAAATTTTGCCAAAGTTAGTATATACTACTTTTTGTAATAAACAAATAGTTTATCTTCTACTTATATATTCTTTCAAGTATTAAATTTATAAATGTCATAATTTTTTAAATATTGATGAGGTCAACAGTCACACGGTTCAACTAGTAATTCATTGGTTCAACCAGTGATCCATTGATTTCGTGTTTTGACCAAGTCGATGATCAGCCCGAGTTTTAAAACACTTGTTTTAAGTAGTAGTTACGAAAATGTTTGTGCTTGTGTCACTATCCTTTAATTTATAAAATATTTTGGTCATGTGCAATCTTTTTTTTTTAATGACGAAATATATATTAACAAGGGGTACTCAAGTCCATACAACAAATTGATGAAAGGAGATAAACTTACAAAAAAGATAAATAAGCGAAAAAAGAAAGGCTACAAAAGATGAATTAGTAGAATTAGAGAACTTGTTTGGTAGACTTAATTAACTCTCTAATAGGATCTATTCGGATACCGACGAACAACAAATAAATGAAATTCCTAAGACACATATTATTGGTTTTTGAGTGATGTCGTGGCAAAATAGGAGTCTATCGAAATTCATCGAACTCCTACTGTATAGATTCTTAACTCAATTGTTGCTCATGATATGATATGCACCTCTTAAAAATTATGTGGAGAAACGGTGTTGATAGGATTGATCCTTATGGTCGAAGAAGAAAAAATCGAAAAAATTAAAGTGCACGAATGTCTGTAATAATGTTCTAGAGCCGATTTTAATAACATTCTTTAAGATTTGATGTTGCTTTTTCTTTTCATTTTGGTAAATTAAGTTTATGTCCTCATACTTTGGTTATTTTTCTTTATTTTAATCTACTTTTAGCTTAGAAATCTTTTTCCACTTTGCATATAAATAATGTATTATTTATTCTTTGATTTGTAAATAATGTATTAAATTATTAATTATTCAATACAAATACGTGTATATATATATATATAAATAGAATATCAACACAATCTTAAAGGAATAAAGAGAACGAAATAGTAAATAAGAATGCAAAACATTAGTAATGAAGTTCAACCAATGATGTCTACGTATCCGACTAAAGAATAATTATAGTTCGTTTTTATTAAATGAATGAATGAAAGTTTATAGAGTATATGTTGCGTTTTAGTACTAGCAATAAGGTTAAGTGGGGGTTATGTCCCCTACTTGTTCACCCCTGGCCACTTCATACAATCTAAGAGTGTACAAAGGACGGGTTAGGTCAGACTTGGTATGTCCCTTACCCAGTCTCAACATTTGATCGGACCAATTTTTCGACACTAACTCATCCCTTAATCTGACCATACCCGATAAGTTGCAGGTTCAATAAGGACACGGCGAAATAAAGACGAGATTGAGCTGTTTCCAAGACGAATCGCCAAATAGTAATCCTTAAACATTTTTACGAAAAAAAATAAACATAAAGTAACTTATAGCAAGTCACCTATGGTTACCACTTGCTAATACATTCAAGAGTAGTAACTCATAACATTGTCTTACAAACCCTAAGTTACTAAGTTAGTGATCTAATCGATAATTTCTTATATAGAGGAAAACAATAATAACGTAAAATAATCATTTGTTGAAAAGTAATTTGGGACAGGACGGATAATCCAATGGTAACCCAAACCCGGTCCTTTTGTACCTCGTCCCTATCTTATCCTTTTTTTTTTGTCCCTGTGGGACTAGGTCAGGCTCAACCTATTGCTTACGAGCCAAAAGAAGTTTGTGGGATGGACCAGGTCTTGTACACTTCTAATACTATTTATGAGCCATACTCAACAATATATATATATATATATATATATATATATATATATATATATATATATATATATATATATATATGTATATATGGATGTATCAAGTGATAGGAGTTTTAATATGAGATGGTGAGAGGATTAAATCTTGACTATAAAATCGTATATGGATGATCATTATTCAAAGTGTCACATGATTTTTATTTTAATCTTAACCATTTATGACTTGATCAATGGTTAAGATTCACTCATATCACACTCTCGTAATAAAAATCCTCTCATTTAATATATATATATATATATATGGAGCATGCCAAGTGAGACGAGTGTCTTATCATAAGAGATAAGAGGAAGCGTTGCGATTAAAACTATTTCTTTGTGTGTCACTTGATTGACTACAAACTTAAAACTCCCCGCCTTCCCTCTTTCTTCTAACTCTCTCACTCTCTATTTCCTCCTGATTTGTCAAAGTTCTCAATGATGCCACGTTGTCACGCTAACCTTGTTGTCTATGGTTGTTCAACTCTTCTTTCACATACTTACGACTCTGTTGATAACAATTTCTTATTGTGAGAAATGAGAACAAATAGTCATTGTTGTTTTTGAGTTTCAAAAAACTGTTTCTAAGAACAGCTATCTAAGATATTACTAGATTGAGTCACGAACTAAGTCGCTCTCTTTAAGAAGTTTTGCGGCACAACACAAAAAATGTGCAAGGCATACGATCAACCAAAATATCTCCAAGATAAAGCAACTCAGTCACACTATATCGATTTTTTACTGCATTGTTGAAAACTGTTCTAGAATTACACCATCTAAATATGGCGATTATAACCACTCTAAAATATGGTACGACGACCACTTGAAAATCTGAATGATAAAATTTCGGTAAAGGGACTTAAAGGGAAATATGAGATGATGCTGAAATGTGAGAGGAGAGAAAAGTCAATAAATTTTGGAGTTTTTTTTGTAGAAAACTGAACAGCGTGAAATCCTCTATTTATAGAGGAATTCTGCAATCGGGTGGAGCACAAAATGTGTGCTCGGTTTAACCAAATTAGCGAAACCGCCGCGAAAAAATTGGAAGAGTGAAAACGGATTTGTTGACTCGGTGGAAGGCAAGGAAAATGTTCAGAAATGTAGAGAGCACACACCAAAAATTAAAAAAATATTAATTAATTTTTCATTTTTCCAGATTTTAAAAAATAATACACCCCAATGCCTAAGCTCATCCCAAACGACAAGACAGACAGCGGCTGTAACGCATGTTGTGGTGGTCGATTGGACTGTATTTTTTCACTTCACAAAATTTGATACTACTAATGTCTAATTTTCCTTCTATATAAGACTTCTTTATTTTTTCAATTCACAACACTAACTCTAAATTTCATCAGTTACTACTTAACTATCAACAACACAGCTTCCAACGATAACAACCCTTAGATTTTATGGAGAATAGACTTAAATATACTATATAAGTAGCATTCTAAATAATATTTTCCTGATATTTATAATAAAAGCAATTATATATACTATTATTATATATTTGAAAATGAAATGTCAAATTTATTTATTTAATCGTTTATACAACAAACTCTTTTATCATTATAGAACAATAATTAAAATTATTTTCTTACCTCGATTATACTTTATATATTTGTTCATTCTATTACATTTTTAAAGTTGTCAAATAATGATGATCTATTAAACCAGCTATTTATATTGGATGTTTGTAATTAATAACTTAACAATTGTCATACTTTATAATCAACAATAAAAATCGGCCATTATTTTATACTTTTTATTTATATGATTACTCATTTAATATTTTAAATAAGTATTACTAATAATACTTTAAAAATGTGCAAAAGTAAACACTAGTCCATGCTTGGCACTGAGTGTCACGAAGTTAGCTTTTTATTTTTTAATAAAAACACTACTCACTCATTCAAGTGGTAGAAATTATATCGATCGAGAATAATATAATTTAAAATCGCTAAAATTAAAAAAAACGCGAACAAACTCACAATATCTAGGTTAATAGCATAGAATGGAAAAACGCATATGAATGATGACACCAAAGTCATTGATTACATCTACACTTGATCGAAGTTGATATAGTGATCTGAATCAAATAAACACTACAATAAGACAAGAATTCAAAACGGGACAAAACAACGTCATACTTGGACAATAAAATCACAAACAAAACCATACAAAAACTAGATATATGTGAGAATCACTTATTTAAATAGGCTTAAATGGACTTTTAGTCCCTCTATTTCACCCAAAATAAACTTTGAATGCCCTAATTTCTAAAATAAGTTGTTTTGTCCCCCTATTAGTTAATTCTTAGAATTTTTTTTAGTCCCTACATTTTTTGATGACTCTCATTAGTGATATGCATCTAAATGACATTTGTGAGTTGGATAAACATTTTTTGTTATTATTGTTGTAATGTAATTAATATTATTCATATATTAAAATTTTGAAAATCAATTTATTTTATTTTATTTATAAATAAAAATATTTAAAATTAAAACTTGAAATATTTGTACTTAAAACTAAAATTTTAATTTTAAATATTTAAAATTTATTTATTTTATCCAACAATAATTTAAAATTTTAAAATATTTAAATAAAATACTTAAAAATTTTTTTATTTTAAATTCAATATTTTAATATATAAATAAAATAAATAATGAATTTAACTACAACAATAAAGACATGAAAATCATTCTAGCCAAGACACAAATGTGGCACATAATAAAAAATAGTAGAAGATCTAAAAATTACAAAAATTAATTAGTAGAAAATCAAAAAACTCATTATAAAAATAGAAAAATTAAAAGTATATTTTTGAAAAAATTGAGAGATTATAAATTGGTTTACTCCATTTAAATAAAGATAGAGAAAAAAAAAGTTGAAAATAAGGATTTCAAATTAGAAATGACCTTAAATTCCCAATATTAGAAAAGAAGAAAAAATATCTCAAGAAAAATAGAAATTGAGGCGCTAGATTTGTGGTTCACAAAATAGGAATTGCGGATTATTTTCTAGATGAATATACTCAATGCGCTAGGTTTATAAAATTTACTGTTTTACTAAAAATGGCCATTCATTTTTTGAACTTTTTATTGGGGGTCCACGTAACCACCCCTTCTTGAGCTTATGATTTGACAGAATTTCAAAATCATGCCCTTGTTTTGTTTGACGATGAATTTTATTTATATATATATATAGTGTAAATAATTTTTATATTATCAGTTTACTATAATTGTTAAATTATTAGATATATTTAATGATTGTAATGTATTGATCATTTAAAATTCTTTAGAGTGACATTATATGACAATTAAACCCATATTAATATTGTAACTTAAGACAAATTTAAAGATGATGTCTTTTTTTAAATCAAACTTTTCAGTCTTTTTTTTCTTTTATATATTTGTTGCAATTTTAGTCTCAAATTAGAATTTAAATCCTAAAAATAGTGATTTTTGTTACAAAAATTATATTTTCTCTTTAAATTTACAACTAGAGACTACAAATCACCATTTTTTGGACTAAATATAAACATTTTATACGTCAAAATTCTACTTTTAGACCAAAACTACAAAAAATATGAAAGAAAAAAAAGACAAAAAAGTTTAATTTTTAAAATAGGGGGATTATTTTCGTGAATTTGAAAAAATATGAGAATAAAAATATAATTAAATTTTTTTTTTACAAATAAGATGATGTCTTTTAAAAACTTATAATAATATTTTAGTAAAGATATTATAAGTTTTTTTTTAAAAAAAAAAACTTAATTTTAATTTTGGTAATTTATTTTCAATTGTTCATGGAATTAGTTCTTCTATTTTAAAATCTCTCAATTTTAGTCTTTTTTTATATTTTTAAACTTAAAAATTATGATACGACATATTTTAAATAATGTAACATATAATACGATTAGAGAATGTTCCTTTCGTTACAAAAGCAAACAATTATAACTGAGAAAAGACAATATTTGAGATTAACACATCAATCCAAATAATTTAAATTGAGAAAAGATAATTAGACAAACATGCAGGCCACCCACTTGTTGATTGCTGTTCAAATATAAAAGGAAAAGCTACATTGGAAAAAAACAGAAAGGGCAGCATGCACAAGTAGGACCTGAAATAATAGCAATTAACACTACGCGAAAAATGCATTTTACAGCATTTTTTTTAAGCTATTTACAGCGCTTTTTCAAAAAAATAAGCGCTGTAATTACTAGTGTTGTAAAAAGATACAATAGCGCTTTTTTTTTAAAAAAAAAAAAAGCGCTGTAAAAAAGGTGGATATATTGCGCGTTTGTTATACGCATTTTACAACGCTTTTTAAAAAAAGGTTGTAAATCCCTGTAACAATAGATGCATTATTATGCCCCTATTACAGCGCTTGTTTGAAAAAGCGCTGTAATAGGTGCATTTAATTATTATGCACCTATTACAGCGCTTTTCCAAAAAAACGCTGTAATAGGTGCATTCATATAGATGATTTGTTATGCACCTTTTACAGCGCTTTTCCACAAAAGCGCTGTAATAGGTGCATTTATATAGATGCATTGTTATGCACCTACTATAGCGCTTTTTTGAAGAAGCGCTGTAATAGGTGCATTCAATAGATGCATTATTATGCACCTATTACAGCGCTTCTTCAAAAAAGCGCTGTAGTAGGTGCATTCTAATGCACGTTTTACAGAGCTTTTTTGAGAAAGCGCTGTAAAAGGTGCTTTTGTTTTTTTAGTTTTATTAAATATGCTGTAAATTTTAAAAAGCGCTTTTTTTAAAAGCGTTGTCTTTTAATCCAGAATCAGTTCACAATTTTTATTTCAAAATCATTTTCATTCAGAATCAGTTCACAATCAGTCAGTAGTACACAACAACCAGTACACAACAACAACAACAAAACAGCACTACAAACAATCAGTACACAAGAATCAGTACACAACAACAACAGATTCACTATATTTTCATCAGTACACAACAATCAGTTCATATTTACATATTCACAACAGCCCAGAACTACATATTCACAACTACCTATTCATATAACTATCAGATTCACTATATTTTCATACAACTACATATTCATATTCACAAACAACACAGAACTACCATATCCCTTGCAGCATGCCATTTCCCAGCAAATCAAATAATATTCATTTCAAGCACATACTGACACCAGTCTTCCTTTATCTCTGTTAGATCTTCTTCAGAATATGTTGGACTGGAATGGTCAAAGTACTGTGCAATATAAAAATTGAACATAAATAAGTTAGAATCAAATATATACATAGTTTATATATGAAAATCAACTAATTAAAATACCGTACCGTTTCTGGGATTATAATTTGATTCTTATCAATAATCTCCTTCATGAATCGCAATACATAGTACCCACAGTCGATGTTGTTAGTTTGATGAGGGCACTATAAAATAAAACATATAAGTCAATAATTATTTGTGCATTGATTGTAAGTGAAATTTAAAAGCATATATTTCAAACCTTTATTGGAATCCATGTGATGTTATTTGACTTTAGCTTCGAAACTGTCGCACCTCTTTGAGCTCGAAAAACTTGTAAAGCACTATCGAAAAAAATAAATGTGATTATTATAGCATTAACAAACACATTATTTATATATATATGTAAAAAATAAATGAATATTACTTACGTGTCGAACAAAGTCTTTATCTCGGGGCGATTGTTGTAATGGCCGTGCAAGGGATCTAGGTAGTATATAACTTCAGAGGTCGCATTGATTGCAATTAGCACCCAATGTGTCCTACAACAACAAAAATTTAGTTTACACAACTAATAAATTAAGATCTCATAAATTAAAAAAGATATAAATAAAGAATATATAATTACGTACCCTGAATTATATGGTGCAAGGAACAACTTATCCTTCTCTTTATTTCCTAATAGTATATCTAAAACGTATTTCTTTACATTCACTGGATCGTGTTGAAGCATCGATATCTTATGCGGAGACAAGAATGAAAATTTATTTGACAATCTGGGCGTGCACACGAACTTCTCATACAAAAACCTTCAATGAAAATTTCAAATTAGATTAATTACCAAGAAATTAAATTAATTACAAATAAATGCGATGAAAAGTAATTTTTACCTCATGTATATGCTGATGACAGTAGCACTCAGCTCCTTATGGTCGAGAAGTTCGTATATGTGCTCTTTTTCAAAAAATTCTTCATACGCATCTCCGAATAGAGCTTTATCCATGCTTATTATTCGTGAATCGTTGTCGCTGCCCATTTTTTTTTTTTGCCTGTATGTCAAGACACGACCCATATCGAGCAAGTCGTGGCTGACTTATTTTAGGAGCAGGAGCAGCAACTGATTTTACACGATCCAGTTTTTTAGCAGCAACAACTTTGGCCGCTTTATTACCCTCCAACTTTTGCAGTTTGCCGGCTTTATTACCCTCCAATTTTTGAAGTTTGCCGGCTTTATTTTTACCACGAACATCCAGTCGTGGTGCGGCAGCTGGCTTGCTGGCTTGCTGTGCGGGTGGTTTATTAGATTGAATCTGAAAAAATGAGGTTAATGAGTTTGTTAGTTTATTGAATCTGAAAAAATGACAAACCTTATAGAATAAATGTGACAAACCTTTTCGGGCGATGTGACTGTTTCGTTTCTGGGAATCTTCTTATCATTCCCTTTAGACTTTGTTTGAGTCTAAATAAATGTGAAATTAAAGTTAACATCGGAAAAAATTCAGCAATTAAATATAATCAATTAAACATACATTTCAATTAATTAAACATACCTTGTCAAGGGCAACAAGATGTTTGGGCCATGCCACGTAGCTGCCAATTGCTTCACCCAAATAATTCAGATCTGCATCGTTGTCCGGTGCAGGCAACGGTGCATTTGGTTCCAAAACAATAACTGGCGATACTTTGACATGGCCCGCAGGGATTGGTGTGTTGTGCAATACTTCGCCCGGAATATTGCACAATGTTCCCTTTCCGACCTTCCGATGAGTAGGGGAGGATAAGTACAGCACGCATGGAGTGACCCCCTAAATCAATGGTTAATACATAAGTATGTGAACCAATTAGCTTGAATGAATTTCTTATTTTATTAAGTAATTAATTACCTCAGGAAGACTATTGAGACCAACGTTGCAACTTGCGTTTTCACTCTCCATGTGAATTTCACGTTGGGGCTGGTCCGCAAGTTGCTTGTCTTTATTTGTCTTCACCAAGAGGGCCACTTGCTCCGTTAATACTTTGATCTTCTCTAATACTTCCTCGTTAGATGGATTTTGGCGCTTCTCTTGTGAAAAATAACTTCTAGGAATTACGCCAAAATCCTTTCCCCCTCACGCGGCCAGAATATTCAGGAACATTAAACACTTTATCTAATATGTCCCTGCAACTTGCCTTGTTGTCCTCTTAATTTTCCGATTCAAGATTCTCCTTAAATACACATAGGATTAAAAAGATAAGTTCAATAACATTTTAAAAATACAATATTAAAAAATATTAAAGTGATAAATATACTTACACAAAGTTCTATTACTTTTTGAACATTTTCGTTATCAACCACTCCGTCTTTATTTACACGAGCTTCCTTCCACAATATATGACGACCCAACGGTTGATCGGATTGGGTGTCTTATAGCTATTCTCGTTAAGATCATAAACAAAATATTAGTTAGATAGTATAGTTTATAATGTACCACATTAAATAAAAGTGATGTTTAATTACTTACAAGTTTTTGCTCTAGACGAGCATATCCCATACGAGATTTCTTGTATGAGTGGGGAATAATTTTTGCCCTCTAGCGATTTGCCTTACTAATATTCTATATAAAAAAAATAACAATCTAGTAAAAATTTAAAATACGCTATGAATATGAATAATAAAACACAAATGCTAATAAATTAATCACTTACAACAAATGCGGGGTCGGAACGTTTTGATACGAATGCGCTCCATTCCTCATTAGATATATAATATTTATATATTTTTGGAGCTTCCGCATTCGTATTTCCTTCACGGTCTTTTAAATAGCAATTTGAGAGGTGAGATCTAAAGCCCCGGTGTATTTTCCCGGCAACTCTGAGCACATAACTCTTTCTCACCTCATCAACAACAAAAGCTAACTGCAAACCAAATAAATATATAGTTTGAGTAAAATACTTCAAAGTAGTATGTAAAAATTTATAAGTAATAGGGTGGAGTAAAAAAATTACCTGTATATCAGCCCACAATACATCTTTGGCATTCTTCAATGCCTTATCTCTCCAATCATCTATTGTGATGGGGATATTTTGACGAACAACAGCTCCAATATAACTAACAAACATGGAACTGTTGGGGTCAATTGGCTGACCACTCTCATTCCATCCCACCTAATAAACTCATATAGTAAGTACCTCAAGTTATAAACAGCAAACAAAGTATAGTATAAACAGCAAACAAAGAAAACAACAAACAAAGTATACCTCAAATTTTTGCCCAGTACTTCTTGCTTTTATAACATTTTGCATTATTGTTGCACCACGTTTGACTTCATTTTCGTAAGTCTTGGTGTTGCCAACTTCTTCATTTTGACATTCTAAATCTTTGTTGGTATCCATTTATCTACAACAAGTTCAACATGCAGTTCAGTATAAGTTCAACAAGTTCAACATGCAGAGTCTAAGTACGTACATAGCAGTATAAGTTCAACATGCATTTTAGTGAAACAAAAAACTAGGAAATACAATACCTGAAATAGCGCTTTTTAGGGTTACGGGTTCGCAGACGAATAGCGCAGAAGACGATGAAAACGAGGACGAATGATCGTAGTGTTACGGGGTTCGCAGACGAAACAAGAACGAAGACGAACTAAGTAATGATGTTTATGATGTTTACGTACGATCGTAGGTGTATGATGTTTACGTAATGAGAGTAAGTAATGAGAAAGAAACAAGGGAAACTGAAACTCTCGTAGGGTTCGCAATGAGAAGGAGAACGCAGAGGAAACTGAAACACTCGTATGAAATTTACGTAATGAAGATGAAACTGAAGAGGTTTACTGTTATATATAAAACCATATTACAGCGCTTTTTTGAAAAAGCGTTGTAATAGGTCTCATTAATTTATTTTTTAAAAGCCTACTACAGCGCTTTTTTATAAGCCTTTTAAAGCGCTTGTGAAAAAGCGCTGTAAAAGACCTCTTTATTTTTATTTTTTTAAAAGCCTTTTACAGCGCTTTTATAGAAAGCGCTTTAAAATGCGTCTTTGTTTTATTATATGCAAACGATGTGTGACCCTTTTACAGTGCTTATTCAGAAAGCGCTATAGAAGACCTCCTTATTTTATTTTTTAAAAGCCTTTTAGAGCGTTTTTTTAGAAGAGCGCTGTAATAGGGTTTTATATATAAAATGCATCTTTGTTTTATCATGTCCAAAGGCTGTATGACCCTTTTACAGCGCTTATGAAGAAAGCACTTTAAATGACCTCCTTATTTTATTTTTTTAAAACCCTATTACAGCGCTTGTTTAAAAGAGCGCTGTAATAGAGTTTTATATATGAAAGGCCTCTTTGTTTTATCATGTCCAAAGGCTGTGTGAACCTTTTACAGCGCTTATGAGGAAAGCGCTTTAAAAAACCTCCTTATTTTATATTCTTACACAACCTTTGTAATAATTTATTTTCTTCCAAATTAGTTAAATTATTTTTTCATAAGCCCTGTGATAATTTATTTTCTTCCAAATTAGTTAAATTATTTTTTCTTCCATATTGTGTTTAATTATTTTATATTCTTACACAGCCTTTGTAATAATTTATTTTCTTCCAAATTATTTTCTTCCAAATTAGTTAAATTATTTTTTCTTCCAAATTGTGTTTAATTATTATTTTTTCTTCCAAATAATAATTTTTTCTTACAAAATTATAATTTTATCTTTCAAATAATACCTATAGATATATATCAATGCTAATTAGTTAAACTGTTTGAACTTGAACTGATCAGGTCAAGTTCAAACAGTTCAAGCTAAATTACATGATCACGTCAAGTTCAGTATACAATTACATACAGTATAAGCAGAAAATTACAAATTAACAGTTCAAGCTAAATACCAAAATGCTCAATTATGGAAGATCAAACAATTAAATTACACATGAACTCAGTTCAGATTACATGGCTTAAAAACAATTAAACACATTAAGATGCCCTTCTTCTTTTCTTGGTGGGATTCACATTTGTTTGTCCATTACTGATACGAAACGATGGATTAATCCAAATTCCCTCATCATGATCATCTCTAAGATATAAACCATCATCAGTTGAATCAATTTCATGTGGATGTGATGTTGCAAAGAAAAGATCATTACCAACATCTTCATCATTATTGTTATCATCATTTATTTTATTGGTCGATAGGACAACAGACCATTTATCATCAGCAGGATCAGTGACATAAAACACTTGTTGAGCTTGCGACGCTAAAATAAAAGGCTCATCTTTGTATCCCACCCTATTAAAATCGACAAGCAAGAACCCTGACTCATCAATCTGAACGCCATTATTATTATCGACCCACTTGCAACAAAATATGGGAACACGAAACATTGTGTAGTCTAGCTCCCATATGCGCTCGATAAGTCCAAAATATGATAGATTTGCATATATTGGGTTCTTGTCTTTTGCACTTGAGATATGCATCGCTTCAGCTACGAGAGTGACTCCGCTATTTTGCATAGTGGTTTGATCATCTTGTTCTTTGGTATAAAATGTGTAGCCGTTAATTACATAACCGGTGTAAGAAAATACATGTAAACTCGGACCATTTGCTAGCCACCTCAATCTTTGTGAAATTGATCCGGGGTCTACATCAAACTTTGACTTTATGTGATTTTTTAACCATGTTATGAAACTTCGATTGTGCTCTCGAGTTATCCAATTTTGATTCCTATTCATGTTCAAACTAGATAACTGATCCATGTGTATTGTAACATACGGTTGAACCTCATCATCATTGTGCAGAACATACAATTGTGCCTACTCCCGTTCTGTCCTTGATATAGTCATTAGTCTTTTTCCAATTATCCATTCTCCTGATAATCTTCCCGAATGACGAGACATGGGAAGCCCTATGGATTCAACATTGGACAGATATTCAGTACAAAATTCAGCAACTTCTTCGACAATGTACCGTTCAGCAATACAACCTTCTGGTGGACTTCTACTTTTTACGTACCCTTTTAATATTTTCATATATCGTTCTATCAGGTACATCCATCTCATATAAGCTGGCCCACAAAGTTGTGTCTCCTTAACAAGATGAACAGTAAGGTGAACCATTATATCAAAAAACGAGGGTGGGAAGTACATTTCAAGCTCACACAAAGTAACAACAATTTCCCTCTACAATGTCGGTAATTTCTGAGGATCGATCACTTTACGACAAATTTCCCTGAAGAAGAAACATAATTTAGTTATGCTTCGGTGAACTTTTTCAGGTAAAATTGAACGTATACCTATTGGTAGCAAATGCTCCATTAGAATATGAGCATCATGGGTCTTCAAACCTTTTAACTTGAGGTCTTTCATACAAACTAAAGTTTTAATGTTTGAAGAGTATCCTTCTGGAACTTTAACTTCGTGTAGAAATTTACACAAAACAATTTTTTACTTACTAGATAGAGTATGAGCGGCTGGAGGTAGATATGTGCGATTTCCTTTCTTTACGGGACCCAATTCATTTCTTATTCTCATATCGACCAAGTCCAATCTTGCATTGATGCCATCCTTAGACTTTCGTGGTACATTGAGTAACGTACCAATAACACTGTCAAATACATTTTTCTCAATATGCATCACATCGAGAAAATGTCTTACATACAATGACTTCCAATATGGCAATTCAAAGAAAATTGACTTTTTCTTCCACCCAGTTTTGACCAGCTCTCTTGCAAAAGGTTTGCCAAATTTATTGGTCAAACCTTGTACTTTCTCAAGTATTTGATATCCAGTCGATGCTACAGGAGCTCTATCTTCCTCTGATTTTCCATTGAATGCATTTCTCCACCCACGATACTGATGACTATATGGTAAAAATCTACGATGTCCAAGAAATACATTCTTCTTACAATGTTTCAACCGCATCCAATTTGTACTCTCTTCACATAAAAGACATGCACACTAACCTTTAATGCTATATCCTGATAAATTATCATATGCTAGAAAATCATTAATTGTGCCGAACAACATAGCCCTCAAATTGAAACATTCTTTCTTATACCCGTCATAAACTTCTACACCTGTCTCCCACATAATTTTTAAATCTTCAATTAAAGGAGTCAAGTATACGTCGATATCATTTCCCGTTTGTTTGGGTCCATAAATTAACAGAGACAACATCATAAACTTACGCTTCATACATAACCATGGAGGTAGGTTATAAATCAACAAAATCACATGCCACGTGCTGTGTGAGATGCTTTGAAGACCATGTGGATTTATTCCATCAGTAGAAAGTGTAAGGCGTAGATTTCTTTACTCTATCCCGAATTCAGGATACTCGTGATCAATTTTTGCCCATTATGGAGAATCTGTAAGGTGTCGAAACTTTCCATCTCTAATTCTTTCATCTGCATGCCATGTCAAGTGTTTTGAATCTTCTTCACTGCGATACATGCGCCTAAATCTTGGTATTATAGGAAAATACCACACGACTTTTGCTGGAGTAGATTCTTTCTTCTTATATCGAGAGACATTGCATTTCGGACACGCCTTTAGTAATTCATATTCATTTCGAAATAAAATGCAATTGTTAGGACACGCATGAATCTTTTCATAACTCATACCAATAGAGCACAAAATTGGTTTAGCCTCGTAGGTTCGACTGGGAAATTCATTATCATCTGGAAACATATCTTTTAAGAGTGTTAGTAATTATGTGAAGCTTTTATCAGACCATCCATTACTCGCTTTTACGTTGTACAACTTTAATATTGCCGAAAGTCTTGTGAATTTAGTACAACCATTATATAATGGTTTCTCTGCATCACTCAACAAGCTCTCAAACATTTTAGGACAATCACGAAGATCTTCTTCAACTGCTTTTGCAATCTCCTCAACTCGGTCCAGCTCATATGTATCTGTGTCGAAATCAGTTGAAATATATGTATATGTGCGGGTGTTTCCATTGATTTTCTCACCATGTCTTATCCAACATGTATAGCTTTGATCAATTCCATACCATACTAAATGTCCTTCCAATTCATCTGCTGTAACGCGTTTTCCAAAACAACATTTTAAACAAGGACAAACGACTCTATTTGGATCTTTTGCATTCATCACTGCAAACTCAATAAACTCCTTCACTCCATTTTCATACTCTTTTGTCAATCGATTGGTAGACATCCATTTTCGGTCCATTTATATGACCTATATATATAAATGCAGTTACACAATAAGCATGATTTCAAGTCTGATATATATGACCTATATATATATATATAATACACATCTTATAATATTGGTCCAAGATTGATTTCAAAACAGAACATATATATCATGAGAACATATCTAATATCATGTAACAATTTATCAGTTTGAATTAGTGACAACAACAAATAAATAAAATACAGTACCTGAGACAACGTTGATCAATTTGTTTTAAGGTAAATCAATTTGTAGATGGGCGCGCAGTAGATGAGAGGAGGGTTCACAGGGTAGAGGAGATGACGGTTCGTATGGTTTGGACAACGTATTAAATTTGTTTTTATTTACTTAAAGTGAATGTTTTTTATTTAAAATGAATGATTTTACAGCGCTTGTTCAAAAAGCGCTCTATTAGGTCCTATAAAAATGTGAAAGGGCAAGCATATTACAGCGCTTGTATCAAAAGCGCTGTAATAGGTCATTTGATTATGTGAAAGCGCAAGGCTTTTACAGCGCTTCAACAAGAAGCGCTTTAAAAGCTATGTAACATAAGGTGGGAGCGCTACATTTTACAGCGCTTATGTTTAAAGCGCTCAAAAAGCACTGTAAAAGGCTATGTGAGAGCGCTTCAATTTACAGCGCTTTCCAAAAAAGCGTTGTAAAAGAGTTGTAAACATTATGTGCAAGCGTATGTGACCCTATATGACCCTACAACAGCGCTTTTTTTACAGCGCTTGTAAAAAAAGCACTGTTGTATCCTCCGTTATTTTTAAAAAATTATACAACAGCGCTTGTATTTAATAAGCACTGTAAAAGACGCGCTATAAAATGTCATTTTTGGCGTAGTGTAAGAGAAATAAGATGATCCCTAGTTGGAAGTCTTCCAAGAAAAAGTCTCTAGACACAAAACTAACTTTGGATGGATCTGAGCATTTTCATGGCAACACCTCTCGCCAACAAACGCAAAATTTCATCCAATTGGAAAAGAAACCTTCCCCAAGACCAATCCAAAACCCATTTGTTTGCTTCAAAGTGTACCATTTCAGACACCGAACGTACTTGTGTTGTTGAAAGTTCAAAACTACAATTAAATTTGAAAAATTAGATAATTTAAAATATAGAATCATTTATTAAATTAATGTAATCGATTTCATATAATATATTTTTAATTGATATTAAAGTCAATTTATTTAATATTTATTGAAATAATATTAACTTATATAAGATTTTATTAATTTAATTTTTAAAATTCTAGTGATATTAATCAAGCAAATGTATCTATCAAAAGCAATGACTAGTGATATAGATGTTATGATAGCAAGACCTTCCTAGTACCACAATTAATATAATTTTTTAGTCAAAATATGAATAATATATAATGTATGGTTGAGATATCCAATTAATATATACTGGCTAGTGCAATTTAAATTGATTTTCCTAAATATAGTTTCGTAAAAAGCTGTAGAAACATTTAAAATGTTATTAAATATAGTTTCGTAAAAAGTTGTAGAAACATTTGAAATGTTATTAAGTGAGTTTGAATTCACAAATGTTCTTTTCTATGTATTTATCGTGTAAGTTTCGTCTTTAAGATTCTATAAAAATAAACAAAAAAATAAAATAAAAAATTGAATTTATAGTACACCACCAATTTGAATTTTTAGTATCTAAACTAAAAAGATAGCACTATTGAGTGATTTAATTTGATGCATAGTATAAAAAAAATTTATACCGTCGGTGCATTAAAATTAAATTCATTAGATTTATGTTAAAATTTCAACTGTCACATATACATTAAAGATATTTTAAATTGGTTCTTCAGAACAATTTATGTAGTCCCGACTACATGTTGGAATATTTCAAATTAGTCTATAAAATTCAACTTAAAATGTGTTTTTATAAATCACTAACTGATTTAAAAGAGGTAATTTAATCTCCATTAATTGGTGAGTAGATAGTTTGTGAGGTTTATTTTAAATTTTGAAAAATATATACAAGAAAAATGTTAGTAGAAAATTCTATCGGATTGAAAAATGGATAAATATTAAATAGATAAAATACAATAAATAAAAGAAATGAAATAGTCACTTTATTAAATTATCCTTATTAATTATTGATGTATTTCCTACGATCATAAATATAAAAATATAATTAACTTTTTGAAAGTATAAAAATAGTATACATAGTAATAATTGAAGGATATAATTAAACATAACTAAAACTACATTAAAAATAATATTTATTTTAAGACAATATTTTGTTATTAAAATGAAACTTTTTGCGAGATTTACAAAATAAAAAACTTCTTAAAAGTGGGGTGGCTTAGTACAGCTCTACTTACAAAGAGAAATTAAGAAAATCTCATAGTATTCAATGTTGGACACCTATGATATATAGTGTTTTCTTTCGGTACAATTAATAGTTTATTTAGTGATGAAATTCGTAGAGAAATGAAAATTATAAAAGGAAATAAAAGTTTGCTCCAATGAACATGCATAATCTTATTTTACTTGTTGAAACAGAATAACCCCTTCTTCACTACTTCCACCTAACCTTGAATTTTAACAAAAATCCAATTTATTATCAAAATGATATGTTTCTCCTTTCTTGCAATACACACATTCACCTAATTAATAAAAAAGCTACTTTACTTACAGATTTGAGCATCCTTTAAAACTCCTATAAATAGTAAAAATTATAACTACAAATTAAAAATCTCCTTTGACAAACCATGAAATCATCTTCAATTGCATTTGCTACTCTTATGCTTCTCATCATTGTTACCTCAAATTCAGAGGCTGCAATTTCATGCAGTGATGTGATTAAGGACTTGAAACCATGTGTGAGTTATTTGGTTAGTGGAAGTGGACAACCACCAAGTGCATGTTGCTCTGGAGCTAAAGCTCTTGCCTCTGTTGTATCAACATCAGAGGATAAAAAAGCTACTTGCAACTGCATCAAATCCACTGCTAAGAGTGTTAAAATTAACTCACAATTGGCTAAGGCTCTTCCAGGGAATTGTGGAATTAATACCCCTATTACTGTCTCTCCAGATGCTGATTGTTCCAAGTAAAAATCATAAATTCTTCATTAATTTATTTTTTATTTAAGTTAATTCACACTATTAAACAAGTAATGTCACAATTTTGACTTTTTAGCTTGTTTTTAGACTAATCATTTAGTGGCCAGAAAGACGTCCTGTTTTTTTTATAGGAGATTTTTTTTTTTTTTCAGAAAATTATTATTGATTAAAATGATATTCATGAAAAATTTACAATTGTTTTTCGGGAGATTTAATCTTCGTCCTTTGAGATTTCAAGATTTAAATTCTTATTAGAAAAGTAACACTTCATTAGAAAATATCAATATTATTATATTGAATACAATGTCTCAAATTCGAATTCGGAAACTCGTAATTGTGTGCGAGGTTCTTTATCATTATAAAAAACATAGACTTTGTTCCTTTTTTTTGCTTTATCAATTATTGGCTTTTATTTTAACCAATTGTCAAATTAATGATTTTTCTTTCAATTTATTTATCTATGTTTTGTTGATGCATCCTTTGCAGAATTGGTTAATTGAGACTTGGAAGTGGGAGTTGGAGGATCATGCTGAACATTTTTCTGCTGCTATATAATATATATATATATATATATATATATATATGAGAATATAATAATTTTTATAATAAATAGGAATCTACTTATGTGGAGTTCTGCATTATGTTGATGTCTTTTATTCAACTTCATTGTTGAGCCACTTACGGCACCGTTTAAATTTCGAAATGTTTGTTCTATTGCTATAATATTATTTATAATAAAGAAAAATGTTATTTTCCTGTTTTATTGAGAGTCCCTGCAATGAACCGGTCTAAAGTTCAACAGGTATTGCTTGCATTCTAGTATTGGATTTTTTTATCTAAGAGACCTAAATTTTAACGTTGCAAAGTTCACACTAAAAATATGACAAATGATACAACAATATAAATTTAAACTACATGGTCAAGTGCATTTACACTCATAAGGTCAACAACTTAAAGGGCATTTCTGCATTTTCCAGAAAGCAAAAGAAAGTTAGTTTAAAAAGATAAAGAGAAGTTTTATGGTACAATTGAAAATTAACATGTTTTAGTATTATCAAATTAAATCATCAATAAAAAGTTTAACACCGTCAAATTTTAAAGTTCTATTTTTTTTTCTATTTTAAAATAATTAATATTTATTTATTAAATTATACATAAAAAATAATTAAATTTCATCTCTTTGCCGCACTCTCTATCTGCCGTTATTCACCGTCTTTCCTCTGTTCTGCATCATTTATCTCCGTTGTTAGTTCATTAAGAATCAAAAACGAACTTGGTGGAAACGACGACGCGAAGACGACGGTGCATGGTCGACGACACCAACACAGCGGTGGCACAAACACGAGTGAAGTAAGAATGAGATAGAGGAGAGATCTTCTCGCGATGGTGGAAGAACCATGGAGAGTTATTCTCACGACGAAGGAGAAAGATTTTTTTTTTGTAGTGGAGCGGTTTCGCGAGAAGAAGATAAGAAGTTATGAACTTTTGACTTGATAATAATTTTAGTTAAAATAAAAAAATTTAAAAAATGATTTATTATATTTAATGAAATTAAATTAAAAAAATAAACATATCGGTACAAATAATTTAATCAACTTAATATATAATATATAAATGATAATATAGAAAAAATTAGCATATTTATTCGTTAAAAAATTAAAAGTATGGATTAAAAATTGTCATAATGAGATAATAACATTCGAAAACTAACAAATCAGAAGGTTTGTGTTATGTTGGTTTGAGGCGATTGATCCTTCTAGTGGCATATTGATTGTCATAACGGTGACATGCTGGTTCTGATGGCGCTGAGATCATCCACTTTTATAAAGGGATTGGGATTTGATGGAAAAATGAAAATTTTGGGTTAATTAACTAATTAATAAAGTTTAAAGTATAAACAAAATTTAACTTTGTTTTAATGTATTTGCATTGCCATGTCATAAAACAAAGCCGTGTGACATTTGTAACATGGACTTCTATTAAACATGAACCAATGTAATTACTGCAGAGATTAAAATAAGTAGTCAAAAAATTTGTTGAGACTAAAGTCAAAAAATTATCTTGTATTTTTTTTTTACACAATGAAGTTAGTTTATTTAATTTGTTATTGTAATATTTATGACAAGAGTATAATGATATATGAAAATAGTATAGTATTTTTTTTGTTGTTATTATTTTGATATAGATCACAAGGATTCATTTTTATATTCTTCATGTATTAAATATGACTTTTAGAGTTATGAATTTCATGTAATAATAGATATTATAGATATTAGAAATACAAGTCATTTTAAATACAATATGAAGAATGTTTAATATTTTTTGTTGTTATTTTTTATGTATGTATCATGAGAATCTATTCTTTTGTAGTCTTCATATATTAAATATGTGATAATATATATACTATATATATTAGAAATACAAAGTGATTTTAAATTTAACCCCTATTAAATTTTTATATTTGTCAAATAATTTTTTTTTAATTAACTACATAAAATTTGGTAGAATTCTTTTTTTTTTTCACAAACTATAAATTTTAACACTAACTTTTTTTATGGTCTAAAACTTCTCTTTATCTACATTTTTTTTTATCTTTCTCTTTTATTTTTGTATCATGCGTTAATCAAAACAAACTCGTGCTTAAGTGCAAACATTATTTCAAATAATTACTACTTAAAATAAACAAAGGATGCTAAACCCAAAATCAACTAAAATAGTTTCAGTAAACTCATTTCATAAATATATGCTATCATGGTTCATATTTAGAATTAGAGTATTAGTAATATTTTTAAAACATGTTGAAAAATGTGACCTACAATTTTAGTGACGTGTCACCTTGGGTTTCTTACATCATTTATATAATATTTGTGGTAATTCTTTTTACATAATAATTTTTTTTTGCGTATATTATAAATATACTTAAAAGATGAGTGGACATAAGAGGATATAGTGATGTTTGATGTTAAATTTGGCTTTCAGTATACAGGATTGGGTTTTAGTATACTGAAAAATCTCAATAATTGGAATCTTGATAATCTCTCTAACTCACAATAAAGGTGTGATATATAATTTACAAGTTTTATAAATAAGTTGTCAACATGTCCCATCGTAGGAAAAATATTTGTAAACTCAACCAACACAACCACACAAACGATATGGATCCGGACCACGTGGATAAAGTAGTGGAAAGCTCTAGTTTCGAATTGGTGGTTGATGGTTTACGGTATTAAGACTAGTTTAATATATTAGTGAAGTCTTACTATTAGTTTAGTCTAATTAAAATTGATTTACATGGTATTTTTGAAATTGTTTTCTCAAGCCTGATTCTATGTTCTCTACAATACTATTCAAACGGACATCTGTATGCACCCCGTAATTTGATTGAACACATTTCAATTTCCTTCCCTTTTCTCTTTCAACACGTGCATGAAAATACTTGAAGACTCCAAATACATGATCTTTAGATTTCAAAGGAAAAATCCACATTTTTTTAGAATGGTCATCAATAAAAGTTACAAAATATGATGCACCACTAAGAGATTTACTATCGATAATGCAAACATCAGTATTAACTAAATCAAGAATATTTTGACTCCTATGAGGACCAGTATTATGAAAAGAAATTCTATGTTGTTTTCCAGCAAAATAATGAGTACAAATTTTTAGTGACATACCTTTCACAGGAAGAAAACATTTATTCGCAAGTATGTTGAATCTTTTCTCTCTCGAGTGACCAAGGCGCATATGCCATAAATCAGAAAAAGCATCTTCAATTGCATTCACTTCTTCCTTGCATAGCTTCGTAGGCATCCTATAGAGAGAAGTTGAACTTTTCTCCTTTACAACCGCTAGATACCCTTTGGTGATTTTACATATACCACCACCATCAAAGTAAGTGTGATAATCCTCAACATCCAAGACTTTCACCAAAATCAAATTGAGACAAATATCAAGAACGTGTCTAACATTCTTCAATTAAAGCTTGCAACCAATCCTAGTTTCAACCCAAACAACTCCCTTACCGATAATTTTACATACTCGTTCATCTCCCATTTTTACCGTGCCAAAATCACCAACACTGTAAGATGAGAAGAAATCATGTATAAGAGTAACATGATATGAGACACCTGAATCAATAATCCAAGTTGAATCCTAACATGCAAGGTTTATGGAATTATCATCACAAACAATGTAGACATCACTAACAGATGCAACTGTTGTTGTATCTTTATCATTTTTCTTCTTTTTGCCTTTCTCTTTCCCTTGATTGATCTCTCTTAAAGAACCGGTAATTTTTTTTATGTGACTTGCTTTGTCACAATTATAGCATATCACTTTTTTTCTAATCCTCGACTTGCTTCTTTACTTGCTACGACTTCAGAGTTGTCGCGTCTATGGAAGTGTCTAGATTGACTTCTCCCCCGTGACTCTGTAACTAGTGCTTATGACTTTGATGAAGAACCAAACAAACAACTTTTCTTTCTTCTAGCTTCTTCATTCAACATGCTCTCTTTAATTGTTGACATTTTCAGCTTTCTACTCGGAGCTGAATTGGTCAATATCATAACAAGGACTTCCCAATTATCAAGCAAGGAACTCAACAATAACAACGCTTGTAGCTCATCGTCTAATTTAATATATGCCGCTGTCAACTGATTCACTATATTCTGAAAAATACTCATATGCTCTGTCATTGAATCATCATCTTTGTATTTCATATTCACAAGTTTTCGAATCAAGAATACTTTATTTTACACATTCTTTCATTTATACAACTCTTTTAATTTCTCACATCTTGTTAGCATCTATTCTAGAGTCAACATGTGGATATACACTCAGATCCAACCACTGTCTCATCAAGGTCACTACCTTTCTATTCATCTTTTTCTAGTCGACGTCAGATTTATCTTTGGGTTTAGCAGTGTCACCCTCAATAGTATCATACAAATCTTTACTATATAACATGTCTTCCATGAGAGTCTTCTAAAATGTGTAATTAGAAGAGTTAAGCTTAATCATAAACCAAACTAACCAAGCTCTGATACCACTTTGTTGGGGGAAAAACTAGAGATAACTATTTCAATAATACATAGTATTTTCCCCCATCTGTGCGGATAAATAACCAAACAGAAAATATAATTCCACAGAGCAACAATAATTGGTAGAAAATTAAATATCATACAATCACAATTTTTAACGTGGAAAATTTCCCTCAAAATGAGAGAATAAAAACTACGGGACCTAGTCCAGTAAAACCTTCCACTATTATAATTAATAGGTACATCAGAGTCTTCCTAATAACACTAGAGAACATCAATCAATAATAGTCATCACCAAAGGATGGAAACCAAACAACCTTCCACTAAAGTGAGTATTCTAAAGTAACTCTTGGGAAATGTAAAGCTACTAAAATTATATATTAAAAGAACAAACTCAGCGATAGAAATAATATATTAAATTATAGACCAAACAAAACAGATTTGCTACATACCTATTACCACCAAAAGCCAATTTCTTATTCTCCTCTATGTTCTGTGGTCACCCTTTTTCTCTTGTTTTTTCTACTATGTACGGTGCTCTTTTTCTTTTCTTTTCTTAGGGATTTCAAAATCCTTTTTTTTTTCTTCTTCACATGGGCCTAGCCCAAAATTGTTCTTTTTTTTTTTCCTTTCTTTCTTTTCTTTAGTATTATTAATAATAATAATAATAATAATAATAATAATAATAATAATAATAATAATAATAATAATAATAGTAATTAAAAAAAATCGGTGGGTTCCACTTGGATAGTGAGTCCACCCAACATTTACTACATTTAATAAACAATGATATATGTTTGTTGCACGAAACCAAGATATCTTTAATAGAAGTTTAGCGATGAAATATCTCAGGGACGCTTATTCTATATTATGCATTGTGGTGCTTATAAATCATTCTCAAGGTATCATTGGATTACATCACAAAAAAACTATATCAATAAAGTTACAAGTAATTCGACATGAAATATAATAAACTAAGAGATATCTCAATCACTAAAGAGAGACTATTTTAGTCTCAAATTTTTCCCAATAAAAAATATGAAAATTCAAGAAATTAAGTATTTTTTATTCTTTAGTTGTGGGAAGTCTTATGCATCATCTTATTTATGTGCACTTGGAAAAGTATATATAGTATATGATCAATTTGTGGATACCTAATTGATTCATGTTTGAATTGTTGACAAAGACAACCATAAGAATTGTTATAGAGAATACTAAAGTTTATGTTCACAAATCAGAGATCTTACCAATTTGTAGATCATCCTATGTTTGACTCTGATCTTTTTTTGATGTCAACATAAAGTGGACACCTTAACTCAAGAAAAGGTTGATTTATTGAAAGACTACTTAAGTTACATTGTGCCATAAGTCAATCACATAATGGTTCAACAAACTTTTATAAAGTGTATTGGCATACATGTTATTTCTATTGAAAAATATAACATATAGAGATAGACTCTATACTAGCTGACCCATTAATAAACGGTTTGACAAATTAAGGTCTTTCATATGGTTTTTTGTTATTAAGGATGCCTTAGATTAGTGGGAGTCTCTCCTCTTTTATGTTCTATACTTAAGTTTTGAAATTGATACATATTTTATTTTATAATTTTTCTACAAAAATAAAGTTTGAGGTTATTATTATTATAACCATTTATATATCTTGTATGCAAATATTGAATTCGCACTTAAGAAATTTCAGTTTGATCTCACTAAAGACTTTAATTTGATCAATTGGAAATAAGTATGATATAGAGATCACATTACATGAAATTTTTATGCCACTCATCCATATCGATATATGTTCATCAAGTACATTGATGTGGTGGTCGTCGGAATTTAGTCACGTTATACGCCAGTGATGACAGCCGCGGTGATCTCACTATTGATGTATGCGGTGGACCATATTGTAAAGGGAAACACTAAAAATAAATAGCATTTGGATACATACATAAAGAATTCTAATATAATTATCAAAATATATTGTCCAAGTGAGATTGTTGGAATATTTTATTAATATTTTAATTAATTATTATATTTTAATATTATTACCTGGGCATATAAATCTTTATTTAATTATATTATTTATTTATCAATTAAGAGCCTTAATTGATTAGTGATCAAATTATGTGATAAGACTAATTAGATTTCTAATTAGATAGTTAATTAAATTAATTAATTAATTGATATGGACCGAGAATATGAGTGGATGTCAGATGACTCATTTGAGAATAATGAGAACCCTATCTAAAGACACAATGCTTATTTCCTCTTCTCCCCATCTAAAGAGTGTTTAGGACATAAAGAATCTAGGTTGAGGAAGAACCACAAGTCAATGGGTGCTCGTCATCTGTCTTTCTTTTCAAGATGCTTAGAGACCATTCAAAATCGTCGTCGAAAGACTATCAACGCATAAATCCAGGTATTCCTAATATCTTTGATAAATTAACATGTTGTAGATCCTATGATTGTGAAGATTTATGTTTGTTCTTAATATTCATATACATGCTCATATGCTTATTTAATTTCCACACTAAAGCATTGTTATATTAATTTTGAGTATGTTTTGATGGATGAATTGGTAAATTAATTCCAACGAATACCACCTTTAATTTTATGAATTTATTCTTCATGAAGAAAGTTGA
Organism: Cicer yamashitae; assembly: GCA_037974755.1. NCBI lineage: Eukaryota > Viridiplantae > Streptophyta > Magnoliopsida > Fabales > Fabaceae > Cicer > Cicer yamashitae. The sequence goes on from JBBPBQ010000003.1 coordinate 38,914,558, forward strand.
TGAATTTATTATTTTGATATTTCCTTTTTCGATATCATTTGAATATTGGATTAGTTAAATAATTAATATCTTCGGCCCTTTTTATAAACACTTAAAGTTTTTTTTTCTTTTATTAGGAAAAGTTGGTAGTGTAGTTAATTAGTTTATTTTTTATATGTTAATTTTCTTAAAATAACTTTTGTAGTTGAATATATTAAACTTGACTTTTTATATTCTAAGAAAACTAACAATATTAGAAATCAGCATTTTACCTGCGGATTTGTCGGCGGAATTATATCCACAGGTAGTACATGAGGATTTTCCTACGGTTCACAATTCTCGTAACAATTTTCCTGCGGTGACATAATCCGCAGGTAAAACGGCAGGTAACGTTTTAGTTTGCTGGGGATTTACATGCGATCACGTTTCCGCAGCAAAATTCATCATTTTCATAGGAATTATCTGCGGTAAAATTCCGCATGAAACGTCCGTAGCAAATTCCGCAGCAAACTCTACTAGTGTCGTTTCCGTACAAAATTCCGCAGGTAAATTTTTATAACAATTTTTATGTTTTTATAATAAAAAGTAGTTTTTTATTATTATATAAATAAAGTTGAATTTTTTTTTAAAAAAATTAAAAAAGTAAGATATGTTTCACGATTAGGATAAAAATATAATTCGCATACGCAATACTCATCCGAACATGTCGTTTTTCCAGAAATTAAAATTCATGGTAGAAACGAGTTTGCAGTGTTGATATCCACTTAAGACCCGAACTCGCCATTATTTTAATTTTTAAATTTTATAGTATATATAGTGTCTATTAAATTCAATGAATTAAGAGTTTTAGTAAATTTATCTATTTAATTTTGAACTTAGTAATTAAATAAATTGTTTTCATAATTAAAATTTTATCTATCAATATCAATAAATTTTTATCTATCATAATTAAATAAATTTTCGAAGAAATCTCTGCAGCAAATGCAGGCCAATTTTTATGTTTTTATTTTTATATAAATGAAATAGTTTTTATTTTTATATAAATAAAGTAGAATTGTTTTTTAAACAAATTAAAAAAGTAAGAAAAGTTCCATAGTTAGGGATGACAATTAATCCGCACCCGCTATATTTACCCGAACACATCTTCATTTATATGAGAAAATTTGATTTGATTAGGTGTGGGTTTGTTTTTAAATACATTTGATATAATCTCATCCTTCAAATTATAGAGTTTTTTACATTAATATTAATAAATAATAATAATAATACATTAAAAAATAATAATAATAATAATTATTAATATTATTAATTAATTATAAATAATAATAATAATAATAGTTATTTTTATTATAAATAATACATTAATAATAAAAAATAAATAATAATAATAATAATAATAATAATAATAATAATAATAATAATAATAATAATAATAATAATAATAATAATGGGAAAGTTTCGAAATAGAAAATTTTAAAAATTTCATTTAATGGAAAGTTTCGAAATAGGAAAGTTTCGAAAATTTCATTTAATGGGAAAGTTTCATAATTTTCATTTCGAAACTTTCAGATTGAATGAAAGTTTCGAATGTTGCATTTCAAAATTTTGGCCTTACTCGAAAGGTTCGAAATTTATGCTTCGAAAAATTGAGATTCAATGAAATCATCAAAGGTTTTCATTTCGAAATTATTATTATTATTTATTTATTTATTTATTTATTTATTTATTTATTATTATTATTAATATATTAATTATAATAAAAATAACTATTATTATTATTTATAATTAATTAATAATATTAATAATTATTATTATTATTTTAATTTTAATAATTTTTCATTTTAATTTTAATTTCATTTTAATTTAAGATTATCATTTCATGTAAAGATTATCATTTCATTTTAATTTTAATTTCAATTTAATTTGTTTCTTTTATTTTCTCATTCTATTTCTCACCTTTCACACTTTTGTGTTTCCCGCGAATTTCCGAAGCTCCATTTTTACAAATTTTTTTCAGATTGCCGGAAAATCTTACACTCAACGGTAAATCTCACTTTCAATCTTCACTTCACAATTCACTTCGATTACTTATAGCTCCCAAAATTTTCAAGACCTAGGGTTTCTCTCTCATCGCACCAAACTCAGAATTTCAGTGATTCTTCAACAACTGTTACCCTTTCATCTCCCCGCTTCATAACACCATCACTTCCTTCAACAAAATCCGTCGAAACAACTTCCACCTTACTACCAACAAATGCTCAGAGAATCAATCAATCGTTTCATAGCAGAATACCGAAAAGGCGCCACCGATTTCAACGACTTTAGTTTAATCTTTTCTCGTACGCTTCATAGAACCCCAGACCCTCCAATTCCACTTGTGTGGTTCTATTCTGCTCTCGAATTTCATAATAATAGATTGGGAATGGGAAGAGAAGCTTCTAGAACTTCAATAGCGTCGGTTAAGGGTTTGTTTCAGTTGCTTGTTTCGTGTTCTGATGGGTACGTGTCCATGAAAAGGATAGGTGTTCTCGCACCTTTGGTGTTTGAGCTTTATCGTTTGATGGTTTATGAGAAAGAAGTGAAGAGTGACGTTGAGGGTTTGGTGGATGGGGTTGTTAGTTATTGTAGCATTTTGTGTAAGAAGGATAGGGTTTTAGGTGATGATGGAGTTGTGGTATTTTTGGAGGAGGATTTTGTGGATTTGATTCCGGTTTGGATGGTTGTTTGTGATTGTTATTATGGTGATGGTTTGTTTGAGGTTGGTGATTTTTTGAAGGGGTTTTTCCCTTTTGTGAGTGATGGAGTTCGAAAGGGAATTGAAATGGGTTGTTATTCATATCATCTTGTGCCATTTTTCTATTTATATGTAGTATGTGTAAATCTTATAGAACGTTTTTTTGTCATAGTGATTTCTGCTGCTTTCATCTTGTGCTATTTGTGTATTATGAGATTAAGTACTATTGTGTTGTGTTCTATTTATCTTTCTATCTAATTTTGAAGTTGATTCAAATATATGCTTCATGCCCTCATTATGTCATCATGATACACATATTTTGCTATGATAATATAATATGTTTGCAAATCATTTAGCTTTGGTACTATCTTCGTTATCTTATGCTCTAATACACTTATATCTCTCAAAGACAATTGGATTCCTCCTGACCATAAAGATTTTAAACTTCAAAGTCCGATTGTGAAACTTGATTGAGCTGTTTGTTTATATGTGTTTTTAATTAGGTTGCAGATGATGCTCAAGGAAGGAGCATATTAAAGGAACTAGAAGCTGACGGTGTCGATAGTTCCTTTATTGTTGTAAGATTATTAAGCTTGTGTTTAGATATAATTGTTTATTGAAATTGGAATGGATGATTGCTTTTGTTCTGGAAATGGAAGCATTAATCATGTTGTTTGAAATCTGGATGCTTATGATGCAAAACTGTTGGTTCTGTTTATTTGTACAAGGTTCAAATTTGTTTTTCAGGATGCAATGTGTTCTGTTTATTAGGAGGAGATTTTTTAGAGAGTGTTTTGTACTCTGGGGTTTTATTGACAGAACTCTATTTGTCGGCATCTTATATATAACATTTTTAGCAAACAAAGCTATTGAAAAACAAACTACCCTGATCAATTCAAATTTTTTACTATCATTTTGGCAACAGGCAGAAGAAGAATAAGAAGAATGCTTTTCAATTGAGATTGATGAGAACAATCAAGTTTGGCAAGATTACTTTGCTCATGAATCTGCCAAGGTAATGCTAAAATACATTAATATCTTCAAAATCCTAATGTAAATATACATATTATTTGTAATATTTTTCCAGCAGCACTATAGAATTATAGTTGATAAGTTCTTCATTCATTCCTTGTTGCAGAGTCAAGAAGCTTTTCATCTCAACTAGCTTGTGATACTAATTAATCATTTAGCAAATGAACTAAAAATTAATCAGCAAGCAAAATGTACACAAAGGATAAATTATAATTTCACCTTATTAAAAATTGTCTAGCCATTCAATATCTAAACCATCTAATGCTGCTATTCTCTTCTGGAACTTCAATATTAACATCCTCCTTTATACTAACAGGCAATTCAATATCTTTTGTCATTGTAATAGGCTCAGAGGAGTAGTTTCCTGCTTTGGTTCTATACAACTCTCTTAATGCTGCAAACACATAAAGATCATTGTGAAGACTCGTATATGTATAAGCAATGTTGTCGATCGCAGATCACGAAAAAATAGTAATTTATTCAAATTCCGCTATACAACAGTAATATAGTACAGCTATTTGACAATGTTTTGTACAAATCAGAGTATAATGTGTCAATAGAGAAGACATTTTTTAGAATAGATAGATAGATACCTGCAACTCTCTCGAGCATACGGATAGTTATGGATTTTGCGGACGTAGGTTGCAAATAAAGTTTCCATAACTTCCAGTCAATAGCAAGCATATGTCTCACAACTGATTGAGTTCCTTTGTTAACAGGAGTCACCACAAATCCTCCAACTGCTCAAAATTTTACCTATTTGTGTTATTCTAGGAATTTTAAGACATTTTAGGAAACAAATAAATGTTGATTGCATGATACTAGGAAGTTATATTGATTTGATTAGGATTTGGCTAGGCTTTTAACCACTCCTTATGTTACAAATATCTTAATATTTTAACAGAATCTTGAGGTTTCTGTTTTGTTTTTGTTCTACATCACGTAATCTAGCTAGTAAAGTAATATGATATATCATAATTATAATAACTCATAAGTAAAGTAATATGATATATTACAATTATAATGTCCAAAGGAGAATGTGTTCTAAACCTTTCAATTCTGATCTATGACAGATTTTGCAATTGCTGAGTGATCCAAATCCTGCTGTTAGGGAAGCAGCTATTTTGTGCATTGAGGTAAGCATGCCTTATCTCGTCATGTATATTATTTGAAGTTTGAACTGGCTACATTGTTAAGTTGATACCAGTTACCCAAAAGAGGATTAGTGCCATATCAATAATAAGAATAAAAATAAAAATATTATATATGTTATGCGAATGAATGAGTACTAAGCTATACGCATCTATATCCGGTGGCGGGGTGAGCTTTGAGTTTGAGGCAAACATCAAATAGTTTCCAATCAAATAATTGATAACTAATCCTATTCACCTAATTAAAAGTAAAAATTGTCCATAAACCTGACCTTAGCTTCACTGTTGAGGATTACAGACACTGATCTAGGCATGTACTTCCCTGTTTAGACATAATTGAAGTTAAACATAAACTAGCAAACCATTTAATTAATGCTTATTTCTTACTAATACTTAAAAATTGCATTGAAGGTACCTTCTGGTGATTCCACATATAATTCAGCACCCTGTGAAAGAATCAATCTTCCCTTTTCAAAATCAAAGTCCAAATCATTGTTGTTTTCAATATGCAAGATGGGGGATCCCCCATTCAATGATCTGTTCTTGCTGCATCCTGATCTTACTTTAAGTGTGGCTGCTCCTTTTAATGCTGCACTTAGCCAACACATTTTCACTTTTTCGTCAGCAACTGATTGTAGTACATCAAGTATAATAGTGCATGTCTTCTGTACTTTAAACTCATTTCTCAACATGTTTCTTTGTTAGGTCAAGTGGTACTTTATCTTAACAAATTTCATCACCAATAAGATATTTTTTCTAAATTATTTTCAATTAGTGGAGAGACATGCCATGATTGAAAGCCATCTAATTTAAATTGAACCAGAAATTTTAATATGCTCAACACTATTTAAACAAATATCGTCCGTTAAATTAATCTTACAATAAATTAATCTCTTCATTTTCTTCTGTCAAAACTCAACAATTGAACTAATATGAGATAATACTCTAAAGTCTAAATTGTTAGATTAGTCCTATAATGATGTTTTGGTTGCAGAGTAACTAGATGTGGAATTTTAATAGAAATAGATCATTAGATCTAATGTCAATGCTCTAATACCAATTTCAAAATCCAAAATCTGAAACAGTGTTTTCCTCTTTTTTTGTTTAAATTGCAGATTCGGTGTTTTTCTGAGATTGGAGTCTATTGTCAAGTTGAAAAAAGCCAAAGAGTTCTGACATTGCTAATTGCATAGAGGTATTTTTCATCAAATGTTATTAAACCAATCTTGTACTCTATCATATAGTTCTATATTTCCTCTTAAACCAAAACAGTGGCTATAATAGTAAGGTACAATACCCGATAAACTAAGAATATTGAAATCAGTTTTAGACCGCTGTTGTGACAAGAACATATACAAATATACACATAATAATACCCTTGGAAATTAAATATATCATAAAAGTGCAACATTTTAGGAATTTTAATTAGATATAGTTCATAATATCAAAGACTGCATGTGTACAGGAAATGGAAGTTCCTACACACAGGACATGGATGTACAACAGGCTTCTCCCTGGTCGAAAAGCATATACATTTGAGTTTTTAAAGGGTGTGGAAGAGTTTATTCAATTTGCTTGTCTACAAGACAAGTATTTGAATGAAGGTGTAATAAGATGTCCATGTAAGTTGTGTAAAAATGAAAATCATTTGACACCAGATGTAGTTAATGTTCACATTCATCAAAAGGGCTTTACACCCAACTATTGGGAATGGACATCCCATGGAGAGGAAGTCTGTCATGTTCATGACGACGACGACGAAACATACATGGATGCGCCTAATAGTAGTAGTAGTCACCAGCAGTGTTATGATCATGATGATAGACACCAAGACATGGTGTATGATGCTGTTGGCCTTAATCGTGAGCAACATTGTCCTCAAAATCAAGAGGAACCTCCAAATATGGAAGCTGACCAGTTTTATAAAATGTTGAATTCTGCTCAACAACCACTATGGCCTGGATGTAAAAATACAACAGAGTTGTCTGCCTCTATTACAATGTTGGGTTTAAAATCTAAACACAACATGTCACAGGTTTGTTTCGATGACGTGATGAAGTTTATGAAGGAGTCAAGTCACCCTGAGAATATAATTCCCTCAAGCTTTAGGGAAACAAAGAAACTTGTGGCCGGACTCGGTTTATCCAAGATCAAGATAGATTGTTGCATTTATGGGTGTATGCTTTATTATAAAGATGACATAAATTTGAAGGAGTGCAAATTTTGTAATGAGCCTCGATATAAAGCAAAAAATGTACATAGGAGAAACTCTAAGGACGTTCCTCGCAAGAGATTGCATTACTTGCCTCTCACCCCTTGCTTGCAAAGATTATATGCTTCTCCGAGATCTGCAGAGCACATGAGGTGGCACTTCGAAAATCGTAGGGAAGAAGGTGTTTTGTGTCATCCTTCAGACGGAGAAGCATGGAAACACTTTGACCAAGTATATCTTGGATTTGCCTCAGAACCTCGAAATGTTAGACTTGGTCTGTGTGCTGATGGCTTCACCCCTTTTAGCCAATCAGCCGCACCATATTCTTGTTGGCCAGTAATTGTCACACCATATAACCTACCTCCCGAGCTATGTATGATGACGCCTTATATGTTCTTGTCCTTGATCATTCCAGGTCCACACAGTCCAAAAGGTAAAATTGATGTGTATTTGCAACCGCTTATAGATGAGTTGCAACAATTGTGGAATGATGGTGTAGTTACATATGATGCCTCAAAGAGGCAAAATTTTCAATTGAGAGCTGCACTGATGTGGACAATAAATGATTTTCCAGCCTATGGTATGTTGTCTGGGTGGAGTACTGCTGGAAGATTAGCATGTCCGACATGCATGGAAAATTCAAAAGCTTTTACATTGAAACACGGAAGGAAAACATCTTGGTTTGATTGCCACCGACAATTTTTACCTCATAATCATGCGTTTAGAAGAAACAAGGTTGCCTTTTATAAGAATAGAATTGATAAAAATGAGCCTCCTCCTATGTTAAGTGGTGAACAAGTGTGGGAAAAGGTTTATGGAATTCCCAAGATAACTGACACAAGGCAATGCATTGTTCCTGGCTACGGAATTTTGCACAATTGGACCAAAAGAAGCATATTTTGGGATTTGCCTTATTGGAGACACAACCTATTGAGGCATAATCTTGATGTTATGCATATAGAGAAGAACGTCTTTGAAAATGTATTTCATGCAGTTATGGACAACAAAGAGAAAACTAAGGACAATGAGAAGGCACGATTGGACTTAGCAGAGTATTGTCATAGAAAGGAGTTGTTGCTGAAAAAAAATCCTAATGGGAACTATACCAAACCTAAAGCCAAGTTTTGTTTGACAAATGAACAGAAAAATGGTGTGTGCGAATGGGTGAAGGGATTAAAGATGCCTGATGGTTATGCTTCCAATTTAGGTAGATGTGTGGATACAAAACATAAAAGACTCTTTGGGATGAAAAGCCACGACTGTCATCTATTCATGGAATGTCTACTTCCAATAGCTTTTTGTGCTCTTCCTGAACCAATATGGAAACCCTTAACTGAACTCAGTCAATTCTTTAGAGACTTATGTTCAACAATGTTGCGAGAAAGTCACTTATTACAAATGGAACAAAACATTCCTTTAATAATATGTAAGTTGGAGCGTATCTTTCCACCTGCATTTTTTGACTCTATGGAGCACTTACCGATTCATTTGCCTTTTGAAGCTAAGTTGGGTGGGCCAGTTCAATATCGTTGGATGTATCCATTTGAAAGGTTTATAAATAAAATTTAAAAACCGTGAAAAACAAAAAAAATGTGGAAGGATGTATTTGTGAAGCATATTTGGTGCAAGAGACAACCTATTTCAGTTCCCATTATTTTGTCCCTCTTGCCCAATATGCAAGTACAGTTGGCCTAAATAAGAGGACTCATCAAAACCATGTGATACAAACTTTGTCTATCTTTGAAAATTTACATGGCGAAACAAGTGGAAAATGTAGTGATAGGTGGCTCAATGATAAAGAATTGGCGGCTGCCCAATTGCATGTTCTCTTAAATTGCATCGAGGTTAAGCAATTCATTGAGTAAGTATTAATATATCAAATATATCTCCATTATTCAACGAACAACAACATCTAATTTTTTTAAAATATCTTGTATAGGATGTATGTACAAAGTTTGAAAAGTATGTACGGAGATCTCAATGACAATGTCATTGATACACAAATAGAAGTTGACTTTCCGCGATGGTTTCAAGAATATGTAAGCACTTATTTAGACTATTCAATCTTATTTGGGTTAAAACAAAGATGTACAAATTGCTTTAACCTAAGTTATATGAATTTCTCTATGTGACTAGGTGACCAAGAATCACAAACTTAGGATGCAAGACCCTGACTTGTATGACTTGGCAAGAGGACCCTTGAGACTAGCAAAGTCATGGCCTATTTATAATGTGAATGGATACCAATTCAACACAACTTCTTGGGGTGAAGGCAAAATAACATATAATAGTGGAGTATGTGTTAGTGGAATTGGTCAAGGTGAAACCTCAAATGATTATTATGGTGTTGTTACAGAGATTCTAGAATTTGAATGGCGAAGTCAAGCAACACGAAAGCTAATTTTATTTTACTGTGATTGGTTTGACCCTTCAAGTCGTGGGATGAGGATACATAATCAGTACAAGATTGTAGAAGTACGAAAAGGGAAAAAATACGGTAAATTTGATCCTTTTATTTTTCCAAAAGCTGCAACTCAAGTTTACTATTCACCTTATCCTGGGCGCCAAAGAGTTGATTGGTTGGTAGTTATGAAGACAAAGCCGAGAGGGGTTGTTGATGATAGGCATACTTTAGAAGTTGCTTTTCAGGTGCAAGAGTCAGAAGTTAATGCAACAATTGAAGATGACCCAATTGATAACTTACAAGATGATTCAGTTTATGGTGAAGAAGTTAATTTGCCTGTGATGCAAGATGATGAAGATGAAGAAGATGATTTCAGTGACGATGGTGAATATGAAGATCAAGAGGAAGATGGTTCTATTGAATAGTATTTGTTAGCTCTTTATTGATAATGTGTTTGATTTAACATTTGTAGTATTGAAAAAGGAATTGGTAGATTTAATAAGCACGTTGTAGCGATCTTGGAGAGTTCTTTCTTTAGAGAAAATTCTTGTGTAGACTTCATTTACAATTGCTCTGTTGGCTAAATCATTTAACAATTGATACATCATCACTTTATTTCGTGTTCTTGTATGATTGGATATTGTTTTTTGTACTTGTTGGTTGTCAATTGGTTTGGGCGAATTTTTACACTGGAAGTATTCTCTTCCTCACATAGATTATCATTGCAGGTGAAAACAATTGCGCAGTTAGATGCAGCACTAGCTTTTCTTGCTACCACGGGTTCAGAGAACCTTGATTTGAAAAAATTTGAAGAAGCATATGGTGTTGGTATGTTACATAGAACTCATTTTTTTGTATATAAAATTGACTTATTTGGATGCAGGTTCAGATGAAATGTCTATTTTATCCCATCTATTTGCAGCAAGTAAATAATGGAATACTTGAGATATTCTTGTGTTTTGCTTTACACTTTCTGCAGTACTGAAGTTTGTTTTGATTTCATAGCGGTATCCATCAAACTTATAAGGTTTAGTAATCCTTAGGTCTGTAGACATTAGGATATGATTGATTTAGTTCTTATTTGGTTTGCGGTAATATTGTTAAGTAGTGAAACTGAAATGAGTGCATTATTTTAATTTTTTGCTGAATTTATTGACAGGCCTTGGAGGTGGTTGATGTTGATCAGCAGAGTCAAATGGTGTCGGAGCTCAGTGGTGCAATAATGGAAATTATGTCATTCAGGTATTTAACATTTTGGTATATGCATTTATTTTACATAAACGACAGCAACGATGGGTAATGTACATTAGCACTTCGATTCATGTTTTATGCTATGACAAATGTGCACTTACATTCCTGCTCTTGTAATGTGCATTATAGTTTCACTAATTTGGTTGTGTCTATTGACTAGACCATTTTAGAAGAGGTTGGGTTCGTGTTTGTCTTTTGACAGACAACTTTTTCTACTTCTGTCACAGTTGTGGATCATCCTTGGTAAGAATGAAAGACTGGAGTCTGGAGCAGTAATCTTCTAACATAACTGTTGGAAATATGCTACCTCCCTTATTTTCCAGCAAATAGCATTTTAGATCTAATGCACATTATTTATACTCTGTTCATGTGGCTTTTCTTTGGGATCATATCATTTTATGCTGGCACGTCTCATACCTGGGGCATGTTTATTGTTGGCTAAAATATTTTGGACAGCAAACCTCTATCCCCTTGTTATAGAATTTACATGCCTCCAAAACCTTCCAATTTGAACCAATGATGCGTTTTAGCATTACTCCAACTACCTTCCAATTATTGACAGTCACTTTATCATCCACATGTTCACACACCCACTATCTGTTTCCATCACTATTACTGCTTTATCAACTTCACTTCCCCATGCCCCTAAATGATATGATCCTAATAAGACATTTCTTTTGATTATATATTCCGTCACTTGCAGCAGTCATTTAAATTTCATATTTTTTGTCTGAGTTAATATTTAGAGGTTTCATTATCAAGTGATATATAAGTAGTATTATGGTCATAATGTTGTCTGATGCTTTTGTGATAATTTGATTAAAGTTTTGGGTTTCATCTTACTGTCTTGATTTTTAGCTGCAATTAACAACAGATTGGATTTTGAGAATTAAGATTGCTTGCTTTTTCTTTTGTTAGTTAAGATTGGATTGATTGCTTCAAGTCAATGATGTTCTTCTTATAAATGATAATAATGAATATTTCAATTTTGCTGCTAGGGACCCTGAACTAGTCAAGAGAATTGGAGCTGCAACTACACTTGAAGTTAGAGCAACAGGAATTCAATATGTTTATGCACCTTGTGTAGCAGTAAGTAAATACCACCAAATTTTAATGCCATCAATCAACTTATACTAAGATTTTTGCACTGTCTTATATTGTTTTGATAGGTTTGTAGAGATCCAAGATGGGGTTGGTGTTATGAAAGCTACAGTGAAGATCCTAAAATAATACAATCTACCTATTTATTTGATGGAAATAATACAATCTACCTTGGAAGTTGATGGATGGAAAGGAAAGGCTACTTCGTAGGCAACTTTGTAAGTATCGTTTTGCTCCTATTTCATGGTTAGTTTTTATTTTATTTTACATTTCTATTGTTTGGAAAGTCTTGATTGACAGGTGATGTGTGAAAATTTGCTTTAGGAAAAATAGTTCATATAATTTTGGAGTGAATATGATACTTTTGAAATCAGCTTATGCATCTCACGGTCATGCAAATACTTAATTGAGTTACGAACTTCACAATAGCTAAAAATTATAATAACCGGACATTGGAGAGTTGTAGGAATTTACCCATCAAAAAGACAAACCTTAAGTTGTACCCAATACTTTACTTAAAAGCTCAATTAATAATTGTGATTGTGATTGTAACTAAGAATCTGAAGTTACAGGAAGAGAAGCTTGTGGAACTGCCTACAAAGCTGTTACGAATGATGGTAAATTTATTGTCTGTCAAGAAGTTGAATTCGTGCGGAGAAGGAACATCGAGCATCGACCGAAGCTTCTTAGCTGAGATTTCAACTCTTGGAAAGACCAGACACAGGAACATTGTGAAGCTGCATAAATTCTGTTTTCATGAAGATTCTAATCTTTTATTGTATGAGTAAATGTAAAATGGAAGCCTTGGTGAAAAGTTTCATTCAAGTTCAACATTTTGTGTATTGATTGGAATGTTTGATATGAAATAGCTTTAGGGATCTCTGCAACAGTATCTAAACTTAGTTATGATTTGCGAACATGATATAAATTTTTAGGAGTATTGCAATAGTTGGATCATATTATAATTAATATGTAGCAATGATTTGTGAACATGATATAAAAAATGTATTGCAATAGTATTTCAATTAAAGACTAATATTAAATATTTAAAAAATGTATTTTATAATAATATTTTCATATATTTTTTGTTGAAATTTTCATATAAATAAAAAATCAGAAAGATTAGTGGACGGTGGAAATTTAAACAAATATTCTGCTGATTATACTTTGAAAATCATTTTGATGCGAAATTACCTGCGGATTTTCAAAAGAAAAGTATTTTAATAGAAAATTTCAGGTGGATATACCTGCGGATTTGCATAGGAAAAGTATTTGTAGGAACAAGACTGCAGATATTTCTGTATGAAATGTCGTAAGAAAATGCCTTAAGTTTGCTTAATATTTATTGTAATAGTAGTTTGAATTATTCAATTTTAAATATCGATCTTTGAATTATTTTTTAATTTAATTACAATAATATTTTATGATTTATTGATTTACTATAATTAAAGTGCATATAACATATATAAATCAAGGTATAGTTAAATTAGTTGAGTTTAAATAGTTAAGACACTCATTTGAATATTACTGAAGTAATTTTTAATTAGAATTTATTAAATTTTGAATCTCAAACTCAAAATGACTCTCACAATTTTCTCTTTTGAATCTCAAACTCAAAATTACTATGACAATTTTCCCTTAAGAATCAAAAGATTAAAAAAAAAAATACATATACATAGCTACATGTGTGCCAACAAGTTTGCTTGTTTAGGTACTCCCTCCATTAATAATTGTGTTTGGTGGGATTTAACTCCCCTTTTATTTTGGAGTAGTTTTATGGGAAATACGATCATGTTCCCAATTTTATATTTAAATTATTCTCTCTTAGGCTGGGTTGATGCCAAATGATGTTGTTTATTTTCTTTTTTATAATTTTAATTTACTTTTTGTTTGGCGAATGTTAGTATTTTTATAATCTTTAATAATATTTATAGATGATTAAGTAATTGAATTCAAGTCGTTAATAGATTTTAATTAAAAACAAATTATTTAAAAAAATTTAAGTTCCAATCATAAAATAATTTTTCGTTATATTTTCCTTAGCTTCTAATCGAATTTTAAATTACTTTAACTCTATTTTCCAGAATATTGGAGGTTGAAAAAAAATATTGATGGATGGCCAGAGGTGATTTAGTCTAAACATCTAGATAGCATCTCTTATTCAGTTATGGGGGGAGGCTGTAGATGGCTTCAATTCAGGTGATATTGGGGTGAAGTCAGTGGTGGAGTTTTACAATTTTTATTGAGAGCCATTAAAAAATATAAGATATAATTTAGCTTTTCAAAATTTTTGACATAGTCTTTGTGTTGGTATAGTTGGAATTTGAACACATACTATATTAATGATTCTGAGTTTGAAACCAAGCCTCACTCTTTTTAAAAAAAAAATCACTATAATTAATAAACTAAAAAAATTTATACCACTTAAATCTTTAAGATATTTAACGAGCCAAATAATATATATAAAATATATAATACATAAATATTCTTACATTGTGAATTGTCTTGAGGAGTCATATTTGAGTTTGATTGCAAAGTAGTGGTAGAAAGTGTCCTTTTTGATCCAATCCAACATATGACACAATAGTAATTGCGGCATTTATTTCGAAAAGTAGACAAATATTTTTCTTACTACCAAATTGTTGGACTACTGTTTTATTTTTGTTTCATATCCTTGAGTTTTTATATCAGTTCAATTCTACAATTACTCTCTCAAGCATTTTTCAGAGAAGTTAACTAGACGGGAGATGCTTTTGCCAAGTATGTGTTACTATTGACAGGTTTCGATTGTATTTTCGATTGGATTCCTAATTTTGCTTCTTGTTATGTTTGTTTTAATAGAAAAATAAGTTTCTTTCCAATGTTAAATTCTCATTTTAAAATGAGATTCATATTCTTCATCTATATTCTAAGAACAATAAAAAAGTCAAAAATACCTTAATGATACACCTAAATATTACATAAGTCAATTAAAAATCATCAAACCAAAATTTTAATCTTAACAAATAAATTAATTTCTTCCACATATAGAGAATGGTCAAGAATAATGCAAGATCTACAATTTTTAATTTCATTCATGTACGAAAAACGTATTTGTTGGTATTCGTTCATATCGACTATATATGGTTTTTGACATGACCAATCTAACCACATGTTGACAAGTGATATGTAAGGTTGAGATGATAAATTTAGCGATAGCCTCAATAAAACCCTTACTTAAAATATGATATTGACTTAATGAGTATTTCTCAAACATTTCAACAAACATATGAAGTACAAATTTGAAACAAACTAAAATGCTGCAACAAGTTAGATGAGTTATTTTAGCCAAAAAAATAGGTTTAAACCAAATATCTCCTATGAATAAAGAAGAAAGAAGGGCTAAAAAGAAAAAGAACCCACGACGCTAAGACTACTTACTACATTAGGTCTCTAGAGCAGGAGATAGACACAACTAGAGACAAAGTAGTGTAGGGGCCACTTTGGTTGTGTAATTTATCTTTTTTAAAAAATAGATGATTTTTTTCTTCTCTTAATAAGTTGATTCTCGAGTAATCCACCAAATTATTGAATGCTCTAAAATAGGTATTTGAGATTATGAATATTTCAAAAAGGTCTCTGACTTTATAAAATTGTCATGTTGTCTTCTATTTAAACGACTTACTATCAATTTGGTCTCTATATTTTAACCACTTACTACCAATAATATATAGTCTTCAATATACTTTCACAAGAACTAAGATGAGTAAAATTTAACACTTTTGAAAGAAAAAAAATAGTGAATACTCATGTCATTTGAAAAGGAGCATACAATGAAATAAGCCAATGTTAGGCTCTTGTGATTAGGATTTGTCAAACTTGTATTTCATGGAGTTGACGTGTAAGATTTCTATTGAGGAATTCATTTCATGGATTTACTTGAACTTGCTATATGGTGAAAGAGAAAAATCCTAGCAGAGGCCAGGGCCCTGTAGAAAACAACCTACGTCCGTCCCTGGGTAGAGGCTTTTACTGCCTCTTTCTTCATCTTGATTGATAGAAATGGTTTCTCGTTTCCTACTTCCCAAAATCTTTTAACTTTCTTTTTCTTTTTTGGTGGTTTCCTTCTTATTGGGGCTTAACCGTTTTTATTCATAAAAATAAAATAAAATAAAATTTTCAAAAGTTTATTAGGGGACATGAAAATTTAATTATTTAGTAAAAAAAAAAGAAAATTTAATTATTCATACCTTAACTAGTAGCTATACATTTAGGTAGTATCCAATCTTTTATTAATATTGCTGATTTTGTTTACAGTAAAATGCATTAATTTTTCTTCAATAATAATAATATAAAAACTCGACAAACCCAAAACTATGAAAAAAAAAGTTTATTTTGAAAAAATATCAAAAAAAAAAGTTATGCAGATATAATAAAAAAATAGATTAGTTATATGTGTGGGTATGCATTTTTTCCATCCCTACATCCACCTTGACACCACCCAATAAATGGGTTGCTCGTGAACTACATGACCCCACCATACTTTAGTACCGTGAATTTAGCACTAAGGTGTGAAGTGACTCAATTAGGCCCCGCTCCATCTCAAGTGCATGCATCTCAATTTTTGTTTCTACCTTCAATTTCTAGAATTAAAAAGTCACACATTAATGTCAAACCTCACAAGCAATAGCAAAATCATAAATTAATATTCTTACTAAGATAGCTTTCCACTAATCCAACATGGTACCAAAATAATAAATACATATTCACTGTCTCCATACTAGAGAATATTCTGTCCACATTATAACACCTCGTCCTCTTTCATAGCTCCAAAGAAAGGAGCAAACAAAAACAACAAATATATATATTATATATAAATATATAAACAAGGAAATCAATGGTGAAACATTTTTCTTGTCAATCTAAATAACCCATCACCCTTTTTCTCCAACAATTTTTGGAGACCTCAAAGAGATTTTTGAGCTTAACCAAATTATCTAAGTGGTAGCCCATTTTACTAGCTACACTAGTCAATAGATCAATTCAAAATAAACTTCTTTTTTTTTTTTCATAATTACAATTTTGATATTTTTATATTCACTAAATCCACAAAATTAGTCCTCTTTTTTTAAATCCAACAACTTTTTCTCGCACTCAAATTTTTTAACCAAAAAGTGGTGATGTAGTATAAAACTTGTTGACATAGAATCATCAAGATAAATTTATAATATACAGATCATTAATTAAAATTTGTCCCATCACCAATTTTGAATAAAAAAATATGAACGCGAGATCAAAAAACATGATTTTAAAAAGGGGAACTAATTATGTGAGCAAGTGAAAAAATAAATACCAAAACTGCGATTAAACTTTTTTTTTTACCATAATAGATCATGGACAATTAGGGTTTCTTCCAGGACCACCATAATAGAAATAACTGCCCCAATCACCAGCACTACCAGTTTTGACATTATAGCAATTTTGTTGCTCAGTATAAGTACCAAGATCTTTTGGAGCCCTTAGTTTGTTGTCACCATCAACAATTTGAATGTTCTTGAAATAACTAGCTTTTCCAAAACCTTCATGAGGGAAATGTCCACTTCCCATTTGTGTTGAGGTGTGTTGACCATCAGACTCAGAGTTCACAACTTCACCTCCCCATTCAATCATTGAGGCACTCTCAGTGAGGTAAGAGAATAAAGGAGCTGGCCAGTATCCTAGAACATGATCATTCCCAAATTGCATCCACCAGTTTCCCTCTTTTGGGTCCTACACATTAGTTTTAATAAATAGATATATAACATTAGATGACATTCCTCCATATTAAATTCATGGACAAACATGGTATCATGTGACTTTTTAACTAACTTTTAATTATGATCACCGATGTGTGTGTCTGTGTATACGAAAGGTACACATTTGATTTTAAATTGTGATCTGCAACCTAAATAGCAGCCATAATATAATTGTTTTAGAGGTTTCTACAACGGTATCACAACTTTAGTTGTGGCTAACATCAAACACATTTGTTTGCATTTTACTGCAACGTACATATTTACAATGTAACCACAACTGTAATTTAAAACTATGTGTACACACCCGAATTAGAATTTCGCGTTGTCATAGATTCCACACATTAATGCAATTCAGTTTAAACTCATTGGATTAGGATCGGACGACTCAAATCAGATACCTATGGTCTTAATCCAATACTTTCAAACTGCTTCTTGCGTGAATGCATGAAATCTTTGATTGCAGCGAATGTGAATTCACACACACAGACACACATATATGCATACATACATTCAGATATAATGAGTTAAGTGTCAGAGATTCTCTTAATTTAAAATTAAATATAATGTACCTATACAAAACAAATATATTAATATATAATTGAAGTGTTTGTTAAGTGTGGGGCATATTTTCTTTCCATAATGTCCAATGACAAAAGATAACATTATAAAAAGATAAAATAAATGTACCTTCCAGACCAAGATGCTTATATCATATTGGGAAGAACCATAGTTAGAAAGTGGGAATATACTTGCTCCAAGGGCTATATCATTGTTAATTTGAATAAAACCAGAGCAAAGAAGATTATAACAACCAGTTGCTTGATATGCATCACTCTGTCACATTAATGAAACAATTTCATCAAATGATTGAGAAACTGAAAAATATTAATTTGAAGAAAAAAAATGGGGTGATTGAAATGAGAACTCACTGTCCAATAAGTGAAGAGTCTAGTGTTATTGTCACCATACAAATCTGGACTGACCTAAATTATTGCCAGAGCAGAAAGGACAGAAACAGGAAATTAGAAGATAAGTAATAAATCATAAAGAGAAAAAATACATGTATTTATATAAGCTATAAAGTACTTTTCAGACATACATGTACTTTTTTTATATTTTAACATCTTTTGTCTAAGAAATAACTTTTATATTCATTATCTTCTGAAAAAGGTACTTCTTTTGAGACCAAATACATGTATTTTTTTTTTTGTTTATATTTGAGGTTGGAGGGAGTATCTTTCAGAAGATAATGAATTTGAAAATTATTTTTAAGTCAAAAGATGATAATAGAAAGAAAATTTCAAATGATATACCTGCCAGCCTGCTTCAATGCTATTGAGATCTTGACCAAAGGAACCAGCCAAAATCCACATTTGAGACAGGCTGAATTCATTAGGTTGTTGAATTTTTGGGTCCCAAACGTTTATGGTTGCTTTTGCTCCATAGAAATCATCTCCCTCCACATAAGCTATGGCATGCTAATTACTCCAAAAAAATAAAATCAAAAGGAATAAAACAAATACATAAAATCAGGAGAATTGTAACAACTAAAGCATTTTCATGTTATGTGAGACCAGTTACATAGATCAAATGACATAGTAGTGTCCTATCATAAAAGATCAGACTTTTCCTAAAGTGAAAAACTCAATTATTGATATGCATAACAAATCATGAATATGTTGAAATATCAATTATTGATTATCTATTGAGAAATTTTTTATTTGTTACTTATGTATTATGTACCAACTTCTATCTTTTATTTTGCACATAAAAGAGACTTATAATGAGAAAGTACATACTCATACAGGTTTTTGCCCCTTTTACTGGCTTTGAAATAATAAAAAAAAAAGTAAGAATAAGAATAAGTTAAATATGTTTTTAGTGTCAGTAAAACTGTAAAAACAACTCTATAAATTTATGGAATTTTCATGTGTAATCTCTATAATTTTTTTGACTATTTTTAGTCGGCTTAATTGCACTTTTGGTTATCTATTTTACCACATTTACGAAAATAATCTCCGTATTTTAAAATCAAACTTTTAAGTCCCTCTTTTTTCACATTTGTTGGAATTGGTCTCAAACTAGAATTTTGAACTATAAAATGGTGATTTTGAGCATAAAATTTGACGAGAAAATATAACTTTAGGGTAAAAAATCACATTTTTTAGACTAAAATTCACTATTTTTACAGTAAAAATTATGTTTTGGAACCAAAACTATAACAAATGTAAAAATAAAAAGACCAAAAAGTTCAATTTTAAAATAAGAGAGACTATTTTCATAAATATGTTAAAATAGAGGCACCAAAAGTAAGTGCAAGCCTTTTTAGTGTTTATCTTTTATAGAAAGGATGTTTTCAATTGCGAAAAATGGACTAAAACACCCATTTTACAAAAGGTAGAGATTAAAAATTGATAATTTTTTTTTAATGGAACTAAAATAAAATAAAAAAATTATAGGAATTAAAAAGAAATTAAACCCAATATGAAATGAGAATACTTTCTTAGTAACTAGTATCAGTGACTTGAAGTTGCTGTAGGTTCATTATAAGAGACAAGAGTCCCATGACAGTGGCAGTACCTGATGGCCACTCTGAGTGATGATGTCAGGTAAGGGTTTTGCAGGTTTTGGCTGAGGGATGCTTCTTTGATTCTTCTTTCCAAATTTCTGGACAGAACTAGCCCTTAATATGTCATCCTTTTTAGTCCTTCTGATAGGAATTGTTCCTTCAGAACACCTCCCATTTTTGTGCCAAAGCTGAGTTATAGGCTTGGAATTTGAAGAGGTTTTGATTTTGCTCTCTCCAAAAGTTTTCCCTTCTGGATGGAAATTTGGTCTCACCTATATCACAAATTAACCAATTATTGTTTGAAATTCAAACCAAAACCAAATTATCCTTAAAAGAAAGATACAACAAATTTTGAATTAATTAAGAATTAGATGAGAAAGCAAAATGGAAATTCACCTGAATCTTGTGATTTTTGAGGTCAGGGTGATCAAAAGCTGGTTGGTGTGAAACATGAACACAGTCAATAATATCTCCATCAGGACTCTGCATTCACAAACCGAAATGTAAACACACAAGTTACAATCACATGCAAAAAATTAACTATGTTTATGAATGGTCCCAAAAATCTAAAAAAAAAAAATTTATTACAATTCTTAGCAAAAGCTACAAAAGAGAGACACCAAGAAAAAGTATACTATAATACTAAGATTCTGTTTTAATTGCAAGAACAATAACAATAGTTGATTCTCCATTACTCCAAATGAAAAAGACTAAAGGAAGTCCCAACTCCCAAGGGAGACAACAAGAGCAACCAAGAGTAGAGTTCCTTTCAAACCCAAAAAGTTTTATTTTTTACAAATCCCAATTAGAAAAAATAAATAAAACCGTTAAGCAATCAATGAAAAAGTGACAGGGGAAAAAGGAAACAAAAAGCTAAGAAAAAGAAGTGGCAGTGAGAAAGTAAAAAAAAAATCTCTACCTTGATAGTCTTAACAGGTTGCCTGTTCAAATTCTTCAAGTGCTTCTGAACTTCAAGTTTCTGAATTGAACCGCCGCCGCCGCCGCCGGTGGTGGTGCTAAGGGTGGTTCTACCAGCACAAGTTAAAGGAGCCGACAAAACCAAAATCAAACACAAACAGAACACAACCTTCCCACCCCAATTCTTCTCAAATCCAAAATTGGCCTCCATTAAAGCCACCCCAAATGAAAAAGCATACAACTTTATGAAAATTCTCAAGTGGGTATTAAAGAAAACTTTATACAAATGCTAATGAACCTAAAGGGTCACCAAAAAACCATTAAGCATTTATGTTTTTAAATAGCGCACACACAATTAAATGGTATGTTATTATGTTAAAATAAAAGCATAATCTTAAATATTTTGTCATTTCTTGTTTCTTCTATTCTCTTAGCCTTAACCAACTTTGTAGCTTATCCTACGCACCCTACCAACTACATCAAAAACAAACAACAACAACAAGCCCCTCCTTTTGTTGTTGTTTTTTACACATAAAAAAACAAACAAAAAAGTGTGGTTTGAAACTTTGACAAAGGTTGATAGAAAAAAAAACTGGGTCCCTTTGATCAATTTTTTTTTTCTTTCCTTTGGTTGTGTTCTTTATTTGTAGTTTTGTTCCTCATAAGACAACAAAATTAATTGCAGACGATTGGAGGGGGGCATTATGGGAATACTATTATAAATTAGGAGAGAGAATGAATAAAATGTTTGTGGAATTGCATGGTGGCGTTATGTTATCCTTTCACCTTCTATTCTATTGAACAGAGTTTAGTTGAGATTCCACTACTCCATGTGGTGTGTGATTTTTTTTTTTTTTTTGTATTTTTGATGTAGAGAGAGAAACTAGAGCGAGAAAAACTATGTTAGTTCCTTCCCGCGGCTACGGCTATGGTTATGATATAGGAAATTACTTTGCTGTCCTTTGGAGTCACGGGATTACAATCGCATGATTCCTTTCTCTTTGTTGTTTTGCTCTATGGAGTTGTATGTACAAGCTTAAGCTATGGATGAAGAGAATGGTTGGAAATAGAAATAGGTGGAATCATTTTTGTTTCTATTGTAGTAGTAATAATAATAATATAAGTATATACTTTAAGGTTGATTGGAGTACTTTAAGCATATATCAATAACAAGTTTTATTTAAATTATTAATTACTTCGAGGTTGATTTTTTTGTCTCGTGGTCTAATTTAAGCAAAGTACGTAGTATATAATAAAATTACAATTTTGTTAGTTACAAAAAAAAAAATTATTTAGGTGTAACCAAAAATAAAAAAGTATTATTAACAAAATTAAGTTATAAAAATTACAACTTTTAACATTTTAACTGTATATTATATTTTTATTTATGTACATATATTATTAACTATTAATTTGTTCCTCAATAAAAATTTATCATAAAAGTAATATTTTGTAAAAATTCAAACACACGGTTTGAATACTACATCAAAACAAAAGTTCTCAATCACATAGAAATTCAAAACATAAAGCTAGTGATAAAATTCAAGGTAAAACCTAGAATCTATTATGTACATCATAGAGAAATAATGGAATAATCCAATAATACTAGATAAATTACTAATTTACACCGTTCTAAGCTAGTTTTGAACTTAAGAGATTATTCTTTAGCATCTACATCCATGTCGTAAATATATGCAAGCTCATCATTTATCCATACATGTAATAATTTTATCATAAAAATTATATTAAGTGATCTAAATTATTGAAAATCTGATTTGATTGTGGTTCATGAGTTATGCATATAAAAGGTCATAATTTAATGGTAGTTGCTCATAAGTTATACATATGAAAGATCATAACTTTCATTTATGTTATGATAGTGATAATGAATATTCAATTCATTTTTTATGATAGAAAGTCTATAAATAGATTATTGGTCTCTAAATTTCTCACCCAATTTTTATACACATCATCTATAGTGGGAGAGTGAAAGCTTAGAAGAACAAATAACATAGAAACTTGAAGTTCTTCTTTTTTACAACAATGACTCGAAACAATTATTTTATGTGTCAAATTTATTCCGTAACAAGTGAGTGACTTTTATATTTTGTTTTTTAAAGAGATGTTAATACAATCAATGTGAAAAATTGGTCACAAATGAATAAGAGTGAGAAATTATATTTGTACAAAAAAGTAAAGGACATTAACGAACATGATGCGCAAATAATATCACATAATTTAGAACATAATAAACTTAAAACATGCATTTTATTTATGCATAATGTATTGAATTTGTTATACTAAAGCAACATGCACACCTTAATGCAACAATCAATCTTTTTAATTTCCAATTGAGATTTATTGTAAGACACGTTCACCCAAAAACGTTACCAACTACATCACCAATCTGGTCAAACTGTTCACCATTGTCTGTATGTGCTCATGTATATTAACTTCTAACCCGATATTAATATTTAGCTGTTGTTCACCATGATTAATCCAAACTCAATAATTCTCCATAAAACCAACAATTCCTAAATGACATTTGTTTCTTCGTGATTCTTAATCTTTATACACTTAAAATTAAGACACAGACATTTTATCCCTCCATCACTTCGATAAATATCGTGTAACATTTGCTAATACAATAAATCCATGCATCTCTTCCTCAAAATTCAATTCAAGTCCTCTCCTCCTCGAAAATGTTCTATCATACATTCAACTTC
The DNA here is from genome assembly GCA_037974755.1 of Cicer yamashitae. Taxonomy (NCBI): domain Eukaryota; kingdom Viridiplantae; phylum Streptophyta; class Magnoliopsida; order Fabales; family Fabaceae; genus Cicer; species Cicer yamashitae. The sequence continues at coordinate 38,938,409 of JBBPBQ010000003.1, forward strand.
AATAAAAATAATATTAATCTATATTTTACACACTCAACAAAGTTGACATTTACGTTAATAAATTAGTTTTCTTTTTTATTGCGTTACGGGCTACAAATAAAGGTTTCTTTTTTTTTTTAATCAATATTCATGCATATTTTAATCAATAAATTATAACAAAACTCATACTTTGATCAAAATTAACTCTAGTTATTCATATATCTTCTATAGTAACATATATTCATGCATATTGTATGAATAACTAAATTAACAATACATATATAATAAATTAAAATCAATTTGAATAACTAACCGGAATATAATAAACAGATGGAAAAAAAACGTCAAAAATGATTATGGAAACAAAGCAATGGACGCAAGATTGACAAAAAAAAAAAGTAGAAAGAGACTAATGTGGCGTGAATATTATATTTGTAGAGAGAGTTTGCAGAGGGAATAAGAGAATTAAAAATGAAAATGAAAAAAGAAAAATCACTCATTATATAGATTTGGGCTTCTACACAATAGTCACTTCGCAAGAATTTTCGAGGAACAATGCCCCAAATATATCGTCGAAAAATATGCAATTGTCACTTCACACTCAAGAGTCATCCAACGATCATTTCACAATATTTTTTGAGGACTTTTATTCTTCAGAACTTGCTTCAATCAGTCATGTTCTCTCAAGGTTAGACAATGGTCCATTCAAATGGTTTTCAAGAACTTTGGTTTCTCGAAAATATCAAATATCAAAATAAAAAATATCCCACCTAACAGCTTCTAAGGACTTTGTTCCTTAAAAAATTCAAATTTCAAAAAACTAATTCCACCTAACAATTTCTGAGGAATTTATTCCTCATAATTGCATTTTTTCAAAAAAAAACTTTATTCTTTTTAATGATATTCGGAGAACTTTGGTCCTTATAAGTTCACTTTTTTATTGCGGGGAACCATATTGTCTCAGAAAATTTGGACAGAAAACGCAGTTTTTCTTGTAGTGACACAATGTATGTCATCTCAAATGTTAATGAATGCAAAACTCGAGCAACAACTACTTCATCGATGAATATCAGTTCACCAAACTTTCGGTGAGCCAATAGAAATGCTCAATTTATCCATATCGAAAAGCAACATTTGGTCTTGGTGATTTGGTATTTAATGGGACGTCTTATTAGTGTTCTATCTATATGTACCCCTTTATTAGTTTTCCCTCTAGGTTCAAGCTTGGATAAGAAGCAATACTCCAACATTTAGGCAATAACACAACATCAATAATGTATGACATTGTGAAGAAAAAAAAAATTAAACTTTTAAAAAGTTGAGTGCACTAGTTTAAATGCACTTTCAATATTTTTTTTCTTTCTATATTTGGATCCCTTATACTTGTAATTAGTATTTTCCATAAAGGATACATCTTGCCCATATTGCAACAATATTTCTCCTAATGCATATATTTTTGCTGAGCAATATATAACAACAAAAGGACTCAACGAATCGAGAATGAAGATTTTGGTGGTGGTCGCTTATTATTTATCCTCATTCTCAATAAGCTAGTACTCATTGACTTCCAATCAAAGATATCAATCATATGGTTATTCACGAATCATATCATTAATTATCTTTTAAAAACCCTAACATTGATTTAATATTAGATATTAATTAACTTTGAACCATAACAATTTAGACACAAAAATAGATGAATACATGATTCGATGAAGCACTTTGGCTCTAGGTCTAGCTCCTTGAACCAATTTCTCTTACTCCAAAAAGTTCCAATTTTTAGTCCAATGAATATTGTAGACATAATAATACAAGAGTTTAATACATATATGTATGTATTGTTAATGTAAATATGTTATAATGTGAAATTCAATAAGAATTATCTTTTTTTTGTTTATGTTATATTATTAAAATGAGATGATTTGACAGAATGCATGTAATTGCTATTGGATATCGGTTTAAAATTATTTTAAACTAATTGTATATTCTCTTTTCTCACAATATAAGTCATGTGTGTAACAACATAAATTAATTATATGCACATTAAATATTAAAATCAAAGCAAAAAATCAAAACTAAAAAATTAAAATTATCTCCATCACCTTCATCATTTTATTCCTAAAACTCCGAAAAAAATCAAAGCTTAAAAATTAAAATCCCCAAGTTGAAAAATAAATCCTAAATCTAACTAAACTCATCAAGAACTAAATCACACATCATTCATAAATTTGGAGTCGCTGCATCACCACGAGATTGTGTGCAACGCTATTGTTCATCATACTATCTCGCAATGCTATGCTCTTTCTCATTCAAGCAAATCATCTTCTCCTTCCTATTCCTCTTCAACTGCAGAAAAATTCTTAACAAATTAGGATTAATTAATTTACAAAATCTTTACCTTTAATTTTAATAACGTTATGTGGGTTAGGATTAATGTATATGTGTGTAGGTTATAGAAGATGAAAAATCTATGGTGGTGAAGGTTTTAGGAGTTTAGGAAATTTTGGGTTTGTTCTGTATTGAGAATGGAATTATGTTTTCTTCTTTCACGGATTAGCCTTTCGAGTTCCTCCTATCCTTGGAATTATATATATAACTTTTCTCATTAAAAATTACAATTTTAATTTCACCTTGTTTGATTGTTACCTATTTAGTATAAGGAATATTGAATATAGGAACATGACTCTCAAAATGGTGGTTGAAGGAAGCTCTTGATCCTTCCCATTAGGGGGTGTTCCTGCATACACTCATACGATCAAGTAAGAATTTATCGGAGAATAAAAGGCTTTTTAGGATTAGAATTTATGTGTACCATTATGACCTAAAAGGCCTTTCTTACATAGGAATTCCTTCTAGGGTTTCTAGAAGGTTCCTGTTATTATGATCATCACGAGGAGGATTCGATTATTCCAGCTCACTCTCTGATGCAGGACGCGTGTCTTTGTAAATAGAGAATCGTAAATGTCATCTCGTGGTTGTAACTGTTGGAACCAAGTTGGTTTTATATATAGAGTTTTGATGTTAACAAAAGTATTTTATGAGAACAATATATTTGACTTCAAAGAGTATGAAAGAAGATTCATGTTTTTGAAGAAAATCTAAAATAAGATTTGATTCAAATTTATAATTGAAGAAAATCTTAAATAAGATTTGATTCAAAATTATAATTGATGAAAATCTAAAATAAGATTTGATTCAAATTTATAATTGGAGAAAATCTTTGACCAAGTTGAAAAGAAAATATGGTCAAGATTTGAAGAAGATTTGAAGAATATTTGAAGAAGATTTGAAGAATATTTGAAGAAGATTTGATTAAGATTTTAAGAATATTTGAAGAAGATTTAGTGAAGATTTGATTAACATTTAATGAAGATTTGAAGAATATTTGATCAACATTTAATGAAGATTTGAAGAAGATTTGGAGAATATTTGATCTACATTTAATGAAGATTTGAAGAATATTTGATCAACATTTTAATGAAGATTTGAAGAATATTTGATCAACATTTTAATGAACATTTGAAGAATATTTGATCAACATTTAATGAAGATTTGAAGAATATTTGATATGAAGAATTTACAAAGCCAATCTACACAAAATTGGAACAGAATCATTCTGAAGAATTTACAAAGTCAATCTACACAAAACAGGAACAGAATCAATTTGAAGAATTTACAAACTCAATCTAAACAAGATATAATTCAGAATTAAATAAGAACTAAATTCAAGCCCAAATTTTCACTATAAATAGACACTCAAGGCTGAAGGAGAAAGGCATCGAAAAGCAGAAAAGAGTAACTCAAGCTCAAAGTTCTCAATTCATCTTAGAGTTCAAAGAGAGAAACACTTGTTCGAATGAGAAATATTTTCTGAGTGTTCTTTTCTTAGAGTGTGAGAGTATTATTATTATTATTATTATCAGCTTTGTTAGAAGCAACTACTCAAGTTTCAATCTATTGTATCCAACCCGATAGTGGTTTAGTTCCTTCTTCAATCTGGGGTTATCAGGTTGTTAGGAGAAGACTTGGCTTGTAGGGTCAAGGTGGTGTTGTTCCTCAAAAGTCTGGGGTTGTCAGGCTGTTTGGGAAGACTGGTTTGGAGGGTCAGGTGCTTTGTAATTCAAGGTTTTTGAATTAGTGGATTAAAACCTTCTAAATGAGGGGACTGGATGTAGCCAAGTTAGTGGTGAACCAGGATAATTCTACGCGTCAAATTATTTATGCTTTCATTGATTGCTGCCTTAAAATTCGATTTCTTTTACTCCAAGTAAGTCACCAAAACCAAACTAATTTTTAATTATTTATAAATTATCAAAAAGTTATCAACTTTGTGCAAACACAATTCAACCCCCTTCTCGTGTTCGCACCTTCAATTGGCATCAGAGCTCGGTCTCAAGGCTGAGCACTTTACAGTGTTTGAGAAAAGATCCAAGGGTTTAATATGTTTGGATTCAGTGAAGAAGCTGCTGGAGGAAATATCAACAGACCACCTCTGTTTGATGGAGAACGTTTTGAGTATTGGAAAGACAGGCTGAGAAGTTTTTATATTGCACAAGATCCTGAACTTTGGGGCTTGGTAGAAGATGGTTATATTGCTCCGAAGAATACATATGGTATTGAAATTCCAAGAAAGGAGATGAATGCTGATCAGAAGAAGATGTACAAGATGCATCATAAGTCCAGAACATTCATGATAAATGCAATCACCTTCAAGGAGTTTGACAAGTGCACCAACAAAGAGACAGCAAAGAGTATTTATGATAGTCTGATTCTAACCTATGAAGGAAGCATAAATAATTGGACACATAGATTTATCCTGGTTCACTAGTAACTTGGCTGCATCTAGTCCCCTCATTCATAAGGCTTTAATCCACTAATTCAAATACCTTGAATTACAAAGCACCTGACCCTCCAAGCCAGTCTTCCCAAACAGCTCGACAACCCTAGACTTTTGAGGAACTAACCACCTTGACCCTACAAGCCAAGTATTCTTCTAACAACCCTAGATTGAAGAAGGAACTAAACCACTATCGGGTTGGATACAAAAGATTGGAACTTAAGTGTTTGCTTGTAACAAAGCTAATAATAATAATAACTCTCACCCTCTAAGAAAAAACACTTAGAAAATATTTCTAACTTGAACAAGTGTTTCTCTCTATGAATTCTAAAAAATAACTTGGGAATTTTGAGCTTTGAGTTCTTCTCATCTTTTCTGATTTTCGATGATCTTCTTCTTCAGCCTTGTATATCTATTTATAGTTAAAATTAGGGCTTCAATTTAGTCCTTCTTTAATTCTGAATTGTATCTTCATTCCTAGATTGGTCAACAATGATCTTATTCAAAAACAATTTTGAACAAGATACTTTTTGATAATATGTTCTTTAGCCAATTCTTTATTTCTAAGTTCAATCTGAACAGTTCTTCTATGTTGATACGTTTCATATTTTGTTGTAGAAAAATCTTGATCAAATATTTTTCAAATCTTGATCATATCTTCTTTTCAACTTGGTCAAAGATTTTCTTCAATTTATAAATTTGAATCAAATCTTATTTTAGATTTTCATCAAATATAAATTTGAATCAAATCTTATTTTAGGTTTTCTTCAATTATAAATATGAATCAAATCTTATTTTAGATTTTCTTCAATTAACACGAATCTTCTTTCATACTCTTTGAAGTCAAATATATTGTTCTCATAAAATACTTTTATTATCATCAAAACTCTAAGTATAAAACCAACTTAGTTTCAATAACGAGTGTCCAAAGGTCAAAAGGGAATTTACCACTCATTTTCCTCACTTATTTTCCTTTTTCGAAAAGATTATATCACTCACGCTCATTTTCCTCATTTGCGGTAGCTGAAAAACTTGAAGAACACCAACACGGTACTATTCATCATCTCCTTCAATCGTCCATTTTTCCTTCCTCTTCAAAATCTTCCAAAAAGCAAAAGCTTACCTAAGTTCCTCAGGCCTACCCAGAAGTATTGCATGCAAGATTCTACCCCCTCAATCTTCGAGAATCAACCAAGAGCAGTGGCGTAGTGAAAGAACGAACAAGAAACAAGGATTTCCAAGCTTGGAACAGACGGTTTTTTGAAGAACCAAGAATTGCTAGAACCAACTCTTTCTCCAACCAGTTCAAATTTCAAAAGATAACTCTTCTAAACTGTGAGTTCTTTTAGATTAAAAAGTTATTTAGCATGAGGGTTATTGGGTTAATTCAATAAAACTCTTTATTATTTATAAAATAGGTTTTCTGGGTTGAATCGAGTTATTGAAATATTGAGAATGAGAGGAATGAATCTTTTAAGCATATAGGAATTGTTGTGAAATCTGCACTCAAAGTTTTATTGAAATTCATGCATGATCTTTTATTTGTGAAATCTACACTCAAGCATCCTCTTATCAAAATAGAAGAGAAACATCAGAGGCAAAACATAAGAGAAATAACAAAGGCATGCGTACTAGCCTTAGACGTAGGAGTTGCGCATCTAAACTATGATTTTCTCTTCTGTTGTTTCTCTTCTATTTTTCCTCTGATCCAAGTGTCCTCTAATCATGCTTCCTCTTATCAGAATCTGCCTTTGGCATGCTGCCTCTAATCCAAGCATCCTTTGATCAGAATCTGCCTCTGGTCATGTTGCCTCTAATCTAAGTATCCTCTGATCATGCAGCCTCTGATCAAAATCTATTTGTAGTCATGCTGCCTCCGATCCAAGTATCCTCTAATCATGCTTCCTTTAGTCATGTTGCCTCTGATCGAAGATTGTCTCTCTGGAGGTAGAGAATACATCTTTGGAGTAGGAGAATGTTGATTTGGTTAGAAATAGGTATGTCATAACCAAAGATTCTTTTGAAAATGCTATTGCCCAAATACAACTATTGAACCCTAGTCTCATTCTCAATATGGATGGAATAAACTATACTAAGATTGTCCGAGATGGAGTCATATATGAACTTCCTGTGGATGAAGATAATGCTAGTGGTGCTGAAAATGAAGGAGGTCCCGTTGAAGCCAGAAATGAGGAGATTTGTACTTAGTTTTTATTTCTTGTAGTTTGTTCTTTTTTGAGCCAAGGTCTTAAGATCTTCGACTTTGATGTAATATTCCTACTATTTTCCTTTTGCGATTCCTTGTAATATTTTGATAACTTTGGTGGCTTGGGGCCATAATCTTTATTACTTCGAAAGTTTTTGATTTATTCATTTTCTTACTTTTGTCTACTTGTTCATGTTTATGCTATGTTTGTTTGTATGAGTTGTGTTTATTATTTTGGTAGTGAATATGAAGTGGTCTTTTCATCTTCTCTTTTTCTTTATGTTATCATTGTGTGATATGTTTGTAGTTCACTTAAGGAAGGCTTCCCCGGATAGAGGGTGCTTCTTGTATTCCCCCTAATTGACAAGTATTTGTTAATTCAAGGTGAACATTTGTTGTCAGATCCCTTTCTCATTCTAGTGGGAAATCGAAAAGTAGGGTCTCCAGATCGATCATCAACGTAGTTTTGTTGTGGTCTTTGCATTTCCTATGTTTTAAGATATGTTGGCTTTGAGCTACTTTATTTAAGGTGTCTTGTACTAAAATATATTGGACAAATGGAAATAATTTTCATCGATAAAAAATCACGAGTTAAACATTTCTTACATCCCTTTAACTTCAGATTTCTGTTAAGACAAACTCTTAAATTAAGTTTTGATGAAAATAAACAAAGGTTAATTAAGTATGTTAATTATGATTCTAAATGTTATGTTAATTTAATCTGTGCTTTTGTGTGTTTTTATTAAAGATAGGAACCAAGCAAAGCAAAGAAAACAGATGAAAAATTAAACTGAACATTCTTAACCATAAGTTATACAAAACGGAGAATGTTCTGCAGAATCAGGATTGACTGTCGCAGCCACTTCACCAATCTTTCTCCATCACTTTAACAATGATTCTGCCTTAATTCTTTATACCAATTTCATCAGTACATGGCAGGGAACAAATAGGAATCATTATTACTTGAAAAGGTTCTCGAATCACTAAGATAAATCATCATGAATGTAAGCATGTCAAAAACGGACTGTAACTTTCTCCAGTATGGAACTGTCAAGAAAGTTGAAACAAGACTAAAATTCAAGATTGATTATAAGTCCTCAGATTGTCAAGAAGACCATCAGATCAGATTGATCATCAATCTCCATTTTTAATCAACGTTCTCCGTTTTTTAGAAGAACAATCTCTGTTTCTGCAGAAGAAGACTTCTCAGTTCTGCAGAAATTATTCACTCCTTTCCAAACAGTTTTGGATTGAATCAAGTGTCCAGATCAAAGCCCAATTATCATCAAAGTATTTTCAAAGATTAATGGGTCATTAAGCGCGTATGAAATATGTTTGAAATTAAGCAAAACGGCCCAAAACAGCAAGGCCAAAAACTGTCACATGAATGATGTATTTTTTCAACAGAAAGGTTGCTTGTGTCAGAGGAAAACAGAGCACTACCAACAGCTCTTTCTGACCAGAATTAATTGCTCAAATCGCCTAGAAAAGGAAGGCAAATTCGCAAGCATCATTCAGAACTTCAAGTGCCAAGTATTCTCATTAAATCACATTCACTTGCATTCTTGAAGCTATTCACAAAAGAAATCAGGCTGAAACCATCATATACTTCCAGTTTATTCTACTAAGTTATTTTTTTTTTTATCTATTCTCAAACAAGAGTTGAGCATAATCAGATTCAACCAAACCCTTTAAATCATTATTGCATAAACTCATAACTATAAGGATTGTTTATAGTTTGAGTGTGATTAAAAGATTTAATTGTAAAATTCTAGCAGATTAGTTAGGTGACTTGATTGAATCCTTTCTGGGTGGAAATGAAGTGTAGTTACAGACCAAGGTTGATATTTAACTGTGTAACCAGAAGATTGTTCTCCGTTCGTTGAACACTTAGTGAAAATCTCACAGTTGTGAGGACTGAACGTAGCCCACGTTGGGTGAACCAGGATATATCTTTGTGTGATATCTCTTCCTTATCTCTATTTACATTAAGTTATTTTTATTGTCAAAGTTAAATAAAGAAACTAAAAAAAAAAACTATGTTTTTAACTAATCAAAGAACGTTCTCCGTTTTCTGTTTCAAAACCAAGAACGTTCTCCGTTTCTGTTTTCATAACCAGATCACTCTTGAGTTGTGTTTTCTTAAGTTTTTAACAGGAAATTTTAAATAGACAAGATTACAATTCAAACCCCCTTCCTTGTAACTTGACATTGCTACTTCAATTTCAACTATAGTAATTTTTTTATTTTTGCTCATTCCACATTCTTTGTCTTGTCTTTGATAGAATTCAGTATGGTCCTCTCCAATTTGGTGCCAATTTTCCTTGTCCCACGTTTTTGAGTCTAACATCATCCCTTCGTAGGACTAGATCCCTAACTTCAATATTGCATGGTTTCACCTTTTTGTTTTATTTGTTAGCTATATACTACTTGATCACGAATTCATTAAGGGCCACAATACTTTTGTTTTCATCCAACAAGTCAAGTTCTCCAATTGAGTTCTCCAACTTCAACCGGTATCATAACTTCATATCCATAACTAAGTCAAAAAGGAGTTTCATCGATGGTGGAGTGTTGTGTAGTCTGATAAGCCCATAGAACATGTGGTAGTTATTCAATCTAGTTTTCTTTGGCTTCATCCGATATTCTTCATAATCCTTGAAAAATCACCTATTAGCAACTTCAACTTGTCTATTTGTTTGCGGGTGTTCCACATAAGTGAAATATTGAGTAATTCCAAGATTGCTCATTAAGGCTTAGAAACACTTGTCCACAAATAGGGTCATATAGTCAGTGATCACTACTTCGATATGCCAAATCTCATCAAAATATTCTTCTTATCGAAATAGAGTATGTTGTTAACAATGATTTTAGCTAAGGGTTCAATTTCTATCCATTTGGTGAAGTAATCAACTGTTACTGCCAAATAATTTACTTGTCCTGGGGCCACTGGAAAACGTCCAAGAATATCAGTTCCCCACCAAGCAAACGACCATAAGGAACTTAGTACACTAAGCTCCATTGGAGGAGTTATATGGATGTCGGCATATTTTTGACATTTGTAATACTTCTTCATAAACTCTTGCACATTTTTCTTCATCGTCGGTTAAAAATATGCAGCCCTCAAAATTTTGTTTACCAACGATTTCCCCCCTAGATGTTGACTAAAGATTCTTTCGTGAACTCCTTTGAGAGGACATCGACTCTGGTGTTTTCCTCTCTCGGAATGTACTCTACTTCTAGTGAGTCAAACTTATTCATTATTTATTTCACTAGAGTCAGGTAATTTTGTAGTGTTTGATCGTTGGCTTGGTATTCCCTTTTTATTTGGGACGCTACCAGTTATGAGTTCGTTTTGACCCTCACATTTTGGGCACCCATGTCTTCAGCTAGACTAAAACTTGTTAAACATGCTTCATATTCTGCTTGATTTTTGGAAGTAAAGAATGAAAATTTCAGAGAGATACTTCTATTGTGATCCCAATATTGCTTTCTAATAACAAACATGTTCCACTTCCTTTCGAATTGGAAGATCCATCGACAAATATTGTCCATTCTTTGGTGGGTTCTTGGCTTGAAAAAGTCATTTCAGCAACAAAATCAATAATAAGGTGGTGGGTGATATTAGGACAAGGTTCTCTATTGCTATTACAGCTTCTACGACATTTAAGGAAAGACAAATAGCTAGGAAAATTGTGAAAAGCAATATTCACAGCTATGATAATACATGCAAGCTTCACTTGGTAACCAACATGCTGAAGTGGTCCAAAATCAATGTGAAGAAACCATGGATATTAATTACATGACTTCAATTCTTCTTGGAGATGATTCAAACATCACATTTGATAATTTTAATGTAAATTATTTCTTCAAAAACTGATTTTTGGTAATTATAAACACAAGGATCACATGCAAGTGAAACTGGAAACAAAGAGTATGATAATGTCATAAATACTACGATGGAAAATATCAAGAGCATGACATCAAACAGTAAGTTAATAATAGGCCATTTTAAATTGTTAATAAATTTGTATCATAACATGCGATTTTAAATTGTTAATAGGTTTAAATATGTTTTTGATCATTGCAAATATACTTTGTTTTGATTTTAGTCTCTGTAATGTTTTTTTATTTGATTTATATCCTTGTAAATTCTATAATAAGTTTTAAAAAAGTCATTTATGAATCTTTTTTAGTAAAAAAATAGTGACATGACTAATTTTGAATGAAGTGGCACATGGTGACTGTGTAATTGTTGTTGACTAGACAATATTTAATATTTAAAAGTAAAATTCATTTTATTAACTTATTTAATTATTTAATTAAAAACTTAAACTAATTAATTAATTAATAAACCAATTAAATAATAAAAAGTCAATAATCTTTATCTTCAACCCCAAATTTTATAATAAAAACTCAACAATCTTTATATTCAATCCTAATTTCTTTTAGTGACCATTTTAAATCAAATTATAATTTATTGTGTAAATGGGTATTATTGTTGTAGTTACAAATAAATATTATGACAATTTTGCATGTAATATTTTATGAATTATGATACTTTTAAGTAAACTTGACCTACAAAGTTAAGTTGTTTTATGTTATTTTTGTTCAATATCATATTAAAAGGTTTAAAAAAAATTATTTTATTATTATTAGTTCAACTGCGGTTGACTCTTTCAATAATCTTAAACTAGTGTCTCTACCAGTTCAACATCCGGTCTAGTTTTCCAAATATTGATATAAATTAATAATTATTTTTAAATATGGAATCAATGTAGTGTCAAAAGTTAATTCTTCTTAAAAGTTGTAAGTGTTTCTCAAAATTAACTAAAATAAAAATTCTGAACTTCTTATATGTTACCAGATGTAATATTAAATTAAATTAGAGATTAATTTTTGTATATTGTGAGTGTAAAATATTTTATACTACCAATCAATCACAATCAGATATTAATATAATTTTATAAATAGTTATAATTAAAATCAAACATTATCGATGATTCAATAATTATAATTGATTAATAATGTAAAAAATATTTATACTAATGATATATAAATTAAATTCATTAGATCATCCCATTTTTTATAATTATTATAATATATTATAAGAAGTGATGTAAGAACAAGTCATATAAGTTCAAATACAACCGAGATAAAATAGAGCTTATAGACACTTATAGTTTTCTTGCATTGATTCAATAATTATTTCCTGGATCTCTATTGTTTCGCTAACATATTACATCAATCTCTAATTTTTATTTGTCAAGTTTGGCTATTGAGTGTTTGAAGTCTACACATCATTTTCCATAAAAATATGTGTACGAGAGTTACAAGGATCATACGGTGGAAAAAAAAATGGTGAGTGGCAAGACCGCACACATTGGTCATTACTGTGCTTGCACAATAGAATAAAGTTGAATGTTATTATAACATTATTGCCATTATTGAAAACTATTAGTTTTCGTTTTGATTTAAATATATTTTTTTATCTTTATAAATATGATGATTTTTAGTTTTAGTTCTTGTAATTTTGTTTTGTTTGGATTCTATTTATGAAAAATTAGGTGTCATTAATTTTAATTCCTAACATTAAGTTGATAAATGGAGATGACGTGATACTATTATACGTCTCTATTTAATAATTAGTAGTAATAATATATATTATTTATTATTTATGATTGTTATTAATTAATAATGTATATTATTTAATTGTTTCCATCAACCCACAAATTTATCGTTTCAAGTTTCAACCGAGATCTAAACACATTGGAGAAGGTTAATGTTGGTGTTGGGTCTATGAGGATGGCATGAAAGGGTGAACAATAGAACAAAATAGGAAAGGGTGAAAGAGGTTAGTCACGAAAAGAAGCAAGAGGTGGAGGAGAAAAAAATGTGAGTTTTGAGGTTGATATTGATGAAGATTGACGGTGATGAAGCTTCACTTCTTTAGCTATACTCCCCCTTTTATTTGAATCTCATTTTCTGAGTTTATGGGAGAACAATGGTGATGAATCTCACTCTATAGACCTTTCTCAAATTAATATAATACAACCATTAATAAATAATATAAAATAAATTATTATAATATTTAAATTAATAATATTTTATGATGTGATGAGTTGGCGTGTCAAATCATCCACATGTCTATTTAATTGCTCAACTTTTTTTAACAAACATTTAATATCAAAGACTAAAACTAATTGAATCTGATTTTACAAAAAAAAATCGAAACAAAAAATTTAAAGATTAAAACCAAAAATCACTATATTGTGAAAACAAAAACATATTTAAATCTTAAAATTTTAAAAAGAAAAAATATTAAACTGAAATAAAACTCATGCTTTAGTGAGTATGCAAGTGAGTATTAAAAAATTAAACATATATCAAATTAAACGGCACTGTGTTATATCCTTATAAAACTTTTTCACAAATATCTACATTGATTATAGAATTGGATTAGTATATTCATGACTTACTTGATTTTTAACATGTGGTGCGGCAACTCACCCAGGAAAGTATTTGGTTGAACATAATCATTAGACACATCATTTCAACAAACACAAATACAAATATACATATTATTTATGTATTCTAAAAATATATATTATTCAATTTTTTTCTTTCCATCTTTTTTGAATACATATTACCTAAGTTTGTGCGCAAATATTTGTGAACTTGCAAGACTTGCTCACCAACTCACAACTCGTGGTGAGTCAAATTTATTGGACTAAGAGGTACCCATAAAATATTAAAAAAATTCTTCTCGTTGATTTTTCTGTTAGTTTTTCTAGTTTTATAACTTCTCTATTTTTGCTTGTTTATCTCTTATTTTATCTTCTTTTATCGTTCTGTTGTATAGACTTGAATATTTTATATACTATTTTTATTATTATTATTAATATATATTTTTTCATTAAAATAAAAAAGACGAACTTATTCTTTTATATTAAAAATAATATTTATTTATTTAAATTGATAAAAATTATATTAATTGAGAATATTAAAATTCAAAATCGTTCAAATAAAAAATGATGAATCGACGATCAAACTCACAATATCTATATTAATAGTATAAAATGACAATATATCTACAAATATATGATAAAATTGATGTGTTCAAAATGCTTATACCTTCATAGCTTTAACTTTGATGAAGCCAAAATCATTTATTAAAATTACATTTGATCGAAGTCGATTTGTCAATTTAAACTAAAGGACACCGTAGCAAAACAGAAAAATAAATTGACGCACCACCACGATAAATAAACACAGCGCCACACTAAAATGACGAAACCACAAAAAAAAAATGTTAGAATAACTTGTTTAGATAAAATAAAATAAAAAATAAGTTAAAGAGATGATTTCTGTTAAAAAAAAATTGACTCTAAACTACTCATTTTAAGTGAAAAAAATGAGGGATCGATCAAAATCAAAAGGGAGGAGAAGTGAAACTAGGTGTGACTAGGTTTGGACCCATTTTGATATAACTTTAACTTGGAATGTTTATTTTCATATGGCAATTAATTTGAGTGGTTGCAATAAATCCTACATATTCTAACACTACGTTAAAACTATATAAAGACAGGGGCATTTAGTGGAAGTTGTCATCAAGCTAATAGGTACAAACATAGCCATTTTCTATTTTATGAGTGTGATTTCTCCAGTTTATTTCATGTCCCACTGTCTCTCGTAACAAACTTCATAATTCATAAAAGTACAATTGATGCCTATTTTGTGTAATTAAATAGTGGAATAACATAATGCCGCACCATATATAATTATAACTTCTACATAAACTGATAAATACTAATATTGTTAGATTAGATATCATGTTTTGAGTTTGAACTTAGGACCTTTTATAATTGTGTGTGAGTTTCTTTACCATTTTATTTAAAAAAATATAGTTCCTGTTTTTTTGTTTGGCTTAATTACAGTTTTTAGTCATCTATTTTTATCAATTCACTAAATTAGTTTTTCCATTTTAAAATTTCCTTTAAATTTTTTAACTTGGTGTTTTGATTTATTTTTAATCACGTGGCATATATAGAATAGACACATTAATTATTTAAATGTTATTTATTAAATTATAAAAATGAATAATTTCATAAGTTAATATTGAAGTTTTTAGAGAGTCTTAATGTAATTTTATGGGTATTAATTATTTAATATCGTCGTATAATACGTTATATTATTTAAAATATGTCACATTACCATTTTCTACTTAAAAATTGTAAAAATTGACTAAAATGATTGAATTTTAAAATAAAAAAACCAATTTAATAAATTGATAAAAACAAAAGAACCAAATCAACAATTAAGTTTCTATATAATATGTAGCTTCTGTTTTTGAATAACATTTAAGTTGGCTTCATTTAAAACTCAAATCAAAGTGATGAAGGATTATAAGCAGCATATATTAGAAATATAAATTATCCAGATCTCGATCTAACTATCACTTATCAATTCAACAATGATCTGAATTGCTAACTTGAGCAAATCCAAAATTGATGTATGATGAATAGCCTATTATTATACAGTACAGTTTAGACAAAGCCTACAACCTTTATATAATTGAATGATTATTATAGATAACAACATGGAGTATAATTGAAAAGATTCCTTTAGAAATAGTTGGTGGTTGTTTAATAATTGGCTCAATCGCTTTAATTTCATATTAATATTATAATTTATTTATAAATTAAATGGGGCCAAGAAACAACAAAAATAGGCTATTATGTTTATACATGGATCATGGATGCAATGCAAAAGTGGGATAAGATGTGATGGGCACATGCCTAATTGATTGATGGAAATTTTCACATGTTTGCGGTGTAATTGAAAGTTGATATTTTGTAATTGAAAGTTGAAATAGTTGTCAACATGTGTGATACAATTTTATTAAATATTTGAATATTCTCATTTTTCCTTTTATATTTAAGAAGAGATAGAGAAATAAATAAAAAATAATTTTTATAAATCTTATATTAGAGTAATAATTTAAAAATTTATTTGTGTGTCTATTTCTTTCGTAATATAATAGGAAAAAAAAAGTAAAAAGAGAAAATTTAGATCCTTTTATTAGAGTAAACATAATTTGATATTTTGCGTTTACAATTGAGCCCTCCAATCTAACATTAATGGCAAAAATAATTTAAAATCAATTTTACAATTATCTAATATGATATCATCTGATTTAAAATTAAAATGTAATTGAGTGTACTACTAAAAACAATCCTAGTATGTAATTCACGCACTATGTAAAAAAAAGGTGACTTGTGATTATTAGTGGGTATTCAAATTAATTTTCTACAAAAAATACGTGTGTGTATATATATAGTCTTTAAAAAATAAAAATATCAATTCAATTTTTATGAATTTTAAATGATAATTAATTTAGTTTTTAACAAAAATTAAAGTAGACTAATATTTAACATATATTTATTCTTCAAGTCCAATTCAACTAGTAAATGTTATATTATTAGGCTGAATATCATATTTTAGTTTTAAACTTAGAATCTCGCAATAGTATACAAATTTATTTACCATTTCATTAAAAAAATATTTAACATTTTGAAAGACTAAACTAGTACTAGTATTTTTTATTTTATTTTTGAGAAACTAAATAGGTACCTATGTTTTTTATTGGAGACTAATTTGAATATTTCTTCATTCAAAACTATAAAACTTACTCTGTTTTACCTGAACCAAGCTTTTTCTACAGAAAGACCATTATCTCTAATTCTCTATCATTCATTCTTTCTGTTAAATCACATAGTTAATAAAGAGTGAATAAATAGTCCTCAATGATTTCGGTGATTAATTCCATTGACTTTTTTTAACCAATTTTGGAGGCTACCCTTCCTTTTATCATGAAGGTCAATCACTTATATACTTGTGTTTAAACTTGACAGCTGGAATGAGAGAAAAAATATAATGATGATACAAAGAAATTATGGACTCAACTTTGATTTCATAAGAATAGAAGAAGTCAAAATTCTGTTGGGTTATTAATTTTTAGTCATTTACAGGAAAATTGTGCAATACATTGCATATTTAGATGCAGGCTACCTATATTACCGGTCAAACTTATCCTGATGAGCACAAGTAAACGGCTGCATTGAGCAGAAAATTATGTGATCGATCATAATCTTTAGGGCATGTTTGAGTCAGAGCCAACTTAAGAGTGAAGCAATATCCAAGTTAGGGTTTTAGGCCTCATAATTTAAGTCTTGATCAAATATAATCTAAGTGAACTTTCTTGCGAATCATAAAATATTTTTACCTAAATATTTATGGACTAAAGTAGAGTAACTTTAGATAACCATTCAAAACATACGGATTCAAAACATTAAATCATTCACGAAAACTCTAAACCCCATTCAAAACATTAAACCATTCACTAAAATTCTAAACCCTATTTAAAATATTAAACCATTCATGAAAATCATAAACCCTCAAAACTAATAATATTTGATAGCAACCAATACGAACACACATGATAAACCACAAAAATCACATACCTGAAAATATATTTTTCATCATCTTTTGTCCATGAAGAAATTATTGAATCATACGGATTTCTTGGAGTTCCATCGCAACTGAGTTTCGCGATTTCTGTCATTTTTCCCTTGAATCCATTACAAAGTACACGGCAGAATGAGAATGAGACGACAATAATCGCGAGAAAGAGACGATTCTAATGAGATTCACGATTAAGACTCGTTTAGCGTCGTTCTTGTTCTTCAATTTTGTGACTTCGTTCTGCTTCTCTTTCTGAGTTTGTGTTTCTTCTTTGTTTACGTTTCTGTTTTAGGGTTCATAACTTTGGTTTAACAAATTTTATGTTTCTTTTCTTTATTTTTTTAAAAGTATTTTGCTTTATTTTTAAAACCTATAAAAGTATTATAATGGTATTACCTATTTACTAATTAATAAAATTGCAAATTAAATATGATATAGATGGCACATCAACCTCATTAATTGTCACGTCATCAAATTCAAGAGCAAGATCAAAGTTGGACAAAATGTCATAATTCTAAAAAATAGAGGGACCAACATTGTGAATAAAAAAATAAGGGGACCAAAATTGCGGATTGAGTAAAATAGGGAGACTAAAACTGTATTTAAACCTTTAAAGTTTTAAGTTCATAGTATGTATTCAAAAGATTTCTATCACAATTACTAAGGCTAATAAATTTTATTGTATTTCACAATGCTTATTGTATGAATTTGTGATTTTAAAATCTGATGTTCATATTTGGATGAAAAAGAAATTTTGAAACTCCTATTTCGTTCCTCAAGGAAAATTAAATTTTTTTAAGTTTAATTATTAATAAATATTTTTTGAGGTTAAAGTTGACACATGAAGAGAAATTCATATCCACATCACTCACATTTCTCCATATGATTTATTGCAAATGTAATAACCACCTTGATATGTTTGATGACATAAAAGTCTACGTTTTTTTACATAAGGAACGTGACCTAATATTTTAAAGTTTTTGTGTTTTGTTCAATTTTTATGAGGGGAAGGGCGGAAGCCAAAATATCTCCTAGAGCTCATTTTTATCTCCCTTCATTATGGGAGATTTGGAGGAGAAGCGAAGAGCTTCATAAACTAAAATACTATTAAAAATCTATCTGCTCCCCTTGAACCAAACAAAACACCATTAAAAATACCTATCTTCTCCTTCCCACCCCTCTTTTGAACCAAAATATCTTCACTTCTCTATCTCCCCTCGCTTTCATTCCCCTGTATTAAAACCTCTCTTCTTCTCTCGCGTCCCCATCGTAAAAACCAAACAGACCCTTAAGATGTAAATGGGATGGCCAATAATGATTTTCCTATATATATATATCTTGTGAAAACTTCTACATTTTTTGCTCCAGTAGTCACAAACATGATTGCATCACGCCAAGACCGGTTCAATATATATGGTGTCTTAAGGAGAAATTTTAAATATGAGGCTTTTTTAAAGTCCACAATATTGATAATAGTATTTTTAGTAGAAATACCAAATTTTGGTTTTAATTTTATTTTTCAAACATTTTAAAATACCAAATTGTTTATTTAATTAATGAATCTATTTCGTTTAATATTTATATCCAGTTGAAAATAATCAACCGATTAATCTTTGTTGAGGTGATATTAATTTTTGATTATATTTTATTAATCTAATTTTAAAAATAGTTGATTATGAGACCATTTCAGTAAAGAAAATATTTATATTTTTGAAAGTCTAAAGTTGTCATCAAGAAAGTCTTATCCTTGGCCCAAACCTGCATCTGCACATGTGATATAGTGATGCACATGTGTTCCAGTAAGTCTTACTAAAATCATTATTATTGAATAAATTTTAACTCTATCCAAAAAATAAAAATTAAATTTCAACGTAATGTACACGGATGACTTTTTGATAAGTCAATATTTATGACTACTATTTTGGTACTTTAATTTTCTACTTTTTTTTCGAGAATTTTCTACTTCATTTTAGTAGTAGTGTGAAAAGCTGAAATCGTTTATATTCTTCAATATATCGGTGTGACTTTCACGTCATCCATCTGAATGCATTTTTTGTTTTTGGTATAAGAATCAATTTTTCTTTTTGGTTCCTTCATTCGTATATAAACATATATGAAATTATTGACAATGGTTACTTTGTATATGCGAGTATGTTTAATAATGTTGTTGTATGATCGTACATTCTTTCAGTGGCGGAGCTTGACTAAAAAGCTTGGGGTGGCCGACATAAAAATATAATGTATAAATTAAATATATAAATAATATTATATAGTAAAAAAATTAAGCACTAACAGGCAACAGCCCCAAAAATCAATCAACACTAACATCTAACATAACTCCAAACATCAGCACTAACAGGCAACAGCCCCAAAAATCAGCACTAACAGCACTAAAAATCAATTCTGAATTTCTGACAATAAACGAAAATATGAAAATTGAAATCCGAACCTTTTGAGTTTTGACGATTGACGAACGACCAAGACAGAGGCTATCTGATTTGAAGGCGGCGAGCAGATGAGCGATTTGAAGGCAGCAACACGACGTGCAGATGAGCAGAGGAGCGACGCGATCGTGAATCTGGAGGCGGAGGAAAAGTAGTGTCATTTACTCAAAAATTAATATTAACTTGATGAAAGAAAAATTAATATTAACATAATTGGCATCCTAAAAACTTGCAGCACATTTTCTTTCAAGTACAGTCTCTATCGCCCACAGATCCATTATATCCTCCAAAATTAAATTTTTTACAGTCCAATCTTCTAGAATGAGATTTATAGGTATCACATTTCTATATCACATTTTTAAGCTAAGCTACTGAAGCAATAAAAAACCTGCTAAGCTATGTAATCTAACCTATTTGAAGATTCAGTGGCAACTGTTTAGATTACAATTAATAGTCAAATAAAATTGAATATAAATATCAACCAAATAAACCGAGCCTAATTAAAATGCAGATTAAGTACACAACAAGCTATTGTTAACTGAAAACTGAAATCATAGTTTAATAAATAAGTTTATATGGACTGAAATCATAGTTAAACTGAAAACTGAATCAATCTATTATATGCAAAAAAACAAAATTAGCACTAACTAACACTTTATATGGACATAAAATCACACACCTTATATGCAACACAAACAAAATCAGCACTAACTAACACTTTATATGGACGTAAAATCAAACACCTTATATGCAACACAAACGGCCAAAACGGAGGCGACGACGTGAGCAAAACGGAGGCGATCTGACGACGAAGCCGACGGCCGTGAATCTGGAGGGAGAGGGCAGATGCGGTCGTGGTCCTGACGTGAACAGGGGCGGAGGGAGAGGAAGGCTGGGCGGCTGGGCTGGGTGGAAGAGAGAGGAATGGGTGGAAGAGAGAGGTACTGAATTAGATTTAAGGCAATTTTGTAATTTTTTAAATTTCATAAGGGCATTTGGTCATTTTACCTATAAATTTTTTTTTTTTTAATTTTTTGTTGGGGTGGCCGCGGCCCCTCCCTGTCCCTTAATAGCTCCGCCCCTGCATTCTTTTATGATAGAACTATATATACATTGAGAACATGGTCATACTTTGTAGATGATAAGCAATAATCTCTTGAAATTGTAATTCAAAGTGGTAGTTAAAAGTGTTAGAAGTTAGTTAGAGGCTATTAGGGGCTGTTAGGAGTTAGTTACAATAGGTTATTTATCATGTGTTTGATATATATACAAACTAGTGCAGTTACTTAAAGAACAAGCAATAAAGAGATTTTTTATTCTTTCATTCTTTATTCTTTTCTACCTCTAAATTCGTTCAATCTGGAATTAGTTACAAGCTAATAACAAGTATTTTAACAATTGGCATCGAGAGCTGGGTTTGTTATCAAAGGGAAACACGAGTGGTTGAGAGGAACTCAAAATTTGGGACAAAAGTGTGAGTGCGAAATAGAGAAGTAATCATGAATGGATCAGGAAGCTTTCCATCTAATTTGCCAATTCTTGATGGAAAAAACTGGGAAAGCTGGTGTGCATCTATGAAGTCATTGTTTGGAGTTGAAGAGGTGTATGAAGTGGTGCAAGATGGGAAGTCATAATTTCTCAATGCATCAACTAGATGTGAAGTCAACATTTCTCAATGGACCATTGGATGAAAAAGTCTATGTATAGAAACCACCAGGGTATGAAATAAAGGGAAAGGATGACAGTCTGTACAAGTTGAAAAGAGCCTTGTATGGCTTGAAACAAGCACCTAGGGCCTGGAACAAGAGAATTGACAGATTCCTCTTAGAACAACAATTTGAGAAATGTGTGAATGAACATGGAGCCTATGTTAAAAGGTCAACAACCTTACCTACACTATTAATATCTCTTAATGTTGATGACCTATTAGTGACTGGATGTGATGAAGCTAAAATAGCACAATTTAAGAAAAGAATGAAAGAAGAGTTTGAGATGTCAGACTTGGAGTATTGTCATATTTCCTTAGAATTGAGTTTGTCACTGTGAGAAAAGGAGTATTCATGTACCAAAAGAAGTATGCTAATTATTTATTGAGGAGATTTAATATGCAAGAGTGCAATAGCACTAACATTCCATCAGAAACTAGAATGGTGTTGTCAAAAAAAGGAGATGAAGAGCTGATTAATCCTACATTGTTTAAACAATTGGCAGGATCATTAAGGTATTTGTGAAATACAAGGCCTGGCATATCCTACAGTGTAGGATTGATTAGCAGATATATGGAAAAATCAAGAGTACCTCACTGTTTGGCAACAAAGAAGATTTTGAGATACATCAAAGGAACTACTGAGTATGGACTGTTAAATCCTAGAAGCTCAAATAGAAGTGAAGTTGAATTGATAGGATACATATATGCTGATTAGTGTAGAGACAATGATGATACGAAAAACATTACTGGTTATGTTTTTATGATAAACAAAACGCCAGTTTCATGGTGCTCAAAAAAGCAAAGCATAGTAGCCCTATCTTCATGTGAGGCTGAATATGTAGCAGCATCAAATGGAGCATGTCAAGCTCTGTGGCTTACTAAACTGATGACTAAGATGGGATTGAGAAATGAAGGGCCGTTAAGAATGTTGATTGATAATAAGTCAACAATAGATTTAGCCAAACATCTTATCGCACATGGAAGAAGCAAGCACATTGAAACATGTTTCCATTTCCTAAGAGATCAAGTGAACAAAGACAAGTTGAGGTTGGAACATTGCAGATCAGATGAGCAGAAAGCTGACATTCTCACAAAGTCATTGAAGAAATTGAAATTTCAAGAGATGATGAGCAATCTTGGAGTAATGCCTTTAACCACTATGAATTAGGCAGAATGTTGAAATTCTAATTCAAAATGGTAGTTAGAAGTTAGTTAGGGGCTATTAGGAGTTAGTTACAACAACTTATTCATCATGTGTTTGATATATAATACAAACTAGTGCAGTTACCATAGAACAAGCAATAAAGAGATTTTTTATTCTTTCATTCTTTATTCTTTTCTACCTCTAAATTCTTCCGACCTGGAATTCATTACAAGCTAATAACAAGTGTTCTAACATAATCCAAGAATCTCCACCTTGAAATATTTTATATATTTACTATTTTTTTGACTTTGACTTTATAATCCACATTTCTTTGTAAAATTAAAGACATTGTGTTCTAGTTTGCTACACTTCATGAGCCCATGTTCTGAATAAAGAAAAATTAAACTAGATAAGTAATGAGTTGTAGTTTACTTTTGTTCAATTTATTTATATAAGCATATACGTCTATTTTTCTCGATAAAAATAAGAGAAGTTACAAATTTAATGGAAGGATGATGTGAATTTCAAAGGAACAATAAAATTGGTTACATATAACCTCTCCATGACTGTTTTCCTAGATATGAGCATCAAGGTAAAAATTGATTTCTCAATAATGTTTGCTCTAAGTATATAACATGTGACAAGTCAAAACGCATTCAACTAAGCCTTAAAGACGAATGATTAATTGTCACATAATGGAGAAAATGTTTAGGGATAGAATCTTCAGCGTTGTAAAGTGTTGGAGAATCGGAGTGGAAGATCCTAGTGTGGATCATGTTTCGTTTTGTGGGTGACTCACACTTGAGGGGAAGATTGTTGGAATTCAAGTATGAGTGGTTAGTCTCACATCGAATAGAAATAGAGGAAATGTTGGATATATAAGAGAGGTGACCCCTATACTCATTGCCTTATGGTTTTGGGTGGAGATGTGGTGTCAAAGTCTCTTAGGGATCTTGGACGTTTAGCCCGTTGCTGGTGTCACGCTCCCCCGAACTCCCCTACAGAAAGATTGGTAACATCTCTTCTACTACGTATTGAAAATGTAATTTGTGTAGAAGGTCTAAGACATGATTTACTTAGCATAAGTCAATTATGTGACAAGAGGTACACAAATAATTTCAAATCCTCATGGTACACACTTTTCAATAACAATGATAAGTAAATTAAGTTTTTTGAACTTAGAGTTGATAATATATTCATGTTAGACTTAGATGAAGTTTCTCCTAGTTCTCCTCCATGTCTTCTTTCTAAATATGAAGGCATGTGGTTGTGGCCTAGGATAGGAGAATGACTTACATTCACATGGACCATCTTAATAAACTTGTTTCAAAGGATTTGGTAATAGGACTACCTAAGCTTAAATCCTTTAAAGTCAAACTTTGTAATGCATGTCAAAAGGGTAAGCAAATAAAGGTATCTTTAAAATCTAAATATTTTGTTTCATAAATCTACCAATACAATTCATTCACATGGGTCTTTTTGGTCTTTCAAGAGTTAAATGTATATGTGGCAATAATTATGATTATGTATTGTTGATGACTACTCTAGATTCGCATGTACTTTATTCCTAACTATTATGATTGACACTTTTAATACTTTTTGTAAATTAATTGTCAAAATTGTCCAAAATGAACTGAACTTAAATAACACATCCTTAAAAAGTGATCATGGAGGTAAGTTTGAAAATCACTTCTTTGAAAGCTTTTGTATTGGAAATGACATTAATCAAAACTTTTTAACTCCTAGAACTCAACAAAATGATGATGTGGAGAGGAAAAAGAGAGTTTTAAACGAGTTGGCAATTACAATAATTAAAGATACAAACCTTCTTAAATATTTTTGTACGGATGTCATTAATACGACATGTTATATTTTAAATAGGATTCTTATCAAACTTATTTTAAACAAACACCTTATGAACTATATATGAGAAGGAAGCCAAATGTATCACATTTTCATGCATTTGGGTGTAAGTGCTTTATTTTAAATAACGAAAAAGATACTCATGACAAATTTGATGCGTAAAGCGAATGAGAGAATATTTCAAGGTTATTCCTCTTATAGCAAGGCATATGGATTTTAATTAAACGTACTTTAATTATTAAAGAATCTGTGCATGCAAACTTTGATAAATCTAATACCCATAAGGAAGAGAAAGGTTTGTTATCTGATGATGTAGGCAATTCCACTTTTAACCTTTTGGACAATAATGAAGATGATCATAATTCAAAAGATGACAATCAAGATAACATCGGAAAATGATGTTAAGGAAAGGGAACTATCGAGAAAAAGGAGGCTCAATATCAAACCTACGACCTACTTGGAGAGTTTGTAAAAACCATCCAATTGATAATATTTTGGGTTATATATCTAAGAGAGTGTGCACAAGGTCTAAGGTACACAATTTATGTCAATTTTATGCTTTCATTTCACCAGTTGAACCTTAGTCCATTGGTGAAGCTATTAATGATTAGCATTGGCTTATGGCAATGCATGAAGAGTTAAACCAATTTGAAAGAAACAAAGTTATGGACCTAGTCCTAAAGTCTCGTAATCATCAAGTAATAGGTACAAAATGAGTCTTTTGTAATAAAATTGATGGAAATGGAATGTTGACCTAAAAGAAAGCACAGTTAGTTGCTAAAGGTTACAATCAGATGGAAGGAATTGACTATGAGGATACGTATGCTTCTATAACTAGGCTTGAAGTCTTTATGCTACTTTTAACTTTTGGTTGTGTTTATGAATTTAAACTTCACCAAATGGATGTGAAAAACGTCTTCTTAAATGGTTATATTCAAGAGGAAGTATATGTTTTGAACGTGATATAAAACACAAGAAAGTGGGAATTTGAATTGTGTTAACCGTTTTAAACTTTTTAACTATAAGTTCTTTATCTAAAAGCATATCTACATTTTAGAAATCATTTGATTAGAAGAAGTTGAAAATAGGACACAAAGAACTAGCTTATATAAAAAAAGACATAAAGAACTACAACATGAAAATAAAGAGATAAATGAAAGAGAAAAGTACACTAGATTTTAATGTTAGTTCACAATAATTGTTTCTTCATCTAGTCCTCCCTTGAAAGAAAGATTATACATTAGTACAATTAAGGATTTAATTCACTAAAACCAACTAATTAAATAGCTTCAATCATTCTCTACGCTCTGTAGGCTCCATGTATTATTTCTTCAAGCCTCACCATGCTCTACGCCATGTATTCTTTCTTCAAGCCTCATCATACTCTTTAACATGTATTATTTCTTCAAGTCTCCTAAGACTCTACAATATGTATAAGAAGACTATACTAGTTTAAAATGACTGCTGTTACATCTAGTCATCTCCTTATAGAAAGATTATGCCCTAGTACAGTCAAAGACATAATCCCCTAGAGTATTCTTAACTCAACCTCTTTAGGCTTTGAGTATTCTCTAGGCTTCTCCAACCTAAGTTTTATTTTCATGCCTCTCTTGGAACCCTGTATTATAATGTCTCACAAGAAAACCAGAAGTACAGTCTCTATATTCCTCAAGAATTCTGACATCGCTCGCCTCTTGAGTTGAATTTGTATAGTACTTCTCCAAGTTCCATGTATTTTTATAACCACATCTCCAGGCTACCAATAGAGACATTCTAGTTGTTGGAATCAAATTGGTTTTATACTTAGAGTTTTCATGTTAACAAAAGTATTTTATGAGAACCATATATTTGATTTCACAAAGTTGAAAGAAGATTTGTATTTTTGAAAACAGTCTAAAATAAGATTTGATTTAGATTTATAATTGAAAAAAAATCTTTGACCAAGTTGAAAAAAAGATATGGTCAAGATATGAATTATTTACAAGAAGATTTGATCAAGATTTATGTACAAGAAAATATGAATTATTTACAAGAAGATTTGATCATGATTTATCACAATAAGACATGAATTATTTACAAGAAGATTTGATCAAGATTTATCTACAAGAAGATATGAATTATTTACAAGAA
The DNA here is from genome assembly GCA_037974755.1 of Cicer yamashitae. Taxonomy (NCBI): domain Eukaryota; kingdom Viridiplantae; phylum Streptophyta; class Magnoliopsida; order Fabales; family Fabaceae; genus Cicer; species Cicer yamashitae. The sequence continues at coordinate 38,965,244 of JBBPBQ010000003.1, forward strand.
GATTTGATCAAGATTTATCTACAAGAAGATATGAATTATTTACAAGAAGATACATTTATTCTTTGCAAAGATATGATTCATATTTTGACAACGGACAACATACTGAATTGGAGTTAGTCATATTCGTACTTGTGAAAATTCAAGAACCAGTCCAACACTATGGTCCAGCCCAGATCAAAGCAAGCAATAGGAAGGAAGTTTCACCTAAAGAACTTGCGAAAGCAATCTTAACAAAAGACGAACAATATCAATCTGATGAATTTACAAACTCAATCTTAACAAAATACGAACACTATCAATCTGAAGAATTTACAAACTCAATATTAACAAAATACGAACAGTATCAATCTAAAGAATTTACAAACTCAATCTGAACAAAATACGAACATAATCAATCCAGAAGAATTGCTCAGATTGGATTCAAAAATAAAGAATTTGCTAAAGAACATATTATCAAAAAATATCTTGTTCAGAATTATTTTTGAATAAGATCATTGTTGACCAAGTTAGGGAATGAAGATACAATTCAGAATTAAACAAGAAATAAATTGAAGCCCTAATTTTATCTATAAATAGATACTCAAGGCTGGAGAAGAAGATTATTGAAGAGTTAGAAAAGAGTAGAAAAACTCAAACTCAAAATTCCAAATTCATCTTAGAGTTCAAAGAGAGAAACACTTGATTGAATGAGAAATATTTGCTGAGTGCTTTTCTTAGAGTGTGATAGTTATTGTTATAATCAGCTTGTTAGAAGCAACTACTCAAATTCCAAACATTTGTATTCAAACCTGATAGTGGTGTTAGTGTGCCTTCGAAAATCTGGGGTTGTTAGATTTTATGGAGAAGACTTGGCTAGTAGATCAAGGTGTGTGTGTTCCTCAAAAGTCTGAGGTTGTCAGGCTGTTTGAGAAGACTGACTTGGAGGCTCAGGTGCTTTGTAATTCAAGTTGTTGAATTAATGGATTAAATCCTTCTGATTGAAGGGACAAGATGTAGTCAAGTTAGTGGTTAACTAGGATAAATTACTTGTGTCACTTTATTCCTGCACTCCTTAGTTTTGTAATTGCTTCTACTCCAAGTAAATCATCAAGTCTGGACGAGTTTAATCAAATAATGAAAAAGTTATCAACTTAGTCAAACACAATTCAACCCATTTCTCGTGTTTGCATATTCACTAGTCTCATAAAAAATTATGAAAAGACCTTTTGCACTGTTGAGGAACCAAGTGTTCTCTATGTCTTTAGGCTTCCCTTTAAACGAAATGAGGTTTCCACTACCAGACAAGTTAACATTCAATGTTACAAGTTTGTGTCTGAAAACCTGATAAAAATGGTTCAAACGAAAGTATATAGAACATAAGTATACACAAAAGAAACACTAATGATTAAGAAAGGTGTACTTCAAAAATATAACTTGTAAATTGAAAGAAAATAATTAGGACTAGATACTCAAAGCTATTTAGGGTTTAAATATCTTTTACTGAATTAGGGCAGGAGTGTCGTGAAGTGTTTGTATTGTTTCTTTCATTTGATAATTTAATGAATTTATTTAATTTTTCTGCCACTTTCTTTAGAGTTAGTGGATTGACAGTAGTAGATCATTTTCCAACTTTAGTTCAAACTTAATGGATGATGATGGAACAAACTATATTAAAGTGTTTTCAGTTGAGTTTTCTTTATCTTCTACATATATCCTTTTTTTCTTCCTAAGAATTATTTCTTCTTCACTTTCATTTTCTTTCTTCACATACTCTATGACATCTTTGATTAGAAGACTTATTTTCCTTAGTTTCCTATGATCAAATACATTTTCAAAAGGTTCTTGGAGAAATTTTCTTGCATTGGATGTGTCTAAATCTCTGGGAATGTTTATTAGATTAAACATTCCAAAATATAGCATGAATCATTTAAGAATTTTCTCCCTCTGATAATCAAGAAAAAATTGATAAAAATCGTGATGAAACTTCTAACTTGAACTCAGTTCATTTTGAGGAATTAAAAACCATTATAGAGATGTTTTAGAAATTTGAGATCCAAGCTACATATGGTTCTAAAGATATAATTTATGAGGTTTTTGAGTTTCTATTTTATTTGTAAATTCTCCCACTGCAAATATTTTTTTTTTAGCCCACACCAAATCTTTATGACATGCCAAATTTCCTTTGTCACTCCACCGTTGAAAAAAATTGACTTGTTGATTCCCTTTCTTTAGGCTTTGGTTGGATTGATGAAATAGAGTGAATGAAATGGAATGTAATAAAATAGAATGATGTTCCATTGTTTGAATTTTTTAAAAATGGATGCAATGTACATGATGGAATTAATGCATGTCATTCTATTCTATCAACTTCCTTTATTTCTCTTCCTCTCCAATTTAAGGTGCACGTATGAGCTGAAATCCAACTTCTTAAATTTTAAATACCAAATTATCCACGTTATCATATGAATTAATATTTTCTTCCTCATACTTTACTTTTCTATCGTGTTGGATTGTTAGTAGCAAACCTAAATACATGATCACTATTTTTTCCTTCTTGTTCCAGTTTTTTGTTTGCTGGATTTGTTTTACATATAATTTAATACGATTTTATTTAATATTTCTTTTAGTTATTATATCACAAAACTAAGTTCATCTCATAAGTATGTTTCCCTTTCAAACAAAGTCACAAAACCATGTAAATAATTTTAATAACTAATAAGTATATATTGGTAAAAAAAAAAGATACTATTAAGTATGTTATCATTAGCTTATGTATTCGTATTCAAAAAAATAAGCTTATCTATTTGACTCTAAAAACTATATATGTTCAAATTAGTGGAAATTATAATACAAAATATATCATTTAAATATTTTAATAAAAGATAATATATTTTAATTCTATAAAATAATGCTTTTAAAATACAGATAAAAATGAGATAAAAAATTATAACTCATTTCATTCTGTTCACTTTCGAAAAAATAGAATGAAAACTTTGTTTCATTTCGTAGTAAAATACTCAAACGATGAAGTAGAATTTATATTTCATTCTATTTTGTTTTATTCCACTCTACTCCATTCTATTTCACTTGATTCCGCTTATTTCAAAATACCCACACGGAGCCTTTATTCGACATATTTATGAAGCCTCCGAATCCATAATCCATAGAAAAAGAGGATTAGAAACGAAACATGTTTTGGAATACTTGATACTATGTGATTCTATTGATTTGGAACAGATTTCTTGGTTTCGAAAGAAGTTGGAGTATCAGGTGAAGAATTACGAAGCAAATTAATCAAAATATGATAATCTTATTTGCTAAGATGATTGTTGAAATCAAGCTGTTGTGTAGGTTGAGAGAGAGAGAAGGATTCTTGGAATCATTTATCGGAGACGAATTGAAAGATTGGTTTTTATGATAATCTGATGGAAAACCATGTTTGAAATAACATGCTCAATACCTATGCAAAAAAATATCTAAATTCAGCAAGGATTTAGGCCAAATTCTCACTGAACCAACATCCTACAGGAGACTCATTGGAAAGCTGATCTACTTGACAAATATGCGGTCATATATTAGCTATGCAATACAACAACTTTCCCAATTTATGTCTAGCCCTACAAAACTTCATTATGACGCTGCCATACAAATTCTCTGTTATCTCAAATCATCACCAGCCCAAGGCATTATGTTGTCTTCTTCATCCTCTGTTCAGCTCAAAGCTTTTTGTGACTGTGATTGGGCCAGCTGCCTTGATACTAGGCTCTCCGTGAGCGGGTTTTGCATCTTTTTGGATGATTTTGTCTTTTCATGGAAGTCTAAAAAGAAACCAACGGTTTCTAAATCTTGTTGAATACGAAAACTATTGAGAGACATATTGAATAACCCGTGTGTTTCAACTACACAGCGGAAATCCTTTTTATATAGATAAAAAAAAAATACAAATAGACAGTAATACTAACGGGCCAGAATACTTACAGCCCATCTAATCTAATTATTTACATTCTAATATAATATTTTAACACTCCCCCTCAAGCTGGAGCATATAAATCAAATGCACCCAGCTTGTTACAAATATAACTAATTCTAGGACCTCGCAATGACTTTGTAAGAACATCTGCCAACTGATCATTGGAATTGACAAAGCTGGTGATGATGTCACCCGATTCGATCTTTTCTCTAATAAAATGACAGTCTATCTCAATATGCTTGGTCCTCTCATGAAATACAGGATTTGAGGCAATGTGCAGTGCAGCTTGATTATCACATATTAGTGTCATTGTGCTGGCCTCTTCAAATTGAAGTTCTTTCAGTAACTGTTTCAACCAGATGAGTTCACATGTTACTAGTGCCATGGCCCTGTATTCTGCCTCAGCGCTGGATCTTGCAACAACATTTTGTTTCTTACTCTTCCAAGATATTAAATTTCCTCCAACAAGTACACAATACCCGGAAGTGGATCGCCTATCTGTGGGTGAGCCTGCCCAATCGGCATCTGAGTAGCCAACTATCTGAGTATGTCCTCTATCTTCATAAATGAGGCCTTTTCCAGGTGCACTTTTGATGTATTTCAGAATGCGAATTACAGCATCCATATGTTCTTGGCAAGGAGAATTTAAGAACTGGCTTACCACACTGACAGCGAAGGAAATGTCCGGACGAGTAACTGTGAGATAGTTTAATTTCCCAACCAATCTCCTATATCTTCCTGAATCTGATAGAGGCTCCCCCTGATTAGGTAGGAGTTTGACATTTGGATCCATAGGAGTATCAACTGGCTTGGCATTTAACAGACCTGTTTCTTCAAGAATATCCATAGCATATTTTCTTTGTGAAATTACAAGGCCATCCTTGGATTGGGCTACCTCAATACCCAAAAAATAACGGAGTTTACCAAGGTCTTTAGTCTGAAATTGATTTGAAAGATGTTGTTTCAACTGGAGTATTCCTTGCTGATCACTACCAATTATAACAATGTCATCCACATAAACAATAAGATAGATGCACCCTTGGGCTGAGTGACGATAAAATACAGAGTGATCGGCTTCACTACGAATCATACCAAACTCTTGTACTACCGAGCTGAATCTGCCAAACCAAGCTCTAGGAGACTGTTTAAGACCATACAGAGACCTGTGCAGCCGACAAACCATGGTGGAAGACTCCCCCTGAGCAACAAACCCTGGTGGTTGCTCCATATAAACTTCCTCTTCAAGATCACCGTGCAAAAAGGCATTTTTAATGTCAAGTTGATGGAGAGGCCAATGTCGAATTGCTGCAATGGAGAAAAACAGTCGGACAGATGCCATTTTGGCAATAGGTGAGAATGTATCGCTGTAATCCAACCCAAAAATCTGAGTATATCCCTTGGCTACCAACCGAGCCTTAAATCGATAAATCTTACCATCAGGGCCAACCTTCACTGTATAGAGCCAACGACACCCAACTAAAGACTTCCCATGAGGTAAAGGAACCAGTTCCCAAGTACCACTGCTTTGTAGAGCACACATCTCATCAAGCATTGCTTGCCTCCACTCAGGGTGGGATAATGCTTCACCTGTAGTTTTAGGAATAGAAACAGAAGACAAAGAGGACAAGCAAGTGTAATGCAAAGGAGAAAGACGATGATAACACAAATCAATATAATGAGGAGATGGATTACGGGTTGTGCGAATATCCTTACGAAGAGCAATGGGATGGTCATGCTCAGGTGGCAGGGCCGGATCCGGAGGTGGCGTCGGAGGAGAGTCTGGAATGGGAACAGGAACAGGCACAACAGAGGGTAGGCGACGACGCTGATATGTTTGTAGTGGTCGTGGAGGTTGGGGGGCAGACTCGACAGGTTCGATAGGAGTAAGAATGGGTGGAATAGGGATAACTATTTGAGGAGGTTCGGGATTAATGTCCTGATGGGGCTCAGTAGCTATATGGGTAGATTTAAAATATGGTACAGACTCGAAAAAGGCAACATCGGCTGATGTAACGTAGCGGTGTAGTGTAGGAGAACAACAACGATAGCCCTTTTGGGACCGATGATAACCGAGAAAGACACACTTGAGTGATCGAGGTGACAATTTGTCCAAACCAGGAGATAAATTGTGGACAAAACACGTGGACCCAAAGACACGAGGTGGTAGTGGGTGAAGAGGGGAATGGGGAAAGAGGACCGAATGAGGGATATTGCCATCAAGGACAGAAGATGGCATACGATTGATAAGGTAGCATGACGTTATGACTGCATCCCCCCAAAAACGGAATGGAACATTGCCATGGATAAGTAAGGTTCGTGTGGTTTCAATGAGATGCCGATTTTTGCGTTCGGCTACCCCATTTTGCCTGGGTGTATGAGGACATGATGTTTGGTGTAGAATACCATTGGAAGCCATAAAACTTTGAAACTGATGGGACAAATATTCTCGAGCATTATCACTTCTTAAGGTACGAATAGAAACCCCAAATTGAGTTTTAATTTCTTGATAAAATTGCTCAAAAATGGAAAATAGTTCAGCTCTATTTTTCATTAAAAATAACCACGTACAACGAGAGTAATCATCAATAAAAGTAACAAAATACCTAGAGTCTAAAGTAGACACAGTACGAGAGGGACCCCAAACATCAGAGTGAACTAAAGCAAAAGGAGATGATACTCTTTTATTGACTCGATCAGGAAAATTACTACGGGTGTGTTTCCCTAACTGACACGACTCACAATGTAAAGTAGACAACTTAGACAAACTAGGCACCAGTTTTTGCAGTTTGGTAAGACTTGGGTGTCCTATCTGAGCATGGATAGTATGAGGGGACTCTGTTGCAGAGCACGTCTTGGAAGATGTAGAAAGGTAATAGAGGCCTTGAGACTCACATCCGACGCCAATCGTCCGTCCCGAACTCCGGTCCTGCAAGGTAACATTATCATTAGTGAAAGTAATAATACAGTCATGGGACCAAGTCAATCGACTAACTGAAAGTAAATTAAAAGGGCATCCAAGTACATAGAGAACAGATGCAACTGAAATGGAAGGGAGAATTTGGACAGTGCCAACTCCTTGAGACCGGGTTTGAGTGCCATTGGCAGAAGTTATAGTAGGTAAAAAAACAGATGTAGAGAGTGAAGAAAAGAGACCTTTATTACCAGTGACATGATCAGACGCACCAGAATCAAGAACCCAAGGGCCAAGAGAAGATGAGTGAGAGAGGTAAACAGATGAGTTACCAGTATGTGCAACCGAAGTAGGAGAACTAGAGTTCGGATGACTCTGAACCCATCGAAGGAAATCTTCATAATTTGCCGGGGAGCCTTGTGGAGATGGTGTAGTCTGAACAGTGGCAGAAGGATCAAGCTGAGTTGCATTTATCGAAGACGGAGGCTTACCATGCAACTTCCAACAGCGATCAATAGTGTGTCCAAGCCGATGACAATGCTCACATTTGGGACAAGGCTTAGAGTTGGATGGTCCTCCACGAGAGCGATTCTGATTATGTCCCTGAGATGCAAGGGCAGCAGTGTCACCTGGAGCTGAAGTCATAGAATGCTCAACTGGATGCTTTGCTGGTACTCGAAGGAGGATCGCTGAGGTAGTAGACATATCTGGAACAGTAACAGACCCCAGAATTTGATCACGAGTTGCAGAGTACTCCTGGGGTAGGCCATAGAGTGCAAGGAGCATGAAGAAGGTGCTGCGTTGTTCCAACTCTTTCTTCCGTTCAACGGGATTACTTGCAGCTGGAGGGAGAAGCTCATTAAAATCGTGAAGTGCACTATGAACGGTGCCTAGATATGAAGAAATCGAGCCATCTATTGTCTTCGGAGTAATGATATTCAGCAAGCGGTGACAAACTCCATAGAGACGTCGAGTGTCGTTAGTATAGAGTGCCTTTGCTTGACTCCAAACTGATTCACACGTGAGATGTGGACGGAAAATCGGTTTGACATCTGGATGAAGTGTAGACTTAATGACACTACACAGCTGAGCATCTATCTGTTTCCATTTGGATGTTTCAGTCACAACCACCTTTTCAGGATTTTGAGTGAGATGGTCCTCGTAACCTTGACTAAGCATCCATAGTTTGATGTCGGCGGCCCAACTATCATAATTTGACCCATTCAATTTTTCGACAGAGAGAGGAGAAGTGATGTAGTTGGTGAAAATGCTCTTTGTTTCAGACTGAGACTTCATGATCAATAAAGAGTGCCAGAAAACGCGTCGGAACTGGGAAAACAGGGGCTGTTTGAACTGGAACGCGTATATCCGTAACTCGAAACTCAAAACTGAGGGCAGATATGGAGGCAAGAGGCCGAGGCGAGTGCCACGGAAGAAGCGGCGCCGTGAACGGCTGCCAGACGCGCCGTCACGCGCGGCTGCTGCTGGCGGCGCGTGGATCTCACGCGCGTGAGGGCTGGTGGCGCGTGGAGGCGCGTGAGGGCGCGTGGAGGCGCGTGAGGGCGCGTGGAGGCATTTCTGGTGGCGCGTCTGAAGGGGTAGGCCGATCTGGGGTGTGCGACACTGCTGGCGTGGTCGTTCGTCGAAAAAAAAATCGTCGGAGACAGCAACAACAGTGACGGCAGTGGTGGCGGTGCATGGACGGAGGAGGAAACCGGAGTTGAGAACACGGTTTGCCGGAAAAAATATTCACCGGAGACTGTAGGTCCACCGGGCAGTTGACGATCGGGGTTGTCTCTCAACAGGCTCTAGATACCATGTTGAATACGAAAACTATTGAGAGATATATTGAATAACCCGTGTGTTTCAACTACACAGCGGAAGTCCTTTTTATATGGATAAAAAAAAAAATACAAATAGACAGTAATACTAACGGGCCAGAATACTTACAGCCCATCTAATCTAATTATTTACATTTTAATATAATATTTTAACACTTCCTATCTAGGCTTCACTCCCAACAAAACTTCCTCTAATTTTTTCCACTCATCAACTCTGCTTAAAATGGTATAGACTTAAGAGTCAAGCCTGTCAAAGACTAGATACTATGATGTGATCTTTCTAGTGGTTTCTATCTTGATTATGATTTAGATAATGTACAACATTTTAGTGTTATATGGTATTAAATTTTTTCTTATTGTGAGCTATTTAGTGTATTTTCGTAATTTCAACTACAAATCATTTAGAATACAAAAATAAGTGAGAAATGTGACAATTTTGCAATTGTTAGCAAAAACGAGATTGTAGTGCCACCACAAATTTTCCAAATTTATAAGTTTTGGGAAAAATATATGATATTTTCATATTTGTGAATTTTTAGATTTCGAGGACAAATATATATAGCGATTTGATAGAGGGATCAAATTGACTGATACTCACAATTTTCAGATCTCAAATTAGTGGTTTACTCAAAAACGTTTCTGACATCCCACGTTAAGTTTGCCCATATGAAAAAGTTTTCAAACTATTTTTTCGAAAAACCTTCCTTTAATATTTTTGGTTAATGTTCTTTTTTCAATTTATATTTTAAAAAATGGATAAAATGGGATTCTGATTATAATATAGGAATAAAGATATAATTTTAGGAGTACAATGTAAAGTTTTCTTAATTAAATCATAACTTTCTTGACCACGGAACCATACATGATCAAGATTAGAAGAAAAAGTTATGACTTTTTTAAGTGATCATGTGTCACTTAAATAACTCTAAATCATGACTATTCATGTAGGATGGTTGTATGGTCAAGATTTAACCCTCTCATTATAAAACTCCTCTCATTTGATATGCTCCCAAGGGGTGACTCTTATTTGAACCTCCAGTTTTGTTAATATATTTGAATAATTTTTTTTGTTGAAATGTCCCCATCTAAAAGTAAACTTACAGAAGTTTATATATATATATATAATCAAATAAATAGTTTGAAATAACATCTATTGTTATTAGAGCGGTCAATTAAGTCCTAAAGTGCAAAGCCTCATAAAAAATCCCCTATTAAGCCAATAATATTAGGTTTTCTATTGAAATAATTTTTTTTAAACTTCGACCCCGTATTTCATTATTTTTTTTGGGTTTAAGTGAGGAGGCTTATATACCCAATGTTTTGTTAATCGAAAACATTTCTTAAAAAAATCTAAAACATTTTTTCTCAGAAAAATTTTTAAATCATTTTTTATCGGACAAAAATCGAAACTTAAAATTTTAAGGAAAAAATTGAAAAATTTTATTTCTAAAAATTAAGTTTTGTCGAAATTTTGTCCTAAAAAACATTGAAAAAATGGGCCCTTACATTAAGCCCACAAAATTTATGAGCGTTTTAGTTATGAACAAGATAATGATCCAAAAATTAAGAGTGAAGCTGAATCTTTAGCAACTTATTGAAATGGGAACTTTGAGTTTTTAGTAGCAATAATTATTTGACTTGAGTTATTAAATTGTAGTCAATGAAATTAGCAAAAGTTTGCAAAAAAAAAAAAAAAACATGCGTATTGATGTGGTTATATATAATTAGTATAAAGTTTGATTCAGTACTTGAAAAAATATAGAGAATATGGATTTATAAATGTTATTATTAGTGCTGAACAAATTTCAAATGAAATGGAAAATTTCATTCGTAGAAAAAAGTACCATGATGAAAAATCATTTGAACAAGTACAATCAAACATTGAGTCTGATGAGAAGTCTTTTTGGATTCATTATTTGTTTTTTTATATTGTAGACCAAATAATTGATTCACTTGATAGAAGATTTGAGCATTATAGAACATATAAAAATATTTTTGGATTTTTATTGAATATTAAAATAATTTTTTGTCAGACTTTACTTAACTTCCGACATAACTCTAGATTATTAAGGCCTAATTCCCTTGAGAACAAGAGGATTAAAACAAAAAAATAACATATATACATTGTAAACTATCCAAAAGTTAAATTACAAACGATATTCCACCAAACGTTGAGTCGGCATATTTTGAGGCATAAAGCAAAATTAGAGATGTGGCCATACTAAAAATAATAATATTTCATATTTATTATTAAATTTTATATTTTTAAAAGAGTTTATTTAATAAAAAAATTAGAGTGCACAACCATTACATGCCTACCTACACATTCTAACTATGTTTGCAACACCCCGATCAATTGTAGTAATAATGATTAGCAAAAAAAAACTTAGGGAGACTAGATCAATATCCAAAGAAACAATCAAATTCAAAATGGGAAAACTACCATTTTAGTCCCTGACTCAATAGAGCGCTATCATTCCAGTCCTTGACTCAACAAAAATATCAGATCAGTATCTGACTTAGCCAAACATACGTCACTTTAGTCCCTGGCGTTAACTTTTATGTTAGCCATGTTAAGTGAGTGACGTGTACGTATACGTGGTTAAGTGGTTGTCATTCTCTCTCATATGTGGGTATGATGAATAGGCAAAGACTAAATTGACATTAAGTTTAAAATAAAAAAAATTAAAAAATGAAGCTTTAAATAGACAAATTTGTATTTTTCTCTCATTTGATTATATTTTCTCATTTCTCCTTTCTCTTTTCTTGTCTTACATTTTCTTTCATTTCTTCTCCCTTCATCAAACTCAATAAGTTATTACATAGATGAACCATTCTAACTATAAGTTATCAGTTTTAGAGATTATAATGATAATAAGTGTTTTTTTTTTGGACTATTGTGATTATATTCGTAACTTTCCAACCTAAAATGTCCAATCAAATTTTACAATACTTAAAGTCACTTGAAATAACACAAAATACATTAACAATATAAAAGAACACAAAACACCTCAATTCAAACACTTCATTTCACTTGAAAGAATACAAAATACATTAAGTTCAACTCATTAGTCACTTGACAAGCACAAAACACATTACAAACTACTAAACTCAATTAATGACTTGTGAAACCAAATCATATGCAAGATTTGCATGACAAATACACCAATTACAAGTGTTCTAAACATCTTCATTTCAAAAGTCGTAGAATCAAGTTTGGTATTAGCTCCAGCCTTGAACACGCCATCTAAATTATGGTGTCACTCAATCTCTCTTCCTTGGTGGATCTCACCATCTCTTCCTTGATCATTTACAAGTGTTGGAGGTGCTTGATCATTTACAAGTGCCTTATCAACTCATCAACCCATATGAAGTGTTTGAATTGAATTGTTTTGTGTTATTTGATATTGTTAATGTGTTTTGTGCTATTTAAGTAACTTTAAGTGTTGTAAAATCTTAACAGACATTTTAGCCAGAGTGGTCCCAAAAAATAACACTTAGTGTCATAAAATTCCCTAAAAGTGTAACTTATAGTCAGAGTGGTCCTTGTAACTATTAACTTATTAGGTTTGATGAATGGAGAGAAAATGAAAGAAAATGTAACTAAAGGAAAAAGAAATGAGAAAGGGTAACTAAAGGAGAGAAACACAAAAATTTCTATTTAAAGCTTTTTTTTAACTTAATATCAATTTGGTCCTGCCTATTCATCATATCCATGTAGGAGAGAGTTACACATCACTCAACCGCGTACACGTCACCCACTTAACAAGATTAACAGAAAAGTAACATCGGAGACTAAAGTGACAGAGATTTGACTAAGTTAGAGATTGATCTGGATTTTTTGCTGAGTCAGGGATTGGAATGTTAGCGCCTTGTTGAATCAGAAATCAAAATGATAGTTTACTAAATTCAAAATGTTGAACTCCGTTATTAAAAATCCCTTCTTGAAAAACTTAATAAAATAATAGTGGAACTTGGTCAATTTATTGAAAACCAAAATAATTAAGTAATGATTTGGATTAAAATTATTATAGTTTTTCTCAAAAGAAAGTACACTTAACTGAAGCCATTTAAAAATAATATAGTCTGACCAACTTTTTAAAAATAATTTAAGAAATTGACAAAATGAAGAAAAATAAATATGAAAGCTGCAATTAAAATCTTTGACCATCTCTTCCATAAAGAAAGAATATTACTGCTTACTAATAAATAATTTGTTAATTTTTACTAGACTCTCTCTATATATACTTCTTTTGTCCCTCAAAATATAAATAAAAATGAATAAAAAATTAAAAATGTATTTTATTCAAATTTTATGATTTAAATTTTGAATAAAATATATTCACTTTTTTTGATTATTTGTTTTATATTTTAATATAGAAGTATATAAATAAAATAATTTGAAGGTCAATTTAAGAAACCCAAATAAACGAGGCATAAAATTTTAGCTTCACTTTCTTTGGAATTGGGCTGGCCCTCTATCCCATAATCTAGAACAATAACTTTCAGAAATTTACTTTTGAAGCTTATCAAAATAAAATAAGAAGTTTACTTTTGAAAAGGGACATTGAACAACAAAAATATCTGTGGGGTGTGTAGTGTTATCAAGAACGGTGCTAATTGAACCCTCTAAAAGGGGTGTAAGAAGGACTCTAATATGTGGGCTTGGCCTAATATTATGTCGAAAGTTTTACCTTATACCACTATATTTGTACCTATATCCTTATAAATTTTTAAAAATGTTAAATATACTCTTAATTTTTTATTTATTTATTATTTTATCAACTCAAATTCATTTTTTTTTACCATTTAAAGATTTCTAGACCAAACAAAAAAAAATTTTCAGAAGTTACCGGAAAATAATTCAAGAAGATTTCTAGTAAAGAAAGGTTTACCGGAAAACTTTAAGAAAGTTTTCCGGTACAGAAGAGTAAAAAGGTGTGTACCGGAAATCTTTAAAAAAGTTTTCCAGTACACAAGCTTAAAAATGTATACTACCGAAAAACTTGAAAAAAGTTTTCCGGTACAGTAGGGATTTATCGGAAAACTTCTACACAAGTTCTCTGGTACACACCAATTGTTTTTAATATTTTTTTAATTTTATTTATTTTTATAACTTTTAACAGATATGGATAAACCACTACTATAATGTGATAAAACATGCGTCGATACTACCAACGTTTTTGACACAGATCAAGTATGAATAATTATAATTAATATTGTAAAAATCTATTATTGTGATTAATTATTATAATTTATTTTATATTTTATTTCAGATATTTGATACACGGGAGTTGTTGTGAATTTGACTAGAGAAATTGGTATAAAAATAAAGTGACCGTTATGATAACAAGATTAGATAAAGAGACAGGAGAGAGAGAGAGGAGAAATAAATTAATATTATGTTGTGACAATGAAGGAAAATACAAGTGTGTTAATAGTTTAACTCGAAGTTCAACAAAAAAATGTGGTTGTCATTTGAAGCTTAGATCAAAACCATTAAAAGATGGTTCAGGATAGACAACTAAAGTAATTTGTGAAGTTCACAACCATGAATTACCTGATACTTTGGAGAGACATGCATTTGTTAGACGTTTAGATGAAGAAGAGAAAAATTTGTTCATGACTTAACAAAATATAATGTTGCACCGAGGTACAATTACTATCATTGCAAGATTGAGATTAGAACAATGTTACGAAGATCTCATAAATATATAAACAGAGGAGTATGATTCGATTGCACATGAGAGGTCATAAGACATAGATGCAACATTTATTCAAGTTAATTGAAGATACAAAATATGTGTGTTGGAATAGAAAGCGGGAAGACTTAGATGTTATGACAGATATTTTTTGGGCCCATCCAGATTCAGTGAAGATGTTGAATTTGTTTCCTATTGTGTTGATTATGGACAACATCGACAAAACCAATAAATACATAATGACATTACTTGAAATTGTTGATATGACATCAACAGAGATGACATTTGTAGTTGGATTGGCTTATTTGGAATGTGAGCTGGAAGAAAACTTTTGTTGGGCATTAGATAGGCTAAGAGAACTGTATTTTACACAAAACAAATTTTCTCATGTAATTGTGACAGACAGAGATCTTGCTTTAATGAAAGTAAATAACTACTAACTAGTGTTATGAAGCGTTAAATATAAAGCTCTAAAAAGTAACTATACATGTCGTCATTTGAATCGGCATTATGTGCATCCAACCCCCGCTATATAAGATCACCCACCTGTTGCAGGATAGATGGCTGTTCAATAGAAGCTTCTGCACTGGTAGGGATATTAAAATCTGGAATTTGGAGTACACCATCTGGTCACACTAAAAGTGGATGAGATACCCTATAGAACCATTCCAAATATCCATCCTGACACTCAGATGGATATGTAGCTAGACGTATCCTGTGATGCAGTTCGGTGACAGGACTCAAATATCCCATCCATTCGACATCTACATCGGATAATCTAGAAAAAACTGGAGGTGGGGGTGGTGGAATATGTTGGATGTATCCAAATTGTCTCAAACACCTCTCAAGCAAATACGTCACTACAATGCTGCATAATCGGAGGTGGCCAGTGTATAACATTATATCATCAAAGGGAATGACATCCCTATGATTCTCCCACGGTCTCCATATGATATCAATAGGTGTCAGTGCATCAATCATCTGTGTGTGCTCAGGGATTTTGTGCTTGCCTTATTTATAACTCCATCTGTTCATTCTGGCAATGCACTCAACATCAGCACCTTGATCACCTCTTTTATAAATATGTGGAAAATATTCGTATATCTAACATTATTGCAAATAAAAATAAATAAATTAAGGATAATCATTAAAATTAATAATTAAAAATAAATAAATTAATCATAAACATAAAAATAAATAAATTAATGATAAACATAAAAATAAATAAATTAAGGATAAACATAAAAATTAATAATTAAAAATAAATAAAAATTTAATACCCGTAGTAGCGACATATATCCACCTAACTATTTGGTGTCGTAACAACAAGCATCTAACAGATAGTCATAAAGGACTACGAGTGCAGCAGTACCCCAGGCGTATTTACCTGTATCGTCTAAATCTCTGAATAGAAGAAGATACTTCGCATCAACTAGTGTATGACTCTTATATGCGGAAATAGTACTTCCTACCAAATTCAGTAGATACGCCCTAGCAGCACAGTCAATTCTCTCTGCTACACACTGTATTCTGAATACCTCTTTCAACCAATCCAATCTATAGTACGCACCTCTCGTCTTTCTAGTCTCCTCCCAAATCTCTTCCGCAAGCACTCCTAATAAAGTTATGGCAATATTACATGCCATTACTTTATCTACATCGGGTGGTGGACTGTAGAACTCACCCCTGATATGAATGCCCAAAAGATTGACAACATAATCCAAAGTAATCGTCATTTCACCAAATGACATGTGAAATGACGATGTCTTAGAATGCAATCTTTCCACAAATGCAGAAATCAGGTTGTTGTCAATCAACTTCAAACTACCCTGTTGTAATGGGGCCAATCCCGACAAATTCACCCAGTTCTCTATGATTCGCGGGAGTACCTGCGGGGTAAATTGTTATAGTTTCTTTCCATGAGCAATAATTTTAAGCATTGGTCGCTCTTGTATACAAAGAAAATATATGACATTAAAATTAAATATATAACAAAAATAATAGTTAAAATTAAATATGCACCATAAAAATAATTAATTTAACATACCTGTCTAAACCACAATCTAGCAAAAAAATGGTGTCGGTATCGTGTAAGGACGGACAAATCATATGGTCCTCTAGGATACCGTGTCAGCTCACCAGGTGCCTCAGGTCCCTCCTGCATCCCCTGGTGTACTGTAGCCTCCTGCTCCTCATGTATAGTAATATTAGCCTCCGAGATAAACAAATGATCTTACTCTCCCTCGTTATCATCTTCCACTATCATTCATCGTCTCCTCTTGGATGCCGTCGGTCAAATCGTTGCTTTTTGCATAAGCCTCTGATGCCTCTTATTAGTAATGCCTAAAACATTTTTTCTAACCGAAAACAGTGAAATTGGGCACAACCATTCCCTTCATCTAAACAATAAATAAATTTTGGGTACTTTTACTTCTTCCACTTACACGACTATATCATCCTAATTTATTACGAAGTAGCCAGCTCACGTCTCATGAATATTTTAAAAGAGTAAACTACCGTATTTTGGTCTTAAAATGGAAACAGTGAAATTTGAGATTCTAAATATATAAAATATTAAATTGTTTATTGAATTATTTAATATCGATCAAAATGTTTCTTTTGTCGCATGGAACTATAAATGAATGTTTCCGTTAAACACTATAATTTTATGGATATTGAATTTCTCTAGATAAATTTTTTTGTCTATAAATAAAATGGTAATTAAGAAAATTTATATATACGGTGAAGTTTCGGGTTCGAAATCAGGATATTATATCTAATTTAATAATACCAGTATTTATCAGTTGAATAAAATTTTATTGATGTAAAATAATTTGAAAAAGTAATATATATATATATATATATATATATATATATATATATATATAATATTTTGTATATTTAAAATTTTTCAGCCCAAAAATAAGGGTGTAGGACTAAGTGCATGGATGCCTGCATAGATTCCTTCTCCGTGAACCTATGGTATGCTTTACATAATTGGGTTTTTTTTCAACAAAAAACGATCGAGGCATTAAATAATTGCGTTTGTTAAATATGTGTATAACAAGATTGTATTGTATCTCCAATTACTACTCTTTATTAAAAAGAGTTTGTTCCTATATCGTGAAAACTATTGAGTCAAAAGCAATTCCAAAAGTAGGGTTTCAACAAAACAACTTAAGACCAATGACCGACAACATAAAGCATCTTTCTAAAACATAATTTGGTACAACAAGATCTGAATGTTCCAAGAGATGGGCCATCCAAACAAATACTTGTGTCTCCAGCGCTGATTGCTTATTTTGAATCTTAATTTAAGTGACTGTTGCTTATTTTGTTTTGTCATTTGAGGCAAATGATGTTGCAACATGTTCCTTAAAATTATAATATGTTACTCAAATAAGGAATACAAATTGATTATCACTTAACAATGAAAATATATTCCAATAAATATTAATATAAATTTAAACAATGTTACTTTAATATTCTAATTTAAAATTAATTTATTTAAAGTATTAAAGTGTGACATGTGAAGTCACTTACGAGATTCATTTTAAGGAATCAAATATTGGAGTAAATTAATCAAGTATAGCTAAAATATGAAAGGGCACATGAGGATCACTTAAAAAAAATAAGAAACTAACTTAAGGGTGGCAAAAAAATCTATTTCAACCGATTTTAGTGGATAAAATATGTGACGGGCACAAGACAAGTAATTTAATAGATATTGGCCTGCAGATAAAATAAATGAATATTTTAACTACCTATTAGTTAATGGCATGAAGGCGGATGTAAATGGTATTCCTACTTTCAGATATTTGTAAATCGTGGCCTACAAACATGTAGCCATGCTCGACTAACTACATAGATAGCGTGTGATAACTCCTATTTTATAGAATTCGTGGCGCCCCATGATCAACTCGTTTTCTTGTTTCTTCTGCCTGTCACGTTGGCAATTCGACTTCTTCCCGTGCACCTAATCTTCCTTTGACTAAGTAATTCATCTACCCCAATATTCTACTATTTTTCTTTCTCAGCTAAAAAGTTATTTATCTTAGGTGTAAACAAATGCTTCCCTGCGTTACATTATTGGATGGCTAATAGCTTTGGAGATGATGAGACGCAAACAATAATTACTGCTCGTGAACATTGTCATCATTGCATTGTAAAACATAAAAGTATTCGTTACAAACAATGCCTCAGATTGTGAAAGAGATAAACTTAATGATATTTGCAGATTAATTACTTTAACCTTGATTATCTCAACTAATCAGACATGATTTTTTTCTTATCATTGACATATAAGTAGCCTTAGCCGATTTCTTCGTTTCCCACTTCTTGCTGTATTCTCTTTAACTTCTTTCTTGATTTCTCAAGAATAAATGAATATTACTAAAATGTTATGAAAGATTGTGATAAAGTAAACAAGAAAATTTGAAATGGATTAGAAAATGGTCTTACCGACTTTTGTTACAAGAAGAAAAATTGAAAGAAATAGAATAATAATATAAAAAACTTGAAACTTTAAGCCAAAATTTTCCTCCTCATTTAATATAGAAACAAAATGTATGCTTCACGAAATAATTATTTCATTTTTTTACTTAACTCAAGAATATCGTCTATTATTTTTTTCAACTTAATTTATACCGTTATATAATAGAAATTTATGAGTTAACTACTACCTAACAAATGGTTTGACATTTTTCTGTATAAATATGCTTCTGCTTCAATGCAAATGAGGGTAACTGCAAGGACACTATAATGCCAAATAAGGTAGGGTCATAACAGGGTTTAGTATTCAGAGTTATAAAATGTGTGTTACCTAAGGACTATTTATAGTAGTTTTGGACACCAAACTACTAGGTCATTGAAATCCTCTTAACCATTCTCTAATCCAAGTCTTATCCAGATTAGAGAGCTGTTGTAGCTTAATCACGAAAATGACTGTTGAGATCTTCCCTTGATGAGAGCGAAAGTTGACACTTGTACAGCTGTAGTGGCTAGCCTTTAAGTGGGGATTGAAGACGTCCCCCCGAAACGCAAGTAGTTAGTTGTCTTCAGAGTTTGGTTCTTTTTACTTACATGGATTGAGCCATTGAGTTGAGTCTAAGGTTTAAAGAGAAATTGAGCCAGATCTGTTAACCCTGATTTGGGCCACTTTGGCCCATACGAGTACTAAGCTTCATATACTAGGAGCTAATTTGTAGTCAATGGTAAAAGTCTATAATTTTTGGAAATTTTTTTTTGAGAATGATTATTTTCGAGGTGTATCCTTTATTGGACCCGGTCACCTGAGGTCTTTGATAGAGTGATTGGTCTTTATTATGGGGTAACCATGTGTCTACATACATTTTACATGTATGCTGCCTTTTTAAATAGTTCGCATCATTCTCTTTACTAACGTCACAAACAGAAAAATTGATTTTTCCTTTAATTAATGACCATTCGACGAGTGTGGTGTAATCCTAAATCATTGGATGATCATTATTACTTTTGTTTTTTTAGCTAGCATAGACGTTGTTTTATCCTACACCATCAACAGTTGGAGATTGGTAGAATCTTTAAATTTCCATTTAAGTAAATTCAGCCTAGGAGCCAATTCTTTTCGACTTCAATGTGATTTCAATTTTCCTTCTCGATTTCCTCATTCCTACTCTCTATTCTGTCGTAGTTGCTCTGGTAAAGGTTTCTTTAATCTTCGTATTTTTCTGGTTAAAATGGACAAGGTTAACATATCGTGGACAATGATTCTAAAAAAACTATTTCTTGCAGTTTAAAATTTAGAGTATTTTTCGAATTCAATAGAATCGCCATTAAAGTCTATTTTAAAATAGGGGAAACATTGAAAAATTTTTAAAAAAAGAAAAATAGCCTTTGAAACTAAATTTTGAGTTCGAGAGTTGTGTAGGGTGGGTATTAGCACCATAGTTAAAATACAGTTACTTATAATTAATTGTGCAAAATTAATATTAACTTATATATATATATATATTTATTTCTCTTTTTTAAAATGCAAATATAATTTTTTTATGAAAATAAACTAGAGATAAAAGTGTAATTAAAATATAGAGAAAAAAAAAAGAAATTTTTTATTATCATGCTTGACAAGAGTACGATCTTGCTCCTATGTATCTCCCAGTGCAATGGAGAAATCAAAGCTACATAATTTTTGGGTAGAAAATGTGTTGATTGTTTTTTAAAGAAAATGTGTTTGGTTACAATAAAATGATTGGATAAAAAGAAATTCTTGATTTAACGAAATAAAAGAAAACCTCGAGTCCGATATATTGATTTTTGATGAGAACGTTTAGTTATTTATTTGGATTTGATTAAGAAAGTTTAGTATCACTAAGTTGTCACAACTCAGACGTCTTAAACTATCACTAACAAGATGTCGCATCTCATTCGGTCTTATTTTATTAAAAAGATAATTATTATTTAGAGCATAAAATCATCAAGTTGTCGCAACTCAGACGTCTTAAAACTAAGCTTGGCAAAATGTAACATTTCAACCAATCTTTTTAGCCTCATTGATTTTGAATAACATGGATTTTCATTTTATTAAAGATGATAACGATAAACCTAAGAATAAATTTCGAATGCCTATAATTTTAGAAGTGGTTGAGGTTGGTTGTACTTAGTCCATAATTTAATAAAAGAATAAGATTACAATTATTATAACACAAAGGAATAAAACTAAAAGAGTGGAATAAAACTTTTAACAAAACTAAAATGCTTATTTATTGTACAAAATTCAAATTAAAGGTATAACACTAAACAAAACTATAAAATTATTACAAAGATGAGTTTAGAAATAGTTACCACACAAGTTGAATATTTGCTATACTCTTTGATTTTCTCTAATTGTACTTGGTTTTTGTTTTGAGTTGTTGTATTCTTCCTTAACTCATTTCATGCTTCATTTAACTTACTAACAAAAACTCTTACTAGCTTAAAAAAAAATTAAAACTGAAAACTCTCTAACTCCCCATCTCTAAGGATGAATTTATAGACAAAAATGATTAATCTTTGTATCCTGGATAGAATTGAGTTCAGGATTATTGCTTGCTTTTTTGCAGAAAAATTGGATTGTTAATCTAATTTTGGAAAAAAAATGACACACTTTTTAATTGCTTATATACTTGGTGAAAGTTGTAGCCATTTTAGGAAATAAAGAAAAAGCAAAAGGGGCTAAAAAAAGAATTAATTGAAAAGATGATGTGCACACAAGGAAAAATTGCAGCTTTTTTAAAGGAAAAAAAAAAAGAAGCAAAAGAGGCAAAAAAGGGTTAGAAATGTGGTGTGTGTACTGTAAAAGTGAAAAGTAAATAGGCTAACAAGATGGAAGGGGTGCTAATGTTGCCCAAAAAACAAAACAAAAAAAAAAGATAAAACAAAAATAAAAAACAAGAACTAAGAGGGAATCAGAACTAGAATTAGAGGATACAAACGGAACCAGAGGCAGAAACGAAAACAGAGGTAGAACCAGAGGGTACCAACAGAGGCAGAAACGAAACCAGAGGACACCTCCAGAGGCAAAAACAGAACTAGTGGCAGAACTAGAGGATACCACTAGAGGCAGAAACGGAACCAGTGGCAGAACTAAGGAATACCACCAGAGGCAGAAATGGAATCAGAGGCAGAACCAGAATTAGAGTCAGAACTAGAGGATACCACTAGAGGCAAAACCAGAGGCAGAACTTGAGGATACTACTAGAGGCAGAAACGAAACCAGAGGCAGAACCAAAGGATATCACCAGAGGCAGAAACAGAAGTAAAACTAGAGGATACTACCAGAGGCAAAAACGGAACTAGAGACAAAATTAGAGGATACTACTAGAGGCAAAAAAGAAACCAGAGGCAGAACCATATGATACCACTAGATGCTGAAACGGAACCAGAGGCAGAAACAGAGACTACAAGTGGAAAACTTCTTCTGATTGATTGGACAAAATTGAAATCTACGCTATTAACAATCATTCGATAAAGACTCTTTTTGACAATCAATTTGTGATCGATGATGAATATCTTCCTTCTACTTCTTGCCTGTATAAAATTTGTAGTGGCTATAGAATCACTATACATGAACTGAACAAAAATATTAGGAAGGGATTTAAGTGACCGCAAATGGAGAAAAAATGATATATCCTTAAGAACACCACTTTTGCCATCAAATTTGATTCTTGCACTCTCGCTAAAAGGCTTGATGAATATGTTTAAGAATGACTCTCATAGAAGTTTTAGGTTGTTATGTTGATAATAGGGCATGCGACGGGAAGACCCTAGTTGGCCTAAGACAAAAGTTGAAAAAATTAATAGGTGTATGAAAAAGATAATGTACTTTTCTGCCTAACTTTTGACAATGTTGCAAGCTAGTTGTAATACATTAGTAGTACGACATACGTTTTATTGCGTGGTTCTCAAAGAACATATTTTCTAGTGCCACTTATTACTACTCTTTTATGCCACTTTCACTTGCATTAAATGCAACAAAGTAAGGTTGCACTCATGCATAATAAGGAAAATCGAGTAGTAATGAAACTAGGTGACTAATTCTCATCAAGAGACAAATGAATGGAAGAAAAATCTCTCTACATATAGTCTAAGCCACTAATCACAAAGATATAATCATCCAAAAATATTCTCTTCAAGTTAGTACCAAGATATTTCTTCTTCATTTTTCCTTTCTCCAAAAAAATGTGAAACAACAAAAACCTATGCATGTGTATGATCTAATCTTCTAAGCCAAAAACACTTGACATCAAAAATCATTCTCTCAGCCTCAATCTAGTGAACAAATTGGTTTACCAAGAAAATTTTCTTCTCCTCTCCCTTTGGTGGTGGCCAAGCTACACCCTTCATTAATTAGGTAAAGGAAGCTTTATTTTTTCTTCTCATTTTGGGATGATTAAAGCTTGTTTATAGTACTAAGTTTTCATTTAAGTTTTGTTTCAATGCTTGCATATGAAAAATTGGTTCTTGCATGTTGCTGAAGGTTTGATTTTGATTTTAATTTTAACTTTGATTTCAAGAAAACATCAATTGATCATCAAGTAAGCATAACTTTTAGTTGCTTGTGATTTTAGATGTGTTGGAAATGATGATGATATTAATGGAAGATTGTTGGAAATAATGATGACATTAATGAGAGAGCTAATGTTGTTGTGAATTGAAAAAATAAAGAAGTCCCACATAGGAAGGATATCACACACTAGTAGTGTATATAAGGTGGAGGTATGGACCTTAGGGTGTGCCCTAAGGGGACCCCAATTTTGTGAAGGAGGAAGAACGCATGCAAAGGTGACCGCCACGTGCGCCGCCGCCGTTCGGCTGAGCTTGGGCCTTGGCTTTGGCTAAGTGGTGTATTATTTTTAGTATATGAAAAATTATTTATTTATTTAATTTTAAAAGAATGCTTGTGTTTTTATCTCTTATTGTTACGTTAATTACGTAATTGCCCTCCACCGAGTCTACATTATATATCTGATCCAATCTTCCCTTCCTGATTTCGTGCGTCTGTTTTTTCCCGGTCAAAACCCTAATATTTGGTCTCATGTAACTGTTGTGTGGTCATTTGGAGCGCACGTTTGGTGTATCAGACCTAATGGATCGCACCTTTTTCTCTGATCCAATTGTGGATTTCCTCTATAGAGGGTTCTCCTCAGTTGGAAAATCACACCAAAAGTTCTCCGTATATGTGGCTTTTCTCTCATCTCCCTCTTTCTTACTTTTTCTTCTTTTTCTTTCGAGTGGTCTTAGTGCCATATTACGAGTGGCAGTCATTCGACTGCCATATTGAGGGTGTAATTCTAGAACGGTTTTTCTACGGTGCAGTAGAACTCCGATAGTCTGCGACTCAACCTAGTAATATTTTCGGTGACATCAATTGTTTTTTCAAAGTTTTTCGAAATTCAAAAATAACAAGATGTTAGAAGGTTTGATTAAAATTGTGCATGTGTTATCAAGGTTGATTTTTCTTCTTCTTCTTTCGAGTGGTCTTAGTGCCATATTACGAGTGGCAGTCATTCGACTGCCATATTGAGGGTCTAATTCTAGAACGATTTTTCTACGGTGCAGTAGAACTCCGATAGTCCGCGACTCAACCTAGTAATATTTTCGGTGACATCAATTGTTTTTTCAAAGTTTATCGAAATTCAAAAATAACAAGATGTTAGAAGTTTTGATCAAAATTGTGCATGTGTTATCAAGGTTGATCATTATGCTTATTATGAATTGGAAAAAGCTTTGTTGGTAAGTTGTAAGGAAAAACCATTTCAATGAAAATTTAGAAGAACAAAAGTAGAAATCTTTGATTTTTGGTTAAGAGACCTAGAAATGGTTTGATTAATGCTGATCATGACACGCGTGTTCTTTTTCTTTAAGAAAACTTCAGTCAAGTCTTGATTTTTGAATGCATGAAGGTTTCAACATATGAAACTAAAAATCTTGGTGCTTGAATTTAAAAAAATATATTGGTTTTGAATTTTTTAGTAAACTAAATTTTCAAGTGATTATGGACATGTTATATATTATCACAAAACTTACTATAATTTTCCACTTCATTATCATCCTCTAAAAATTAATGTATCTCACACCTGTTCAGTAGTTGATTTTGGTGAAAAAACGTTTTCGAAGCTTGGATATATAATTTTTCACAACTTGGTGAACTAGAGTTTTTGAGTAAAATATATTTTCTAATGACATTGGTATGTTAAGATTTGTCACCAAAATTGGTGTTTCATAAATGTCTTGAAAACATGCTTAAAAAAGTTTTTATTACATTAGTCAGGATTCTATTTTGACCAAGTTAGACTAAAAACAACCTTGGTAATGGAATTTTAAAAAAATATTACTTTGAACTTTGAGATGAGATTTCTTGAAAAATATTTATGTTTGAGTTAGGAAGTTCGAAAAAAAGTTTCATAATTTTCCAAGTTAAAAAACATATTCTTTTACCATTAATTTGATAAAGTCTATATTAGAGATGTTGCTTGTCAAACGTCACAACTTGAAATCAATAGATTATTGTTCTGATCATAACTTGATACCTACATATTTTTCTGAGTGATTATTTTTGAATTTTAAACTAGACTTAATTCTCCACATTCTAAGCATAAACTTATGGTATTTAGTTATCCATTGACATTTTAAAATGACTCACAATTTAACAAAACAGAAAAGGAATTGGTTTCAAACACCTGAGGCTTAATTGTGAAAACTGCTCTAGATGATTATTTTTATACTTATATAAAAAATATTTTCAAATACTAGACATCCTAAACTTTCAATGGAGTGTTCATTTGTTAAATTTCAATGCCATTTTCTATTTTTTTTAAAATAATGAAGTTATAGTTTGAATATAGGAAATTCCGGAACATGAAAACTTTAAAAACGAAACTTAGAAAATTTACTTAATTTATAAAGAAGTCATAATTCTGAGTTTATTTTTAAAATAAACATACTTTCGGCAAATTAGTGCTTTATGGATGAGTTTAGAATTGTGGAATTTGAAAACCCAAGTTTGTAAACATTTTCTTATGAAAAATTCTTGTAAAAGTCTTGGTGTCTCATAAAACATGCATAATTGTTGCCTTGAGAAAAATTAAACCCTAGTCTCAATTACCTATTATAGGTTGATTTTGATTAGTACTCTAAGATTTGATTAGTACTAATAAAATTTAATTAACGGGTGAAGGTGTGATAGAATTTAAGTTAGGAAACATTGCAATTTTTGCTTGTTAAAATAAGGAAGCTCTACGAGGTAAGGGCATCTTTTACTTTTTAGTGTAATATGTGTAGACTAAATTTGATTATGTATTTTTATTATTTGATTCTTGATCCTTTAAGTATAAAAAATGTATGTTGATGACATTATTTTTGGTGCTACAAATAAATAAAAATATGTGCGAGGATTTTTCATAATTCTAATCTTAAGGTAATTAATTAATTACTTTTCATAGCTCATCAAGAGCTACTTTTTAGACATTCAAAACTAATCACTACACTATTCAAGGTGCGCTCCTCCTCATCATCTATCACTTTTTACTTAAAAAATCTCTCATTTGAAAACATTCTCCCAAGAATCATCTCTCAATATTTTTCAAACATGTGTTTCCAAGGAAAGGGAGCAAGGAAAAAGTAACTAATTATGGCCTCATGGTCATGTATCACATGTTCAAGGGAATTAAACCGAATCTTCCCAATGTAATGCTTCATCACATGATTTCTATTGTCAAAGGTTGTTGACCCTTATGGAATGGTTATAACAAAGGCGTACTTTAAAGTACCTTTTCGAGGTGAAGAATCTACTTCAACCTGCTCAAATATCCACTCAAATAATGTTTAAACTACTTACAAAGAATTTTTCATTTATGAAAGGGCACCAAAAATATCTAAGGTGGAAATGCACACCTCCAAAACAAGAAAGGATGTGCCAAAAATTTTTGAAGCCTTGTTGATTATGAAAAACATGTTTATCCACAACATGCTTGAATTTTCATTGTTCTAGAACAGGATCACATAAGTATTTTGTGCCAAATTTTACCTTCCTCCTCCTCTTGCTAACCCACCACCTCCACCTCAAAACATTTGAATTCCACATGTTTCTTCCTCCTCCAATGACTCATCCCCCTCACTTTCTAAATGAGTCTTTTGGCAACCTCTTTTTAATATGACAAAGGGGAAGAAGAAATAGCAAAGATGTGATACGTAATTTAGAAGTTTTAGGAATGTTTAGAAACTTAATTAGATATTTAGGGAAGTTTTTCTTGTTTCTTAAAGACTTCTCCTTTTATGTATTTTTATTTTCTAAACTAGGTCATTTTAAGAACCATCATAAATATTAATCTTGTAGTGTAACAACTCTTGATATGAATGAAAAATATTATTTGGTTCAAAAATTGTGTTTAATAGCTCAATCCACATTTAATAATGAATGCTAAAGTTGAGGGGAAGATCTCTGTCTATCACATGCATTATTAAATTATAATCTTAATCTAAAACTCTAATTCAAGTTTGGCATCATAAAAAAAAAAATTATGGCAAAATTCTAATTTGTTGTTTTAAAAATAACAAACATCTTAAATTATATTTTTAATATAATTAAGATTTTATTGTGATATAATTTGTGCTCTTTTGAGTGTTTTTTAAGCAATACACAAATTTCAGTATCAACTGATATATTTACTCAAAGAAATGAATCAAAAGATATCAAAAGCACAAGGAAATAAAATTTTTTTCTCAGATTTATCAAAACATTCTCCCAACAACCTATCAAGCTTCAAACTCTTACTACTTACAGGCCAACTCAATACAAACTAGAATAAACTTTATACAGCAGTAATATTTTAAGATTCTAAGCATTAAAAAGACATTTATGATTAAAGTTAGAATATAGAGCAAAGAACATTCTCATGACATTTTGCAAAAGGAATATATTAAAAATACCACATGAAGACGGTACATTAATTAGGATCATGTGTCAGCCCCTATTAAGGTTTTATTTAGACCAATATCGACTCAAATATATTCAAGGCAAACATTTTGTTGTCCCTTGTGCTAAAAGGAAAGAAAAAAGTTCTTTAAAAAAGATGACACTAGAAGAGAAAAGTATGTGGTAAGCTGTCTAAGTCCACATGTACAACAGTCACATTTTTTCTAAGGCATGCAAAAGGCTTCCCACATCTATAAAAAAGGAATATTTTCATAAGGCTCTCTTTTAACATACACATTTCAGTTCTGCACTTTAAATTTGTGTCTCATATATTTTGAGTGTGCTAATATATTTTATTTTGATTCTTAAATTTGTCTTTGAGTTTTTATAAGAAAATAAACCAACTATTATTTTAAATATATAAAAAAACTATCAAAGTATTTCCTTAGTGATTGTTTGAGAGAGAGGTTATATAGAGTCTTTTAGATTTAAGTTGTAAGCCTATTGAGGCTATGATAATATACATATTTTTTTATGTCCATTAGTGATCTAAAGTAAAGTGTTCATAATGTTTTGAACAGCAAAATAATGGAATTTCTCACAAAGGTGTGTAGATTGGACATAGCCTAAGGCTAGAACATAATAATTTTTTTTTGTATGATTTTCTCTAACTTAATCTCTTATTCTTATATACACTAAACACATAACAAAACAACATTGACTTTAAAGTTTTTCATTGCATATCTATTCATAAGAGCATTATTTATATTAAAATTAACATTTTATCCAATTGTTTTCTTGAGATAGTTATATTTTGATTCAAAATTTATAAAGTCAAATTCAAGCTCCATTTTCTTGTGACATATTATTTTATTTCAATTTCCATGTCACTCATCTATTTCAATCTATGTCATCAAATGAATCGATATGGTGGTCGTCGGGATTCAATGAGTCACAGTGGTCTTATTATTGATGCAAGAGATGGACCGTATTGAAAAAGATAAATCTAAATACAAATAGTTTTGAAATGTGTGCTTAAAGAATTCTGATATATTTATTAAGATATATAGTTCACGTGGGAGATTTTTGAAATATATTATTACTTAATTATATTTCATTATCATTATGTCAACAAATATCTTATATTAAATATATTAATTATTTATCAATTAAGAGGCTTGATGGATTAGTGATCAAATTAAATAATAAAGCTAATTAGATTTTTATTTGGATAATTAATTATTTAATTAATTGATGTAAGTTCAACTCTGAGTGGATGTCACATTCCATGTAATAAAGCCATTGATTTATGTAACCTCACCATCATGTAACCTCACATTCCACAAACTCTTCATGATTCTCTCATACAACTTCTATCCATGAGGGAAGTTAAGGATGGTATTTACTCCATGTCTCCGTGCAAAGCTCCAGGCCTTAGAGTCTCAGTGATTTCATACCAATTAGTTTATGTAATATTCTCCTTAAGCTTGTTTCCAAGGTCTTAGTTTGTCATATTAAACACCATTTGGAAACCCTTGTTGGCCTTCTTCAAAGTAGTTTTATTCTCAATCGAGACAATGTGGATAATGCTCTTATAACCAAGAGTTCGTCCACCACATGCATACTAAGAAAGGAAACTCAAGTTTTCTTAAGTATAAAATTGATTTTAAGAAAGCATATGATAGTGTGGATTTAATTTTTTCGGATTTAATTTTTTTGAGAAAGCATCTGATAGTGTGGATTCAATAATTGAGCTTACTATGAGTTGCACCACTTCCTCATCCTTGTCTCTTATGTGGAACAATGAGAAGCTTGATAATTTTGCTCCTACTCGCGGCCTGCGACAAGGTGACTCTATATCTCTTTACTTATTTTTCTTTGTGAAAAGTTGGCTATTCTTATTCAGGAAAAGATAGAGTCTAATAGTTGCCTTTCGATACGCATCTCTGATAATGGACCAACTATTTCTCATATCTTCTTTGCAGATAATTGTTTACTCTTTGCAAGAGCCAAAACTACGCAAGTTAGACTCGTTAATTATTGTCGACACCTAATTTTGTCCGTCTTTTCTTAATATTCACAAAGAATTAATAAAAAAATGTATTTTGAACTTTTTACCCTAACTTTCTATTTTTTTATTTTAATAATTTTTATTTAACTTTTGGTATGATATTCATTTGTTAATAAAAAGAAATATATGTTTGACTTTTTATTTTTATTAACTACTTTTTGGTCTAATAATAACATGGTAATAAAAAAAATTAATTCAAAACTTTTTATTTTTATTTAATAAAAAAATACAAAACGAAATTAAATATAAAATTAATAAATATGAGATTTTTTGGAGTAAATTAAATATGAATGATTGCTATTTAATATGATTTGTTGGAATTTGAAGAAAGTTTTTAAAAGAAAATAAAACTTGAGGATTAAACTTAATTAGTCATAATAGTAGACACACCGATTTTAGGTGCTTCAATCACTTACCAGAAAGCCACTACTAATTTTCTGTTGTGCCATTCTTACACAACCTTCTCCATAATCACCAATTTCAAAAAAACAAAAAAAAATCGGAGACAGAGATAAAAAAAAGGAGGCAAAATAATTTTACAAATTCGGTATGTAAATTTCGCTTATCTAAAACAAACTAATATATTAATTTTGTTTTGTTTATTATCTTTGTTGTTTTTCATGTATCCTTTTTTATGAACCAATATCTTAGTTTTTATTTAGTTTTTATTTATTGTTTTCATGTTAACTTTGTTCATATAGCAAGACTAATTACAATATTTTTCATAATACTATCATGTTTGTCGTTTTGTATATATGATGTTATAATTTAAAGAAACTTCATTTTCATATTTTAAATATAAAATAAAATATTCAATTGAGAAAAAAAACATTATTCAATAATCAATAATATGTGAAAAAATTGCAAACCTCACACAAACACTCATTTATGGTTTTACTCATTCATGTAAACTTAAAAATACTTAGAAAAATAATAAATAAAAACAACATATGGATATCTCTTTCTCCGTATCGAACTCACCCATTGATCACCTAGTTGTTTTTCAATACGCCGTTTGGTATTAGTCTCTCATGACCGTTGCACAAATAATAAAAGAAATTAAAATTAATAAAAATTAAAATTAACCAACACACAAATATTTTATACCAAGAACTATTGCACTTGGGGATATGTAGGAGCAAGATCTTCATTTTTGATTTTATCCAATTTTCCCTTTAATAAAATAAAATTGGTGGCGACTCATTTTTCGCCGACAAATCGAACGCGACAGTTGTCGACTCTGTTGGGAGTTTTTTAGAGTCAAGTCCAACTTAATTAATTATATATAATTATTTATTTATTTTTATTTATATTACCTCCTCTTGTTTTTATTTATTTTATTTATTTTAATTATTATATTATATATTTATTGTGAGTACAATTGTGGTGAATTTTTTTTGTGATTTATATGTATTTATGATAATTTATGTATTAATTATATGCATTTATGGTATTTTATTCTAATTGTGGAGATTTATTTTATTTTATTTATTTTTTGTCATTTACAAGTATTTATGGTAATTTATGTATTAATTATATGTATTTAATGTAATTTGTTGTAATTGTGGTGATTATTTTCTTTTTATTTATTTCTGGTAATTTACATGTATTTATGATAATTTATTCTAACTGTGGTGATTCTTTTTTTCTTTTTTTTTTTAATGATAATTTACATGTATTTATGATAATTTATGTATTAATTCTATGTAATTATGGTAACTTATTTTAACTGTGGTGATTGTTTTATTTTATTTATTTCTCTAAACACTATACTAACACGATTCAGACATTTACGAGTGGACTCTATACCCGGGCTGAGTGCAAGATAAGTTAGAGACAGTGTAATGATAATCTTCTTGATGTACATCTTGTTTGGTTTTCATGAAATTCTCACCTAGAGTTGACATTTTCTAGAATATTTCCATTTTAATAGTTTACCTATTAATTGGTTTAATATTTTAGAATTGAGTTGTGTACTCTAGGAACCGATTTAGAACTATAGAGCCACACATGGTAAAGATTCACATTAAAAAAAAACTCATAAAGATCAAATAAGAAAAGAATCATATAGAGCACACGTCATATATGAAAAAACCAACTCTATCTATATCTCATATTCATCATAATGCATTGCATAATCATGAATGTTTCATCTTTTTTATTTCATTATTGCAAAATATTTTTTAAAAAAAATAATAATTGCATGTTAAGAGGTAGTAATTTTTTTTTTAGTTAACTACATAATCATTGCATTCATTTTTTCTACATTCTCATAACATTTTCCTTCAAAAAATAAAAAAAAAAGGCAAA
>JBBPBQ010000003.1:38997573-39030109 GCA_037974755.1 Cicer yamashitae
AAAAAAAAAAAAAAAGAGTATCATGACACCCTTACCAAACATGTTCTCGAGGTAAAATCATGGATGAATTGGAACATACAAAGATGATCTAAACCAACTGAAAGATCTTATGGCTAAAAGATTGGAAATACTACAAACCCTCGACACTTGAAATCATAGGAATCCTTCATGAAATAAAGTATATCACGAAGAACTCATATGTTACCCCTTGATTTCATAAGTCTAACAGTTTTCACCTTTTAGTCTACTTTTTGGTTATACTCTATCTCAAGTCACTTGTCCACAAGATTTGAACCTGATACTAATGAGATTCATCTTCATCATCCACCCCCTACTTATGGGTCATGAACATACTTCATTGGCTTTTCGCCACAAGTAAATCTCTAGAAGTTGGGTCGTCTATGTTGAACTTGCATCACTACCCCTTATTACATTGATGTCATGGAAAAATTCATCAATCTAAAAAATGACAAATCTTGTATGAACTATTGAGAACTATTGAAGAAAAACCTCGATTAATAACAATTTTGAAGACATTGACTATGTTCGCTTGTATATCCAAGGGGCAAGGTCAACAATGGAAATATTATTAAGTTTTCCCATGATCTTTAATGTTCATTTAATCTGATTCTGAAGCATTGATTATTTTGACGTGTCTAAAGTTTTACGATATTTAATTGTAGAATTGCCACACTTTTGTTCCTCGATATTTTGATTATCAATAAATGCATTTTGTATTGTTTCCTTTTCTTTCTCACCCATTATATATTTCACAATTTCTTACCAAACATTCTTTGTCTTTCTCTTCTTCTAACCATAAACAATGCGTATTTGAAAAAGTAGTTCATTCATAAATAAGTTTCCTAATATCTCATTACATAATTTAAGTCATGCTATTAAGTCCACTAAAGGGGAGAACGATAAAATAAACTTTCATTCATTTGGATGGACTACAATATGTTGGGGCATACAATTAACACCACGTTAATCTCCTAGAAAGGTCATTTTTTCTTTATCATATCTAATTACGCGGAGGGATTTGAAGTTTGTACCATGGGTATTCTATCCGCCTATGAATCAAAAGTAAAATGTTGGAAGTATATGAGACTTGAATGTAATCCTCAAATAGCTAAATCAAGAATGGAAAAATCAGGATAAGAAGATGATCATATCCCTCAACAATATAATAAACTAGCAGACATTCTAGCTACTTTATCTTCAATGTTCAAAGTAAGCCATGATGAAAAATAGTCACTCACAAGAATGAAAGTTAATAATATCGTGCTTACTATCAAATATATAAGAAAAGTTAGATGGAAAATTCATGACCAATTATTACCCTCCTTGAGTATCAGACTATAACTGGGGCACCCATTTGTTCCTTATTATATAGAAAAAAAAGGCAGTGTGACCCACTCTAACAAAAATCTCCTTATCAAAAGTAATGATCTGTGTTGACCGACTAAATTCAATTCAAGAAAAATGTTGATTGCCTCATGTCATGGACAATTATTTCAAAAGATCTTAAAAGAACATATGAACTTCGGAGCTTCAAAAGAAAGAAGTAGTGCTCAAGAAGATTTCACATATCTATAAGGACTAGCATGACAAATTGACTCCCAACTATATGAGTCCCAATACCATAAAAAAATAATAGATTCAAGTGTGGCTTTGGTCCACACCAATATGGATCGAGAAGACTTATCACTATTTGCATACAATGATGCTTCAAAAAGTATTACGTCTAAATGAAGACCCGCTAGGTTGAAAATTGAAAAGGATGACCTAGACAAAAATTAGGGTATAAAAATTAATAAAAACCCGCTAGGTTGAAAACCCGAAAGGGCAGCCCAGGCAAATATTAGGATATAAAGTTGAATAAAGACCCGTTAGGTCGATAACCCGAAAAGGCAACCTAGGCCAAAATTAGGGTGCAAAAATTAATGAAGACCTGGTAGGTCGAAAATCCAAAAGTTAGGAAAAAATGCCGTTAGGATGAAAATCCGAAAGGGCAATCCAATCAAAAATTAAGGCAACAAAAAATATAGAATGGAAGAAGATCACTAGTTTGAGAATCTAAAAAAGATGACCAAAGAATATGGCTTGCATACACACATCAAAGTCGAAGCAAAATCATATCTTCCAAAGTGGGTTCAAAACATGATTGAAATTGTGGCATGAGTTATTAGCACACTTCTTTTATGAAATACTACTAAAAAATTGGGTCATTTATCCATATGCGATTACTTTATCTTCTTTTCTTTCTATAAATCATTCTTTTTTTGTACCATAGATTTTCTCATTACATATCATTGTATGAACCTTCCTTCACTAATTTCTTGTGTTATAAATCTTTTTTGTCAAAATGCATTTTTATGATAATCATATGTTGGGGCACAAAATATGTGAATGTCAAGAGGCGAAAACTAGTATAGTGTCTTTACACGTAAGGCAAGGGCAACTAAAGATCAAGTCGAGAAAACGACTTGCACCCGAAGCCGAGAAAACGACTTGCACCCCCGAAGTCGAGAAAATGACTTGTATCTTAATTCGGGAAAATGACTCGCACCCCTGAAGCCGAGAAAACAACCCGCATCTTAAGTCGGGAAAACGACTCGCACCCCCAAGCTGAGAAAACGAATCACATCCTAAGCCGAGAAAACAACTCGCACCCTTGAAGTTGAGAAAACGACCTGAATATTAAGCCGGGAAAATGACTCCCACCCTAAGCCGAGAAAACGACATGCACCCCTAAAGCCGAGAAAACGACTTGCATCTTAAGCTGGAAAAACGACTCGCACCCCAAGCCGAGAAAATGTCCCACATCTTAAACTGGGAAAACAACTTACAGCCCCGAAGCTGAGAAAATGACCTGCATCATAAGCCGAGAAAACGAATCGCACCCTTGAAGCCGAGAAAACGGCATGCATCTTAAATATAAAATGAATAAATATGAGATTTTTTGGAGTAAATTAAATATGAATCATTGCTATTTAATATGATTTGTTGGAATTTGAGGAAAGTTTTTAAAAGAAAATAAAGCTTGAGGATTCAACTTAATTAGTCATAATGGTAGACATTTATTTCTAAAAATTACTTAACCCTATTTTTTTAATATAAATAAGAGTGTTATAAGACTCTTACTGAAAGAGAAAAAAAAAAAAAAAAAGAGGAGGAATGAAGAGGAGATTAGAAAATAGAGGGCGATTTTAGGTGTTTGAATCCGCCTACCAGAAAGCCACTACTGGTTTTCAGTTGTGCCTTTCTTACACAATCTTCTCCATAATCACCAATTGAAAAAAAAAAAAAAAAATCGGAGACGAAGATAAAATGGGAGGCAGAATAATTTTACAAATAAGGTATGTAAATTTTGTTCTCTAAAATAAACTAGTATAATAATTTTGTTTTGTTTATTATCTTTGTGGCTTTTCATGTATCATTTTTTATGAACCAATGTCTTAATTTTTATTTATTGTTTTCATGTTAACTTTATTCATATAGCAAGACTATTTACAATATTTTTTATAATACTATCATGTTTGTCGTTTTGTATATATGATATTATAATTTAAACAAAATTCATTTTCATATTCTAAATATAAAATCAAATATTGAATTGAGAATACGCATTCTTCAACAATCAATATTATGTGAAAAAATTGCAAACCGCATACAAACACTCATTTATGGTTTTACTCATTCATGTAAACTTAAAAATACTTAGAAAAATAAGATAAATAAAAAGGATAAAAATGAAAACAACATATTGTTATCTTTTTCTCCGTATTGAACTCACCCATTGTTGGACCACCTAGTTGTTTTCCAATGCGCCGTTTGGTATTAGTATCTCATGAGCGTCGCACAAATAAATAAAAATTAAAATTAAAATTGTTCAACACACAAATATTTTATACCAAGAGCTATTGCACATAGGGATACGTAAGAGCAAGGTCTTCCCCTTGTCAAACCAAGTTAATAAAATTTATTTTTCCTTGTTTTATTAATAATAATGTATTTTCTCTTTTGGTTAGTGTTTTTGGGGTAATATAAATAATTAAATAATTAATTAGTTTGTATACAATTATATATAGGGTAGCCTTTTTAACGGACGATGTAGGGTGGTAATACTTTTCTTACTTGTAATTGACTTCCGAATCCGAATTTTCGGTTCAAAATCTTCATTTTTGGTTTTATCCAATTTTTCCTTTAATAAAATAAAATTGGTGGCGACTCATTTTTCACGGACAAATCGGACGTGACTATTAGGTGTTTTAAGGTTTTTGCAAAGTCTCTAGTATGAAAATTAATGTTCATAAATCAAAATTCCTCCTTTCTAAGAACCTTTCTCAAGAAAAGGTAATGAAGTTTAAAGGAATGATTAACTTCCAACATACTTATAATATTGGTAAATATCTTGGCTTTCCTATGCTATATGGCAGGGTTACAAATGCAAACTTCTCCTTTATCGTTCATAAAATTAACTCTCGATTAGTCGGATGGAAAGCCAGGCTTCTTAGTAAACCCAGAAGGGTGACTCTTGCTAAGTTTGTGCTTAACTTTATGCCTATTTACAACATGCATGATTTATGTTTTCTAGAAGGAATTTGTAATAAGATTGATTCTTTTATGGAACAATTCATTTGGGGAGGCAAATCTAGTCGCTGGGTTAAATGGGATATTATAACTCAACATTCTAATAGAGGTGGCCTTGGCATCAAGGGCTAGACCGGTTAATGTTGTCATGTTGGGTAAACATGTTTGGGAGCTTATTCACAATCCAGACAAGTTGTGGGTTAAGTTATTATCATCTAGATATATTTTTGAATGTCACATCCTCGAAGAGAATAACTATAGTAAAGCATTATACATGTGGCGTTCTATTGCTAAAGTAGCCGAGTCTCTCAATCCGGGTTTTGTAACTAGAGTGGAGAGGGGGGACATTTCCATTTGGTATGATAAATGGCTCCCTAATGGTGTAGTTTATGAAGGAATTTGTTTAGTTGACGAACAAGATACCTACCTACATATCATGATTGTTTGCAGTTATATGACTTGGAATTTTGACATCCCTTAAGAGATCATGATGGAGATGGTAAATGTATTTACTAATGATGACTCAGATGATACTCTTATTTGGGTGGCTTATGTATCATGTACTTACACCACAAAATCAGCTTATTCTTGGTTAACTTTAATGTATAATCCTTCCAAAACTTAGACTATGTTTTGGTCTTGGATTTGGAACCTTAACTTACTTGAAAAATATTTGTCATTTTGTTTGGATTATTATGCATAGGAAGTTACTTAACAATTGTACATGGGTTACTCATCATGTTTCAACATATGCTTCTTATTATAGATGGGGTACAAATAATAAAATTATTTTACATACTATTAGAGTTTGTCCCAAAGGCATGTAAGTTTGGAATAATTTTGATTTTTTCATCTCACAATGCTTTTTATGAGGATGATATGCATAATTGGATCAAAAGAAATGCGATTGCCAATCATGATCATCTTTTTCTTATTTGTTGTTGGACGATTAGGAAATCTTGTAACGAAGAATTCTTCATTGTTAATAGTCATTCTCTCTAGAATATTCTTAATCAAATTAATACTCTTTTTCACTCCACTAAGAAGGATTTTGGTGGTTCTAATAAGGCTTTAACTCCTAGACTTATTTCTTGGCACCCTCCCCCAGAGAATGTGATAAAGGTAAACATTTACGGTAGCTCCATTGGTAATCTAGGGCAATCTAATTTTGGTTGTCTTTTGAGAAACTCTTTAGGAGGTTGGATCACATGTTTTGTAGGAAGTTGCGGTTTCACTTCTAATATGAATGTTGAGCTTCAAGACATTTCTAACGATCTTGATATTGATTGGAGTCATGGTTTCAAAAATGTGATTTGCGAGTCTGATTCCCGAACGGTCCTGAGATTTATTAAAGACAAGTGTCCCTACTGATCCTTATGCGCCACTAGTGGGTTATATTAAATCTTTGATTTATAAGGAATGACAATTTGTCGTTGTGCACACCTTACGTGAAGGAAATGTTAGTGTCAATTGGCTTGATAAATTAGGAGTATCACTTGTTCATGATCTGAGAATATTTTCTACTTGTCCTTCTCCTTTGGTTAATATTTGTTTAGAAGTCTCTATGAGAATTCAATTCTCAAGAGCTTAGTTTTTATTTTTTTTTGTCTTTATTCCTCATTGATAAAAAAACTCTGAGTGGATGTCATTAATGGTTCATTTCAAATTAAGAATACTATTTGGCCATCATTCTATATATATGCTATGATACACAATATACTAGACAATGTATATTGTCTTTTCTCTCCATTTGAATAGGAAGAATAACAAGCCATCAGATGTTCGTTATTTGTATCTTTTTCTTTATGTTTCAAGATTACTATTGAGAGACAAACTATTATTAACTCATCCAAGTATTCCGATTATTTTGATAAATCAACATATCGTAGATCCTAATTTATTTACATACTCTATATTTATTTGACATCTGCACTAAAGTATAATTATAGTTATAATCTTTCTATTGAACACATTTTGTATATGATTGATTAGTAAATTAATTCCAACAAAATATACAACAGTATTTGTTGAACAATCGGTATAGTTATATTCCAATAAAAACCCAAAATATAACCCCCAATAACTTAATAAAAAACATCAAATAACTTAGATAAAGCCTTGTTACAAAGAAGACAACCCAATAGTATTAACTTCCATATATACATATATAGGACACAACTATTTAAACGCAGCGACAATAAGTACGAATACACATTGGAACTTCGGGTTTGGCACACTCATAATCTTCACAATCCATGTCATATTCACAATAACCAGATGCTGCAAAAAAAAAAGAATAAATGGATATTACTAAAATGTTATGAAAGATTTTGTAAAAAGAAAATTTAGAAAAAGGGCTTACCAACTTTTGTTACAACAAGACAACATACTAAAAGAAATATAATAACTACATAAATAAACTTGAGAGTTTGGGCCATATTTTTCCTCCTTCTCATTTAATATGGAAACAAAATGTTTATTTGACCATTTTATAATGCAACAAACCTTACTTTACTTGCTTAAGTTAATTGTTTAAACATTTATGGAGTTCTAAGAAACCCTTTGTAAATTAAAATTATTATTAAATGTCTCATATGTACTTTGGTTATCATGTTTGTCTATTTGGCTTTAAAAAAATGTTTACCTCTTTATCTAACTAAAGTGATCACTTGACCTCAGTAAGTATCTTGAATAAATTTTATGTTGGTAATCAAAGTTCTTTCATTCATTTTTTATCAACCTTTTATTACTATATTTATTTCTTTTTTAACCTTTGATGATAGGCAAAAGAAAAATAATACCATTTTATCTAAGTTAGATGTTGAAATAATGTACCATTGATATTTCAAAAAAAAAAAAAAACAACCATTATCATCATCTAAACTGTTATATAATGGAAACTTATTAGTTAACTATTACCTAACAAATAATTTGGTCAGTCATTTTCCTCTACAAATATGTCATTTCATAATACAATCAATTACCTTTTTATTCTTTATGATTCAACTTTATAACTTATCTTTTAACACTCAACTTGTTAGTGCAAAAGTAGTTTTTACCTACAATCCTCTATTTAATGTTTTGATGATAACGAAATAAACAAATCAAAACAATTATCCCCTAACTATATTTGCTAAGTATGAATATTAAGTTGAAAGACAAATATTTATATGATGACTATCTATTTTAAGGAAACATAAATTATGAGTAAGTTAGAGATAAATATTTAAGTGTTTTTAACACAAATAATATTATCACCTTATAAACAAGTAATTATGTTTACTAATAGAGTATGTCATGATATAGCAATAAGAAGCATTGCAACAAGTGTATGATAATCTACAGTTCGAGTCAAAGCATTAGAGACAAAGGAAATATAAGTCAAGAATTGATCCTTTGATCACAAGGAAAACAACTCTACAATGATCATCTGCATCTAACTAAATGTCACAACCTTCGGTGATACTTTGACTCAAGACCAATGAAGAAGGCTCTGAATATAGCCTTTGATAAAATCAATGCTCTAGTAAAATTTAAATCTTCTGTTTGAACAAAGAAAGAGAATTAACTAATCAAGGCAATGCTATGAAGAATCTGTTAAAATTGTGTTTGACTTTTCTCAACGGACTCTCAATGCGCCTTTGATGAATCCAATAATATAAGCTCGCTCTGATAATTATGCGTCTGATAATTCTGGCAAACTAGTTGATCGTCTGGTCAATGCATCAAGTCAACATTGTGACAAAGTCAACGCTGTGATAAAAAGTCAAATTTCTTAAGTCAAACATCTGAGACCAAAAAATTTGAAGAAGTCAACTTCTCAAAATGCTCTGCTCATCAAAGTTGGACTTATCATCTAATTGAAGAAGTGCAATGACATCCTCTGATATACACGTGTTCTTGAATCAAGATACGCTGAATCAATTATGAAGATATATATAGACATGTTTTAAATGTTGATTCAAGATCTCCAACGATAATATCTTCAACGAATCTATTCTTCAGTGTTTAAATAGAAAAGCCTCTCAATATGGGAAAGTGTTGATACAAGGAAAAATGCAATGTTCTAAGAAGATTTCTATAAAATGCCTAGAACACATAAAAAAAAATGAATGAATGAAACATCCTCTTTGTAGAGAGTTGTTAGAATTGATGTAAATCAACCCCGTTGTTTGATTCACTTGAATTAATATAGGATTTGAAATATAATAATCTTTCAATGAGAGTTAGAATCCTAGAAATGGACTTTGTGTCAATTTAGACACAAATTGGAATTGATGTAAATCAACCTGATAGTGGCATCATCCATATGAGGTACGTCAAGAGGTGTAAGAATACTTATAAACCTTAATGGAAGCTTTCCAAAAAGTCGAGAAGACTAGAAAGTCTTATATTGGTTACAACCTAGAGAGGATAAAGAAGAATACTCAAAGCGAAGCTTGAAAAAACAGAGTAAATAATACTTGTATGCTATTTCTTAAATAGTGGATTAAGCTTTCGACTGTACTGAGGCAAAATATCTCTGTAAGGGGAGGACTAGATGTAACAACTATTTGTTGTGAACTAATATAAAAATACTTGTGTCTCTTTTGTATCTCTACTCTGCATTTTATTTAAGGTGTTTATGATTCAACTTTATGTTACTTCAACTACTTTATAATCATAAGTTGAATGTTTTGATAAAAATTATATTTTTTTAAGCAACACAAATAATTTTTCAAAAATAGAAAAACACAATTCAAACCCCATTTCTTGTGTTTTCTAGCATGTTCAATTGGTATTAGTGCTCAGTCTCTTGATTGAGCACTTTATTGTGTAAGAGTAAAGATTCTTTACTGTTGGAAATACCAGTGAAATGGTTTGAATTAGTGTATGTTTTTTGTTCAATTCTATTTTCAACCTTTTTTTAAATTCATCTTTTTTAAATTCTTTCCAAACATGGATTGACAAAAAACTGATTATTGTTGATTGAAATTGCTATATGACAATAGATAAAATGCATTAGTAGAACATCTATTTCTGAAATGACAATTTCATTTCTTTACAAAAGTTATTTCTTGAAAAAGTTTTTCTTGGTAATATTTTGTATAGTTAGTCCTTAAAAACTTGAGTATCCGTGTTAAAGCTTTTTTTGTGTGTGTGTAATCAGTCTTCCATGATATTTTGAGTAGTAAACATAATCTATATATTAAGATGAAATGCTTAAAGAAAAGAATATAAATGAAAAAGGACATTATTTGTGTTCGTTGAACATTGTAAAAATATTAATTCTATATGTGAATGAGAGATATCATCTTAGATTAAGATTATCTAAGAAAATATTTTATCATGTGATTAGTTGTGAACTGCAGCTACAAACTCAATTTGAATCAATGATTTGCTTAAATGAATTTTGAAAATTCTCTTAATTTTATTTTGTATAAATATTTTATCAAACTTGTTTGTATTTTTGAAACTCTTCAATGATAGACTGGACAAAACTTTTGTGCTTCAATAAGAAGAGTAAGTTAATCAATGAGAAGAATCAATAAGCTAATACTTAAATATATTTGATGATAAGATTAAGTATTAGTCAATACAATTGAATTGTTAGTGCAAGATAATGGAAACATTAGTATGCACTTTAACAACGTGAAACTAACCAAACAGGGATAAGTTTATTGAAACTTCAATGATCTATGATGTATGTTCAAATATGCAGATAACTTTTGAGAAGAAACAATTAATAATGCAACTTAACACTAAATAGCTAAATTCTGAAAGTTGAATGTTAACTAGTTGAAGTCTTTCATCAAAACAAAAGTTGGAGGATACACACATTTGTCTTTGGTTGAAATTAAATTGGAAGCCAACTCTGCTTCAAATGGCTAGATCAATCATAACTAATCATCTTATCATCCATCTTTTGGAAAAGAGCAACAAGGGTATGAAGTAGCAGTAAACTAGAAGTTTATTCCTCTGATGATTCAAATATCTTCGTCTTATGTGATTCATAGACGATATATCTACAATGATTATGAACAAGATTATCCTTGAAGAAGGTTGAACTAGAAGTAAAAGACCAAAACTCTCTCATAGAAAATCATCATATGATTCCTCCACTAGAGAAGTCTGTATAACAAATGAGTTTATTTGATACTCAAATATCTGATCATCTGGTCAAACTCATGAATATATAAGAACCTCAAAAGAGTTGCTTTGGCAATCCTCTAATTGCAAGTTCTAAAGTTATTCATCTATCTGCTCGAGGAAAAGATATTTGTCTCTCGTGTATAGTGGGCTTAAATCATCTGGTATCTATTTCTATAAAATCAAAAGCACAAAAGCAAATGACTGCATTTTTTGTTGTTAGTATCAAAAGAAAGAATGATTAGAACCAAGCTAATTTTGCATCTGGCTAGAAGATTGTATGAATGAAAAACTAGCAAACTCTGGTAAGATAAGAGTAAGGACAAATTTTTTAAATCAATAGTTTTTTTAAAGTTATTGTACTTGTCTATTTTATCTTATATGTTTATGTTTTACTCTCACATTTCCTGTCTTTTTTTGTCCGGGAAATACTTTTATTTCATTTATGTTTGTGTGTTTCTTTTGGTTTACCTGTGTGTCTGTGAAGTCTTTTCCGTTTCATGCGGTTGCTTTATCAATGATGATACGAATCATCTATCTTGCTCCGTGTTGTCTTGTCCTTGATCTTATCGCCTGTTTTACTTTTGTATTTGTTCTCAGTTTACCTTCGTTAAAACCAAACTTTAGATTACTACATTTCCCTTGCCTATTTAAACTCCTCTTCTCTCTAGTATTTTTCAAAAAATCATTCTTTTCTCATCACCCCAATCATGTTACACCCAAAAGTTTTAAACCTAATGTTCTTTAGGAAAAACCAGTTTAATCTCTCATCTTTTGTTGAGTCTTCATCTTTCTAAATGTTCCTCTTCTTACACTGTACTCTCATAAAGATTTTAAGATCTTAATAAAACATGAACTACTCAACTTCAATGTTGGAAAGTTAATAAATCTTAAATTTGTTACATCTGCGAACTACAGTTAACAAGTTGGATTGTGAAAGAAGGTTCACAAAATGCATTCAAAAGTTGACACAAGTGTAAACCTTGGAGGTCAATGTCTCTCTCTCCTACTAATAGCCTTAAGCACAAGGACATAGTGAGAAAAAACATTGAAAGGATTATGCCTCATTTTGTTATGAATTTCTTGTAATGGATAAGTAGTTTGAAGATAATGACGAAGAAGGGTCGGACCACCTACAATCTTATCAAAGATTTATATCTTTAGAATATTATATCGATAATTCAATTTTTAGATAAACCCTCATTAGACAGGTCAAAAACAATTAGACAAAAAATGAAAATAAAACATCTCTTTTTCCTTAGTTATGTCTGACAAGTCAAAACGTAGGCTCCTGAATAAGAAAACTTCTTCATCTCTCTATCAAATGGAAGTACAAAGAAGGAAGGAACTTACTAAAGAGGGTGGCAATAAAGAGATTTAGTTTTTTTATGTATTAGAAATTTGTGATTCAAACCTAGTATGTAATTTAAATTAAGGGATCTGATTTAGAAAGCTTTAGAAAGACCTTAGGAATTTATTTTATTTTTAACCCATTTTTCCTTTTATCTCTTTTGTAAAAAGTATAGCAGTTGTTATGCTATCACCTTCAAAGAGTTCGAAAAATGCAGCTACAAAGAAACAACAAACAGTATATTTGACGTTCTGGTTCTCAACTATGAAGGAAATAAGCAGGTACAAGAAGCTAAGACAAATTTACTTGTTAGGAAGTATAGACTCTCCCTGATGGAAGAAGATGAATAGATTGACACAATGTTTTCTATTCCAAAATCTGGTTTCTGGATTGAAGGTTCTCCAAAAGAGTTACACTACCTTTGACCACGTCAAGAAGATCCTTAGAAGTCTTCCCAACAAGTGGAGACCAAAGGTAACAACAATTCAATAGACTAAGGATCTAAACAAACTACCTCTGGAAGAGCTAATGAGCTCACTCAGATCCCATGAAATTGAATTGGTTGATGATGAGCCCAAGAAGAACTCAAAGTCCTTGGCTGTCAAATCCCAAAGAAAGAAGACAAACTCTAAGGCTCTACATGCTAATGAAGACTCAAAGGAAAGAGAATTGGACGATCAGAGTGAAGACTCAAATGATGA
The DNA here is from genome assembly GCA_037974755.1 of Cicer yamashitae. Classification (NCBI taxonomy): domain Eukaryota; kingdom Viridiplantae; phylum Streptophyta; class Magnoliopsida; order Fabales; family Fabaceae; genus Cicer; species Cicer yamashitae. The sequence continues at coordinate 39,010,348 of JBBPBQ010000003.1, forward strand.
AGAGTTGTCCTTCATCTCAAGAAAAATCCAACGCATGTTAAACAATAGGAAGAAATCTTTCTCCAAAAGAGATTTCAAAAGATCCCAAAATAATAGAGAAGGAAGTGAAAAATTAGACAAGAAAAGAATCATTTGTTATGAATGCAAGGAACCAAATCATTTCAAAGCAGAATATCCTAAACATGAGAAGGGAAAATCCCAAAGAAGAGGCTTTAAGGAAAAGAAGAAAGATCTTATGGCTATTTGAGATGACTTTGATGAATCATAGGATGAAGATGAAAAGCATGCAAACATGGCTCTAATGGTAGATGCACACTCTGACTCTGATTCTAACGATGAATCTACTGATAAAGAAATTGAGGTATCAGCTGACATATCTCGTAATGACTTATAGATATGTTAAATGAGTTTCTCAACAAGAATTACAATGTTTCTTCAAAACTTAAATCTCTTATAGATATGTTAAATTAAGTGGTATTGGTAAATGGATGACATCATTCTATTCTCCATTCCATGAATATAGCATACGTTAGTTGTCTCTATATCATTTCGATTACCATACTCTCCTGTTGCATACAACCCTACTACATGAGGAACAAATCCTAAAGGGAGATACCATACGAGATACTACCACATTTGATCTTCGAATTGGTGAATTCAAAGATGATGGGTTATTATTAATTTGATTATTGATTGGATTAGAAGGTAACTCTTCAGTGCCTATGTGATCAACATTATGAGACACGTGTTGTTGAGTATCTTCATTCACATTATCACTATTTTGACTAACATTATTTTTAGGAGAATTAGCATTCTTTCGCCTCGTGTTAACCTTTTTTACAATAGTCGTATTACAACACAAATGACACCAACTATCTCTAACTTCGTACCACTGGGAGTGCCAATTTGTTGACAGTGATATTTAATACTTCGACAAATAAATTCGAAGATCAATCTAGGATTTGAGTTAGATCGTTATGAGTTCTAAGTTGATAGATTTATGAAATCAATTTGACTAGTTATAACAATCAAAACAAGAATTTACAAGATAATAAACAATAAAAGTAGAGAAACAAAAAAGAAATAATTGCATTAATGAATGGTATGAACATACATAAACATTCAAGAAGTTAGACAAATTGAGAATCAAAACATTGTGGATGTATACATCTTTTTAGGCAATTTTCTGAAGTAATTGGTAGTCCCCTATAACATTTATAGACTAAGAGTTATAACGGCTAGTCCTTGTTTGGGATGCCACTTGTGTTTTTCTTTTAACTTCTTTTAACTACCTCATAGCTTCTTTATTAAACTTGTAATGCAGAAAAATTTCTAAGTATTAGCCTTTGAAAATCCAGTTTTTGACCTATCTCTAAAGCTTGGTACCCCATATTTCGCTCGAACCTTTATTGTTTTCAGTTTTAAGTCATTTGTTCAAATTTTAACCTTCAAACTTTGCATCTTTTCAAATATCATATTCACTTATTGTTCAAAATTTAAAGTCCAACTATTGAATTTTATATGTAACACCAACATAACGAATAGCATATGAATATTAGTCATAGTGGTTGATACCCATTTACATCCCTAATTGTATTGTATCACCCAATTACTTGTTCCTATATTGTGAAAAATGAGTCAAAAACACTTCCAAAAATAGTATTTCAACAAAACAACTAGGACCAATGACCCACAAGATAAGCATTTTCCTAGAATAGAATTTGGTACAGCAAGATCTGAATTTTCAAAGAGGGCCATCCTATAATAAAATATAAAATAATTTGACAAAAAAACCAAAGCAAAAACACTTATTAAGCGAGAGTAATGATGATTAACGATACCCACGTCAGAAAATTTCCTTAAACAAATGAGAAAAGAAAAAGAATGATTAGTAAAGCTTGGTTGCAAAGCCACGCTGTTTTAGGCTTTTTCCTATGCTTCAAGGTCCTACCATCACACCTCATAACCCCTTTTTCTCATGTGAATGGACCATAGGCTAAGAAAATGTAGCACCTGCCTCCACCGTCCCACAATTGCAAAACCGTTTTTTTTTTTAGGTTTAATTTTTGTTTTAATCTTTTATTAATTTACGAAATTAGTTTTCTTATTTTAAAAGTCGACAATTTTCGTCTTTATTCAGATTTTTAAACTAAAAAATGATAATTTTACATATTTTAAATAACGTAACATGCAATTTCATAATATACAATTAATTATTCACATGTCATTAATTAAATTACAAAAATTAAAAATTTTCGAAGTTGAAATTTAAATTTTAGAAGATTTTATTATGATTTCATAAAATTAATCATTCTAAATCATCGTATCATATGTCACCTAATTTAAGACACGTCATATCGTTATATTTTAATTAAAAAGTAAAGAACCAAAATTATCAAATTTTAACATAAAAAAAATCGATTTTATGAATCGATAAAAAAAGAAGAATAAACATGCAAGTAATCATTTGTTTTAGAAAGTACACTTGGAAAAACTCGTAGCCTTGTATTTTCTGCAATCTCAAACCTCCGTTCCTTCTCCAAGACTTTTAAAGCATTTTGTTTTTCTACAAATTTTTAAAAGCATATTTAACTCCTCCATTTAATTGCTTACCATTGTGACGAAACTAGTCATAAAATATAATATAATTTTAAAACTAATATATTTAATTTTGAGTCATAAATTTAATATATTAAACTTAACTAACAAGTAAAAAAATTCACAGTAGTTTTCACTTATATAAAAATAAATTAAAGTAAATTAAAGAGTAAATTAAAGGAATACAAAGAAAATAACAAACAATAGTTATTATTTAAGAAAGTTGAATTTGAAGACTTTTTAATTAAATAATTAAATTAATTCATAATTGATATTATATTAAATAAATTAACAATGTTTTTTTCAATAGAAATAATTAAATCATTTGCAATAAACTCATCGTTTCAATTATTTATGAGTTATGTTGTTGCAATAATTAAGACGAATAAATTTATCGCTGAGTAGTAATTTTTTAAGTGTCTTGTTTCTATTTATTTTTGACAAATAAATTTATTTAAAGTAATTAAATATAAAAATATACTAACTTATGTACAAATTATTCATCATTTAATTTTTTAATTAAAATAGTTAATAAATATTTACTCTCTCTAATCCAACACCTAAAATATTTTTACAAATATCACTAATAAATATCATTGCATTTTAATAATAGTCATTTATTTTTAACATAACTTATTAAGTGACGTATGCTAAAAAGTGAAAAGTATAAAAATACTATACACCCCACTTTTCTAACTCCACAACAAATATGCTTATTTGGTATAATACTTAATAATGAAAGAACCCCGTTGAGAATTTGGGAGAGAGGGGAACTATGAAAAGAATGAAGAAGAAAAGAAATAAAAAGGAATTTTTTATCGTCAACAACTTAAATTTGGATTTATATACTCTAAATGGTAGGACACAAAAATATATTACACGAAAATTTTAGAAGGTGTTGGAAAACTTTTCAAATTTTCTATAAAAATACTTTCTCAAATAAATTTAAAGATTTTCCGCTCACTTTCCCTATCTTTCCCTCGTCCCAAAACCCTACCTCCCTTTCTAATTTTAAAATGAAGACTTAGATATGAATTTTGATCCATGCAATTAGGTAATCACACATTTTGGTAGTCATACAATTAAAATAAAAGTTCACATTTTGATTTTGTAAATTAAATTTAAAATATTATGTTAAAATATGACCCGTTAAATTGAACGTAGTAAATTGCTTGGTGATTGATTTTTGAGTAAATATTCAAATCGGTCTTTAGAATTGTAAACGTCGTTAAATTAATCGACGAATTTTGTAAAATGACATTCATCTATGAAATTGTAAATTATTAATCAAAATAATCTTCCTGTAAATATTTATCGTTAGATATTTTGATATAACATTGTAACTGAAGATGTAGTTTATCCACTTTAATCCACATCAATCTATCTTCTTGGTGAAAAATTTGCCTATAAAATTTTGTCCTCAGAGATAACTTTGTGAATAATTGTAATTGTGTACATATTCATTATGAACAAATTAGTCCATGAAAGATTTAAATCATAGAAAAATTAATCAATGTTATGATGACATTAATATAACATCAATGTGGAGAAGTCAAATATTCAATTAACATGTTATGTCATAATGTTTAACGATAAAAATTTAAATATAGATTGTTTTGATTACTATTTTATAATTATAGAGATATATTTGCCAATTTACAAAATTCAATGGTTAATTTGACTGACGTTTACAATTTGAAAGACCAATTTTCTATATACTTTTGATTTTTGAACTACATAAAATCCAAATAAATACATAAACTAGTCCATGTTAAAATGTGTAGTAATGATTATACTTCAAGAATTGAAATCATCAACGGTTAAAAAATCACAAAGAGGCTGAAACCCATAGAGAATTTTACTCAATTAAGTGAATTAAGGATTAATCCTATAATTAGTTCAAGAGAAATGCTATATCTCGTGAAAACATGCTTCGGTATAGCATTAATATTGTGCCACACTTCTAAAAAAGTACTTTGTGATAATTTTTTGCGACACATATCATTTCCGTTAAGTTCAAAGGAGTTGGAGTCGAAGTTGTGAACATAACCTGAAAAACTCAAATACTCAATGTAGTAATAAAAAGTCTCGTGGGTTTCAAAATATAAAAAATAGTTATCTATTTTTTAATTAAAAATAGTTATTTAAGATGGTAGAGACTTTCATAAAGTTTGAAACATTAGACCCCACTATTGCTTTGCTATTCTAGGTGGAACTCCTTGTGTGGCTCAACTTTCATAGTCTGCCTTTAAGACTTTAATGCATTATATATGTTTAAGATGTGAGGTTTCCCTTCAACTACCTGACATTTTGACTTTGGAAACAATCCCCTTTCAGTATGTATGCATGAAATAGAAATTTCTAGTCTTCTTTACCGATGCCCTCCAAAAATGAATTTTCCCAAGTTTAAGTTTTAGGGTCATAGATAAAGATTAGTTTATTTGCGTTTCAAGTAGTAGAATAAATTTCAATTCATAATTATCTGATCATAAATGTTAAAAAACCAAAAATAAATATATTAACAAAACATTTTAAGCACAAGAAATGAAGTAAATAGTTAAAATGGTTCTTCACTTTTATCACTTGTTACAATTAAGTCTTTGACTTTTATTAAAATTTTAAAATGATCTTTACCTTTTTAAAACGTTAATCAAATTAATTCATCCGTCACTGACAATCACTTGAGAGAGTTAACTTTATTGATGTGTCACGTTAACTGCTTTGTGGACAAATGTTAGAGACCAAATTGATACTTTTTGAAAAAAGTTTGCCTGACCCGAATCGCTACATATACAAATATTATGGATCAAATTGATACATTTTAAAATTATTATTGGTAAACATTGAGGACTATTTTGACACACATTATGGTTTAAACAAAGGTTTGTATTGTCTCTTTTTTTTTAGAATTTTTTGTTTCTCATCCATCTCCATTTCTCCCCATCACCATTTCTTCTCCCATTTCCACCTGCTTCGACAACAAATACAAAGAGGATCAGTGGTGACTTCTAATTTGTAAAGTTGAAAGACATAAGTGGTAGTTGGTCTAGATGTTAAAATTTAATTTCCACACAAATATTAAGATATTAAATATACAAATCTAATTTCGTAGGTAACATTTAAATGAAAATATTCTATTTTTTAGGGTTTTATTGTATTTTTTCTTTGGGTTTTACTGAAATTTCTTCGGGTTCAATTTAATTTGACTATTTAATTTTGTAGAATGATGTTAGATGTGGTTATTTTCTATTGTATGATGAAGCTCCTTGTATATTTGTACCTTATGAACTTGTTGGGGTTGATTCAATAAATATTAATACCATAGAAACAACATGGAGGCCTTACAATGAAGTTTATCGACAAATTTAAAGGTATTTTGATTAGACAAAATCACCGTGGAGAGGTTATGATGAAGTTTATGGGCAGGGTTGATATATGCAACAATGGTTGAACATAAACATCACAAATAGAGTCTTGTTGTCATACTTTTGTTGATTGTATTATAGATTGGTAGAACTTGTGCTTATAATTTTTTTTCGAAGTATAAGGGATTGCAATGTAGTTGTTTAGATTGTAATGTCTTTTTGATATACTTATTTTAAAAATTAATGAAATATTAACTGTTTTTGTATCTTTAGTTTGGGTCACACTAATAATTAAGGTACACATAAAATGTGTTCTCAAAGGAATTAATAAATACACAATTAATTAAGGTACACACAAAATGTGTATAAACAAGCTTCCCAAAAATAACTAGTGTATTATACAATTATATCAACAAAAAAGTCTTAACGTGTGTCAAAATAGTCCCCAACATTTACCACCAAAAGTATGAAAATATATAAATTTGGTCCCTAACATTTGCACACATGGCAAGTTCATGTCAAACAAGATTTTTTTTAAAAAGTATCAATTTGGTCCCTAACATTTGCCCACGAGACAGTTAACATGACATGTCACTAACCGAGGGACTAACTTGATTAACGTTTTAAAAAACCAAGGATCATTTTGAAATTTTGATAAAGTCAGGGATTTGGTTGAATCAAGTGATAAAAGTGAGGGATCATCTTGGGTATTTACTTTCAAGAAATGTTTAGAACAAGTACAAATAAAGTATAATTTTTGTACCATATGACCAAAACAAACCAGGAACACAAAGACCGGACTACTCAAACAAGAAACAAAGCAATTAACCACAAGCTATGACTATACAAACCAAAAATTGAGAGAACATTGATTATACCCATAACAAAACCCTTTTACATGCAATTTGATCCACCTTCCAACGAAAAGTTTAACCTGCTCAATAATAAGATTTGCATTCAAAGCATGCGAACAAAAAATCGTCTCATTTTTTGATTTCTGTGTCGTCATCGTAAACAAAACTAAATTAATTCTCTGACGCATTACACGGCCGCATGAAAAAAGACCATCAAATTGATTAGCATGATTGATTGCGGCCATAGGAAACACACCAAATAGTTCAAGGCAATTCAAAACACTATACCACATGGATTCAAAAAGAGGGCAAGTAAAGAACAAATGACAAGTTGTTTCAACTTTCCCACAACTTGTTACACATTGTTGAACTTCAAAAGAAATAGTTCATCGACGGAACAAATTATCCTTTGTAGGTAGCCTATTTTGAAAAAACCTCAACGCAAAATAATGATACTTTTGAAGAGACAAAAGGATGTCACATTAGGTCTTGATATGGAGGCGCATTGACATCTGCGACAAACTTCTCCCATAGCACAAAATACGCCTCCTTTACCCAATATAATTCTCATTGTGTATTATTCCACGACCACGTAACTGCCTTCGTCTTCTCCACCCTTGAACACCCTCCAATCGCAACAACTCTAACATGACCTCTACACTTTCAACGAAAAATGAAATAATCTACTATAATTCTCACACAAAACCTCCACCAACCAACCATGGATCCTTCCAAAACAAAGTATTAGTCTCATTCCCAAAAAATTTAAACAATTTTTTTATCAAACCAATCATCTTTAATACCAACTCTTTCCACAAAAATATCCTTGTACCACATAGAACCCCTTGACCTAGCCCCCCACCAAAATCCCCTAACTTCCACTTCATATTTATTGTTCAACATGCTAACCCAGAGGCCCTCTGACTCCTTTTTTAACCTCCAACGCCATTTACCCAATAGAGATTTATTAAAAACTTTCAAATCTCGAACACCCAACCCCATTCTCTAAAGGCAAACACACATTTTACCAATAGAGACTTGAAAACAAAATAAATAAATTGGTAATGCAGACAAGACATCTTTGAGGAGTACTAAATGGTCACCCAACAACAAAGTTTTAGACTTCCACCCTAACAACCTATTTCAAATGTTCTCAATAACATGCTTCCTAAACACCCTACACCGGGGATTATCAGCAATAGGCAACCAAATATTTGAATGGAATACCACCCATCTTACAATTAAGCATCTCTGTTGTAGTTTGAAGCCAAGAACTTTTAACATTAATACTTGCCAACATAGTTTTATGAAAATTAACCTTAAAGCCAAATAGAAGCTCAAACCACAACAAATTAGCCTTGATAGCTCTAATATTGTCCCAACACTTCACTCCCATAATCAACGTATCTTTTGCAAATTTTAAAAGAGAGACATGAAACTCATTTGAGCCCACCTCAAAGCTTTTGAAACGATTGGCTTCCACAAAAGTACTAAGCAGAGCATTCAAGCCCTCAACAACTATTAGAAACAAGAGCGGAGATAAGGGGTCACCATATCTCAATTCTCTCCGCATAACAAACTCTTATGTAGGACTCTTATCCACTAACACAGAAACTAGCGTTGAACCATCACATTCCAAAATCCATTTACGCTATCACAAGTTCCAGGTAATCCCACTCAACTAAGTCATACGCCTTCTCGAAATCCACTTTGAATAGAATTAGCTCTTTTTTCTTCTTTTTTGCCACATCGACCACTTCATTGGCAATTAAGATTTCATCCAAAAATTTCATGTCTTTAACAAACGTTGGTTGAGATTTAGCTATTACGGAACCAATCACTTGATTCAGTCTATTCGCCAACACTTTTGACAAAATGTTATAGATACACCCCACTAAAGAAATGGGTCTAAAATTAGATAAGACTTACGAATTATCTTTTTTGGGAATTAGAATTATAAAAGAGCAATTTGATCCTTTTACCAACCTCTCATTCACATGAAACTCACCCAAAAATCTCATAAAATCAACTTTTATGGTCTCCCAAAACTCTTTCACAAACCCAAAATGTACACTATCCAGACTTGGGATTTTGTAGTTGTTACAATTTTACATCGTCCATTCGACTTCCTCTTAACTAAATCAAACTAACAACGATTTAGATTACATTATCATGAGATACTTAAACTACAAATTATCCAAGCTCATGTGAATGGATCTAGTGGATATAAGATTACCTTCAAATTAATTAAACAATGTACTTCTCACTGGCTCCACCCCTTCGACATGCACAACCCCAACCTCAATACCGAGAACCGAATTAAGATGCCTCATATTGGATACCATACCATAAAAAAAACTTTGTGTTTGCATCTGCTTCTCTCAACCACTACACATGCGAATGTTGCCACTGAATACTACAATTCAACCGAGATAAAGAAAAAATATTAGCTAACAATTGTTACCACTCTTCAATCTCCACGCCTGATAGAACACATGACTCAACTTTAATATATAACTTATTCAACTCTTCTTTAGCCACTCTTATTTTGTCAATCAGGTTGCTGCAGTGTTGCTTATGCCAACTCCTCAAGCGATTTTTAATATTTTTCAACTTTTGCTTTAACACAAAGCCCCCCAACCAAACACTGAATAATTATTCCACCCTTCCTTAACAAAGACCTTATAACCATCAAATTGCTCCCAACACATCAACATGTGAAAAGATCTTGAATCTCAGTTCTCCCAATCATTACACAAGAATAATGGACAATGATCAAATAAGCCTCTATCCAACGCCCACTACGAAAAATTGGTCCACTAAAAAACCTCACCTCTCGAATAAAAGAAATTGGTCTAATATTCTCATAATTGATCCATCCAAACGACACCAAGTAAAAGCTCGACCATTTAATGGTAAGTCAATAAGATCTTATTCCTCAATAAAATTATTAAAGCACAAAATGTCTTGTGTCTAGATATAATCACTCCCCCATTTCCATTCACTAACCTCCTAATTGCATTAAAATCTCCACATACACACCAACAACGATTTGCATCTCCTTCAAGCTTTTCAACTATCATATTCCACATATCCTGCTTCTCGATCCTATCACAAGGTATATAAACATTTACCACACAAAATTTTCCCCTAGTATCCTTCCACACCCCCTCCACAAGTAGTGCGTTATTTAAGATGAATGAACTCCACATATCGATCCACAAGCGATCCCACATGGTTAAAATATCTCCGAATCTACCCACTGATGGTTTGAACAATATTCCAAATTCTTTTGATCCTCACAACATTTCACACATTGTTTCCTCCACAACCTCTAACTTCGTTTCTTGAACCCCTGCAATTCTTTTTTCTCTGCAACCCTTCTCATGCCTCTAATATTATAACACAACATCTTCATCTTCAACCTTACTACCCCCCAAATACTTCCTACCCCCTCCACTTCTAAAATCCCATCCATTCTTTCCAATATTCACCCTATCCCTCTTTTGATTTCCATTAATTTTTCAACTATAATATTTTCCTGCTCTTATGGAACTAACCCGACCTCTTTTACAAAATTTAATACTTCTTTACCAACCTCCTTCACATCATTATTAAGTAAAGCCAAATGCCTGCAATCTTCCCGAGACGAAGAATCAATCAACCTAGATAAAGAAGAAACACTTACATGATTTAACGAAGCGAACAAAGCTGATTGTCTCCTATACTTTCTTTTGAGCCTCTAGCAAGGGTCTTTTCTTATGTTGATGCTCTAGTAGCCTAGTTATTTGTTTCAAAGATAAAAATTCTCTATTTTGATTAAGATCTATTACCTGCATGGTTTACTAGTCGTAGAGAATCTAGGTCAGTGCTATTTTTACATGAAATCTCATGTCTAAGTGTATACATTAGGGGGTGTGTATGTTGAAAATTTTTGAAAAGAATTGATTTTGTTAAAATTGAATTTGAAGTAAAGAGATGTACATTTTGGATATTTTTACTCTAGAAATAAGTTTGATTTAAAGCTTAGTATAAAACTTTGGTTTAAATATGTTTTTAGTCCCTCTAAATATATATCAACTTTCATTTTTAGTCCCTCTAAAAATTTCTTTCAAACTTTGGTCCTTCTAAATTTTCAGTTACCAATTTTAGTCCTCACTTTTTTTCAAAAGTTCATGTCACATGTTCTAATTGAAATTTTTTGATGACACATCATTGTTAAGACTTTAATTAACTTAACTATTTAATCTTTAATTTAACAATTTAATCTTTAATTTGAAGTTATAGATAAATGACTAAAGATTCAAGATTAAATAGTTAAATTATTAAACTAATGATATTTTAAAGTCTTATCAATGATATATTATCAAAAAAAGTCACTTGAAACATGTGATATGTAATTTTGTAAAAAAAACAGAGACTAAAATTGGTAACATAAAATTTAAAAAAACCAAAGTTTGAATAAACTTTTTAAAGGGAATAAAAATGAAAGTTAATATATTTAGAGAGACTAAAAATATATTTAACCCTAAAATTTTCCAACTTCTAGTCAAAGTGAGGTTTGAAAATAACATCAATACTCACTAAACTATCCAAACATATAAAAACCATTGGTAACCATTGTTAAAGCCCATTTGTTTAAAACAAAATTGAAAACATTATTTTTAATGTTTTAGTTATGTTTGTGTGTAACTTAATTTTAAAAATTATTTTGTTTTTTTACTCAAAGTTAATATGTGTGATAATGATTACACTTCAAGAATTGAAATTACTAGAGTTTTAAAAAAAAAATTACATAGAGACAGCGAATCAAGGAAAATCTTGCTTAATTATAAAATAATTTTCGGCAAAAATATACTTTTAGTTCTTTAAATTTAGTCGAGTTTCCGTTTAGGTCCTTTAAATTTCTTTTTTCTCGATTTGATCATTTAAGTTATATTCAGTTTGTACTCTTAACCTTTGAGTTATATTGAATCACAAAAGCAATCCTTTAAGTATGAATTTGTTCTCGAATTACTATCATGAAATGTTAAGATCTAATGAAAACATTGCAATAAGTTGATTGTTCAAGCTACTTTTCAAGTGGAAAGAGTTAATGACATTGATTATGTTAATAAACATTTATTACCATGTTTTTATGGCTATGCCTATATCTAACTTGGTTGCAGAGAAAATCAATAATGAAGACCAATCATTGCAATAAGGTTTGATGATTGTTTTTTTGAAGGATAAATATGAGGGATATATTATTACAGTATTTGATAGAATTTTTAATGATTAGAAGCTTTCAAATGCACCAATCATTGTTGAAAATGATATATAGAACTAATTGTGTAAATAAAATATAACTTAAAAGATCAAATTAGGAAAAAAATAAACTTAGAACTTAAGCGAAAAGTCAACCAAACTTAAAAAGACCATACGTGTATTTTGTCATAATTTTTTTGTTGAAAATAAAATAAACATTTTGATTAGTTTTTGGAGGAAATCTTATTTAATAAAAGAGAGAGAAATATAAAATCTCTTTTAAACGTTGAATGCTTAAAAATATCTTACCCTTATCCATTTTATTTCATAATTATTAATGCAGATAACTCACTCAAAAAATGAATAAATTAAAATAAAAATATCTCCATTTTCTAACTATTAAATCTCAAAATAATTTTTTTTGATTTTTTATATAATCTTTAACAAACAAATCATAAATCACTTTTTACTCTGTAATCCAAACATACACTTATTTCTCTTTACTCCGTTCTTTTGATATAAACTTAACATCCTAACCTAAAAGATAAAAAAATAAAGGCTAAATACAACATGTAGTCCTTTAACTTAATTTTATTTAACGATTTAGTCTTTTATTTTTTTTTTTCCCGATTTGGTCCTTTATGTTTTTAAATAATTTCAGCGTTACCCTTTAAGTGGGGTTCCGTTAAGAAAAAGTTAAAAAATCTCTCATCCGTTTTCTGAAAAAGTTACCCTTTATGTTTTGGAAATATTTTTAGAAAAATGTTCAAAGTTTGTTCTAAGTTTGGTAGTAGGATTGATTCGTTAAAACTGAAGCTATGAGGTATTTATACTCCATAGACATCACTTCAGAGGAGGGATTTTTTAACTTTTTCTTAACGGAACCCCATTTAAAGGGTAACGCTGAAATTATTTAAAAACATAAAGGATCAAATCGGAAAAAAAAAAAAGATAAAGGACTAAAACATTAACCGAAATTAAGTTAAGGGACTACGAGTGGTATTTAGCCAAAAATAAAATAAAAATCATTTTTTTGAGGGTGTGCATATAATTTTTTAAAGAAACTTTTGAGGAAATTTTATGTTTCTACTAATGGAATAGAAGAGACAATATACCAATTCTATATAGTAGTTAACTTGTATAAAAAGTTCTAGCATGTTTATCTTAAAAAAATTTACCCAACCCTTTTTTATGCAGATTGGGGGTGGAACATATTAATCTTGCTAAATTAAGATATATAATCAATCATGCATTAAATTCTTTACCATGACTGTGAAAGCTACCATTGTGATTTTAACAAACTATAATTATTGCAACAAATAACACAAGCTGTGTATTATGAAATATGCCACCCTACCATAAATAATGCACCTGATCACTACTACATAACTCAAATCAATTAAATCAAAATTATCATAAGTACAAAACAAAAAAATCAAAATTATCAGCTGGACCTGGACGGTGGTTCATTCTTCTTATGTCCTAAGCAACATGACATGACCCCACTTATGTGATCATTTAACAGGCTGCATACACATGAATTGAATATTCTCATTTTTTTTATACTTTTTATTTTCTTCTTTTGGTGCCAAGTCATCGTCTGTAGCAGAAGCAGGAAAAAAAATTACTCCCTCCCTCTCTCTTTATAAGTGATTTATAGTGATTTTTTACGTGAAGAACTTTTCAAAATTTCACATATATTAATTATTTCTTTACTAAAATACATGTATTTAATAAATGTATTTAATTTACTTGAGAAACATAATTTTTTTTATTTTTCTTACATAAATGTAAAAATATAATCCACATTTTTGACAAAGTTATTACTATAACTACTTTTTTTTAATATCTGTTAATTTTGTTAAATAGTCTTATAACGTGGAATAGAGTAGTGACTACAACTTTAATTAGCTTTAAAAAGTTATACATAGCACCCTGCCATTTTCTCTTCTCCTTTCCTTTTGGACATTCCTTTCTACTTTCTGAGTTTCTACTAAACACACCACCATTACTTGACATACACCTCCTTTTTCTTTCTATCATCTTTTTCATAAATATTAATTCATCTTGGTCTAGTTCATCAAGCCACAATTCTGATTTTTGATGATCAGAAGAATATAGCATCATGGTTAGCTTCTGAATTATGAGTTTTTGAGTTTTGCTTCTATTATTGATCTACTTATAACTTTTTTCTTTTGGATCATATATTGTTAACTTTTTTGCTGTCTTTGTTTTGAATTTTTTAGGGAACACCTGTGAACATCATTGTTGGATCACAGGTTTGGGTTGAGGATCCTGAGATTGCATGGATTGATGGAGAGGTTACTGAAATTAATGGCACAAATGCAACTATCATTACCACTGAAGGGAAAACTGTAAGCTTTCTACTTGATCATGAAACATAATCATGAAAGCACTGTTCTTCTTTAGTGAAACTGAAACACTGGGAAAGTTGATTAGAATAATTCCATATCATAGATGTTAACATAACAGGTGTTTTACAGAAAATTGCAGAATTTTGCTCTTTGACTAGAATAGAAATACAATCTATGTTACACTGATCTAAGACGTGGTGTCTGACATTGACATATCTGGTTACACTTGAATACTTTAAATTATTACTAGTGTCTACATGTCTGTCTGAGTTGTGTTCATTGTTCATGATTTTGTTAGTGCTATATAGATGGCTACTTTGGATCCAAATGATGGAAAGGGAATAACTTGAAGAAAGAATTGTAGGGAATTCCATCAACTTTAGTCCTGTTTTATTAGTCCTTTCAATGGATTTTATAGAATACTGCAACATAAGAGTTATGGAAAAAATAAAATTGTAGTAGTATGTTTATGGTATTTGCATATAAAGCTAAAACATTACACATGTCAAAAATAAAAAATACTCCAAAAGCTATACTTGATAGTCAAGCCAATAATTTGATTCAATTTTTCTAAGTTCACTAGCTCAAGCACCATAATTTGATTGAATTTCACACACCTCAGCCTTATCTAGCCAGAATCATGGCCCAAATTCAACATCCTCCCTCCAAAAATGTATCGCTATACTCATAATTTTGATGTTTGAAGTGCAAGAATAAAGAAGCATATAAACTAAACATTAGCATAATCCTAAATTTCAGGTTGTTGCAGATATTTCAAGTATATACCCTAAAGATACAGAGGCACCACCTGCAGGGGTTGATGACATGACCAAGCTAGCATACCTTCATGAGCCGGGAGTCTTGCATAACCTTTTGTGTCGTTTTTCTCTCAACGAGATATATGTAAGTCACAACCATATAATAAACTTCTCAATATATATAACTTTTCAGACAAATAATATAAAGGAAAGGATCAACATCTAACTGTTATTAAGGAAATAAGCAGACGTATACCGGGAATATCTTAATTGCGGTGAATCCTTTTCGAAGACTACCACACTTGTATGACATTCATATGATGGAGCAGTATAAAGGAGCAGCATTTGGTGAGCTGAGTCCTCACCTTTTTGCCGTAGCAGACACCTGTTACAGGTATTGATCAATGTAGAATTTGAGATTAAAGGAAATGTACTATCAGTGTAAAGTTATTTTATATTGACAATCGATCACAACTCTTGTCACATGAAACTTAGAAATCAAATTATTATAGAGTTAACTAGTTTAATATATCAGGGCTATGATGAATGAAAATGGAAGTCAATCTATTTTGGTAAGTGGAGAAAGTGGAGCTGGTAAAACTGAGACAACTAAAATGCTAATGAGATATCTAGCTTTCATGGGAGGTAGATCTAATACAGAAGGAAGGACAGTAGAGCAACAGGTTTTGGAGGTGAGATTGAACCACTTACAATTTAATACTCCTTCCGTTCCTTTTTAGCTGTTGCTTATGTAGAAACATTTTGTTTTTTATTTGTTTTTCGTTTTTCAAATGACTTGATTCAATCAAAAAAACATAATTCTATCAAAAGTAACAAAATTTATTGGTTTTTTGGTATATGTGTAAATAACCATAAAAAGAACAGCAACTAAAAAGGAATGGAGAGAGTAGTTATTTATTGGTTAACTCAAATAAGGAATATATAGTTACATTGTAAAATTCTTCAGTCCAATCCAGTGTTGGAAGCATTTGGAAATGCCAAAACTGTCAAAAACAACAATTCAAGGTAAATTTTATAGATATTTTTTTCTCAGTTCATATTTTTTTCATTTGAGTTTGTCTTACAAAATTATTGGAGTTTTTTGCAGTCGTTTCGGTAAATTTGTTGAAATTCAGTTTGACAAGAATGGAAAGATTTCCGGAGCTGCAATCCGAACATACCTCCTTGAAAGATCTCGAGTTTGCCAAGTTTCTGATCCGGAGAGAAACTATCATTGTTTTTACATGCTTTGTGCAGCTCCACAAGAGGTAAAATCTTCATAATATGCTGAAAAAAAATTAGTACTACATGACATATCATGAACGGTTAAAATTTGCATGATAGGATGTGAAGAAGTACAAGTTAGGCGATCCGAGACAGTTCCGCTATCTTAATCAATCAAACTGTTATGAAGTGTCGAATGTAGATGATGCAAAAGAATACTTGGAGACAAGAAATGCAATGGATATTGTAGGAATCAACCAGGATGAGCAGGTATTAGGCCACTGCATAACATTTTTATGAAGCATTGCATAAATTTGTGTTTATCTTCACGATATGATTCAAAGATAATTCTCTCCACAGGATGCTATCTTTCGCGTGGTAGCTGCGATCCTTCATCTTGGAAACATCGACTTTGTCAAGGGAAATGAAGTTGATTCTTCCAAATTGAAAGATGAAAAATCGCTCCTCCACCTTCGAACAGTTGCCGAGTTATTCATGTACAAGCTTTGATCCAACTGTCAAATTCATATAACTCCTAGGATTCATCTTCATTGTCCTTTGACAGTTGACATGTTTATTTTCAGGTGTGATGAGAAATCATTAGAAGACTCGCTTTGCCAGCGCGTCATCGTTACTCCTGATGGCAACATCACGAAGCCTCTAGACCCGGACGCAGCTTCTTTGAGTCGAGATGCTTTGGCGAAGACTGTCTACTCCAGATTGTTTGATTGGTATAAACAAAACAACCATTAACACCGTCATGTATCAGCATTCACTAGTACTTGTATACTTCAATCAAAATGCAATATAAAGCTGCTCTGAGCCTACTGTTTTATGTTTCTATTATGTAAAACTTATTTTAAGTTTTGATACAAGGAGTGACATATTCTGTATGCCTTTTTCTAATATGGCAGGATTGTGGATAAGATTAACAGTTCAATTGGTCAAGATTCTAATGCAGTAAGCCTAATAGGAGTCCTTGATATTTATGGATTTGAAAGCTTCAAAATCAACAGGTAAGTCTGATACTATCTTTGCCCCTTTTTCAATTTTCACATATATTAAGAAAAGTATGTAGTGTATTTAATGCGTTCATTTTGTGTATGAATGTTCTTAAAATACTCTTTTGTATATGAATGTGTTTAACTTTGACTTTTCATCTTCCAAGACACTTAGTAGTATTAGTTATGAGTATATTTGGAAAAAGATATTAAATGTATCAAGTAATTTTAAATGAGGCTTATATTTAGAGACAATGTTTTTTCTTCCAAGAGGGAATTATAATTAGGGACAGATATAGTAATTATCTGTCAGAAAGACAACTTATACATCTTTACATTATAATCTCATTTGTTCTGCATTTACAGTTTTGAGCAACTATGCATCAACCTAACAAATGAGAAGTTACAGCAACATTTTAATCAGGCAAGGTTATAACTTCTAAATAAAGCTTTCACATCATTATTGATGCAAATGCATAATATTGAATTGGAACTTTTTGAACAGCATGTATTTAAGATGGAGCAAGAAGAGTACACAAAGGAAGAAATTGATTGGAGCTATGTAGAATTTGTGGATAATCAGGATGTTCTTGATCTTATTGAGAAGGTAATTTGAGACTTATCTATCACCATTGGTTTGTGCAAGACATTTTCTACCTGATAAAGTTGTGAAATCATTTATTTGTCACACATGCAGAAACCTGGTGGAATTATTGCTCTTCTTGATGAAGCTTGGTATGCCTACAAAAGAGTTCCTCAATGCATGAAAGCATTGCAGTAGGTTTTAAATAGTGGTTGCAATCGCGGTTTCAAGATTGCGAGCAAATGTGGTTGCAGCACTACTGTGGAGACCTCTAAAACCATTATACTAAAACCGCGTTGCAATTGCAGACCACAATTTAAAAGCATGAAAGTTGCTGTGACAAATTTATTTAACTTCTAAATAGGAAGCAAAATCCAAAATAAAAATCATGAATGTTAATTATATTCTTAATTTTGTAGCATGTTCCCCAAGTCAACTCATGAGACTTTTGCACAAAAGATGTACCAGACATACAAAGCACACAAGAGATTCAGCAAACCGAAACTTTCTCGAACAAACTTCACAATTAATCACTATGCCGGAGATGTAAGTGGAGTAAATTCTAAACTCTAAATCCTGAATGTTTTTTGGAGCTATCTGGTAAAAAGATATAATTGATAATTTCTTTTCACAAAACATTTTGATGTATAGGTCACATACCAAGCAGATTATTTTCTTGATAAGAATAAAGATTATGTTGTAGCAGAACATCAAGCTCTTTTATGTGCTTCCAAGTGCACATTCGTTGCTAATCTTTTCCCTCCTTTACCTGAGGAAACATCAAAGCAATCAAAGTTCTCTTCCATTGGCTCACAATTTAAGGTAAGAGTAGTTTTTTCAACAATGATTTGTGTCACATGTTTCTGGAAACTCTCAATACATGAATTACTTTTTCTTAATCAAATTTTAATATACAGCAACAACTGCAATCTCTCATGGAGACACTAAGCACCACAGAACCACATTACATAAGATGTGTGAAACCAAATACAGTTTTGCTGCCAGGAATATTTGAGAACTTCAATGTCTTAAACCAGTTAAGATGTGGGGTGAGTTTCATTTTTCCTATTGTCTATGAAATGTTTGATTGTTTAGTTATGAAGCACTGATTCAGACACGGACACTGGAAACAGACTACCACAACGGCACTGTTGACATATAGCAATCAGATCTGATATGATTGTGTTTATTAGTTGATTTTCTATTTAAGTTTATTTATATTTTGGGAAATAATCAAATCACTCTGATTTGATTTATTTCCTAATTTATTTTTACTTTATTCTGCATTTATTAGATAGCTGACAGCATTGTATATATATATATTTGTACTGTTTCTGTTTCAATAATAATAATAAGAAATTTTCCTTCCCTCCTGTTTTAACCTAGCTGCACCCTAAAACACATGGTATCAGAGCTTCGGCTCTGATCCTGTGGCAGCTCACCATGTCCTTACAAACTGAAAAAAATTGTTCCTCCACTACTACAATACCAGAAAAAAATTCTGGTGACCCTAAAATCGTGTCAACCCCTACCACAAATGATCCACTATCCATAAACTCTGGTTTACAGCTTCTAATCCAAAAGCTGAATGGCAGAAACTATGTTGAATGGGCCCAGACTGTGAAGTTAGCTCTTGATGGCAAGGGAAAGTTAGGCTACTTGACTGGAGATACTCCTCAACCAGAGAAGACCGATCCAGCCTACCAAAAATGGAAGTCAGAGAACTCCCTAATCATTGGGTGGCTGATTCACTCAAT
>JBBPBQ010000003.1:39030119-39057073 GCA_037974755.1 Cicer yamashitae
AGATGTCACAACATTCTTTAATCTCATGGTTGTCCTTTGGCAGGAGCTTGACCAATGTTATGAGAATGATTGGGAGAATTCCAAAGATGCAAACAGATTTAAGAAAAGAGAAGAGAATGATAGGGTTTATATGTTTCTAGCAGGACTCAATCCAGAACTTGATGAAGTCCGTGGTCGAATTTTGGGCAGAAAACCGTTGCCTTCATTGAGGGAAGTATTTTCTGAAGTAAGGAGGGAGGAATCCAGAAGGAAAGTTATGCTGCAAAACTCTGATAGTACAAGGGTGCAAGAAACTGAGAGTTCGGCTATGGCTGCAAAGGGATACGAAGCAGATGGAGAAAGAAAAAAACGACCTTGGTGTGATCATTGTAGACGACCATGGCACACTAAGGAAACTTGTTGGAAACTTAATGGAAAACCACCCAACTGGAAGAAGAAGCCAAATGGAGAGGGTAAGGCCTTCCAAGCTGCAAATGGAGAAAATGTGGAGAATAAAGTTAACTCTGAGACATCTCCTTTCTCTAAGGAACAACTAGAGCACCTGTATAAGCTCTTTACCTCTATGTCAGTTACTTCTTCATCCTCTCTTGCTCAAAAAGGTATCTCTTTCTCTTCTTCTCTTTTGAGTTCCAAACCAAATTCAAAAACTCCATGGATCATCGATTCTGGAGCCACTGATCATATGACAGATTGCTCAAAATTGTTTTCCACTTATAGTACTTGTGCAGGTCATAAAAAGGTAAAGATAGCTGATGGTACTTTTTCCACCATAGCTGGAGTTGGTTCTATTCCTATTTCTAAAACTCTAACTCTTCACAATGTCCTTCATGTTCCAAATTTGTCATGTAACTTGCTGTCCATAAGCAAATTAACACAAGATCTTAACTGTTTGGCTATTTTTAACCCAGTTAATTGTCAATTTCAGGAGTTGAAATCGGGGAGGATGATTGGCAGTGCTAAAGAGGTCAATGGTCTCTATCTCTTCGATGATGAGGCTGATCTTAAAGAGGAATTTCATAGTAATTGTCTCAACTCAGTTTTGGTTCATAATAATGAGGAAATAATGTTATGGCATTATAGGCTAGGACACCCAAATTTTTTGTATTTGAAGCACTTATTTCCCGAGTATTTTAAGAATAAAAATCCAGATCAGTTTTTTTGTGAAGTTTGCCAATTTGCAAAGCATCATCGTTCTTCCTATTCTCCTCAGGTGCATAAACCATCTAGTCCATTCACATTAATTCATAGTGATGTTTGGGGACCTTGTAGGGACCCTACTCCTAATGGAAGAAGATGGTTTATTACCTTCATAGATGATCACATTCGATTAACTTGGGTTTACTTAATGACAACAAAATCTGAAGTTGAAAGTATCTTCAAAAGTTTTTTTCAAATGATTTTGACCCAATTTCAAGTAAAAATCAAAATTCTCCGTAGTGATAATGGAAGGGAATATTTTAATAAACACTTAAATGAGTTTTTCCTACAACAAGGTATCATTCATCAAAGTTCATGTGTGGATACTCCACAACAAAATGGAGTGGCTGAACGAAAAAATAAACATCTCCTTGAAGTTGCTAGGGCATTGTTGTTTCAAAATAAGGTTCCAAAGTATCTTTGGGGAGAAGCAATTCTCACTGGAACATATTTAATAAATAGGATGCCTACCAAAATTTTAAATTACAAAACTCCTTTTGATGTTTTCACATGTCTATTTCCTAATAATAAACTTTCATACACTCTACCCCTAAAGATATTTGGATGTACTGTTTTTGTTCATATTCATGATCTGAATCAAGGAAAACTTGAGCCTAGAGCAAGAAAATGTGTTTTTATTGGCTATGCATCCAATCAAAAAGGATACAAATGTTTTGAACCTATTTCCAAAAAGATTTTTGTGACTATGGATGTCACTTTCTTTGAAAAAACTCCTTTTTTTGGTAATCATCTTCAAGGGGGGATAATTAAAGAAGATGATGTTCAATATTTAAAAATTGCAAATTTGGATTTTCTAAACAATTTGGAAAAAACAGATTGTGAGAAAAGTAACATAACAGAATCCTATTTGAAAATACTAGAAATTGAGGAAAATAACAAAACAAAATCTTTGGGTGAATCTAGTCAAGAAAGCCATGAACATAATATTCAAGAAAATGTTTTGACAGAACCAGAAGTTGAGAATGAGACAGTTGAGATTGGTAACGAAGGTATCCAACCATTTGACCACGTATACTTAAGAAAAAAAGTGCCTCAGAGAAGAGAACCTCAACACTGCCAAACATCCAAGGATCCAACAGGTACGAGTCTTTCTAATTCTGTTGTACCCTTTCAAAATTCTGAAAATTTTGATCATAATAATCTTGTCTTTGCCGAACCTTTTCCCAATGATTTTGTTCCTTTAGAACCTACCTTTGATGATTCTAGTCTACCCATTGCTGTTAGAAAAGGGATAAGAGCATGTACAAAACATCCTATCAGCAACTTTATATCTTATGACAAATTGTCCCCCACATTTAGAGCTTTTACTTGTGAACTGACAAAAACAGAGATCCCAAGAGATATACAACAAGCTCTAAGGGTTCCTAAGTGGAAAGAAGCTGTCTTGGAGGAGATGAGTGCTCTTATAAAAAATCAAACTTGGAAAGAGGTGGATCTACCTAGGGGAAAGAGAACTGTGGGGTGCAAATGGGTGTTTACCATAAAACACAAGGCTGATGGATCAGTAGAGAGGTATAAGGCCAGGCTATTTGCCAAAGGCTTTACACAAACTTATGGTATTGATTACTCAGAAACTTTTGCTCCTGTTGCAAAACTTAACACCATTAGAGTTCTTTTATCTTTAGCGGTTAACTTGGATTGGCCATTACAGCAGCTAGACGTGAAAAATGCGTTTTTAAATGGAGATTTAGAGGAGGAAGTCTATATGGATTCACCCCCGGGGTTTGAATTTAAATTCAACCAAAAGGTCTGCAAGCTTCAGAAGTCTCTTTATGGCTTGAAACAGTCACCTCGAGCGTGGTTTGAAAGATTCACCCAATTTGTTAAGAAGCAGGGATAATCTCAATGTCAAAGCGATCACACCATGTTTGTGAAACATTCTTCTGAAGGTAAAATGGCTATATTGATCGTTTATGTAGATGATATTGTTATCACTGGGGATGATTCTAATGAAATAAAAAATTTGAAGGCATCTCTTGCTGCTGAGTTTGAAATTAAAGATCTTGGGTCTTTAAAATATTTTTTGGGAATGGAAGTTGCAAGATCAAAGAAAGGGATTGTTGTATCACAACAGAAATATATTTTAGACATTCTAAAAGAAACCGGGATGATGGGTTGTAGGCCAGCTGATACTCCAATAGATCCTAATCAGAAAATTGGTAGTGATGGCAGTGGTGATCCAGTGGATACATCTCGGTATCAAAGATTAGTAGGAAGACTAATTTATCTATCTCATACTCGTCCAGATATAGCCTTTGCTGTTAGCTTAGTGAGTCAGTTTATGCATTCACCTCATGAAGAACATTTAGAGGCTGTTTATCGTATTCTAAGGTATCTCAAAAGTTCCCCCGGAAGGGGACTGTTTTTCCAAAAAACTGATCAACAAGGCATTGAGGTATTTACTGACGCAGATTGGGCAGGGTCCATCACGGATAGAAAGTCAACATCTGGTTACTGCACATTTGTTTGGGGAAACTTAGTTACTTGGAGGAGTAAGAAACAAAATGTAGTAGCTAGAAGCAGTGCTGAGGCAGAGTATAGGGCAATGGCCCAAGGTGTTTGTGAAATCCTATGGCTTCAAAGAATCTTAGAAGAGCTTAAACTTCCTATAAATCTTCCAATTAAGCTGTATTGCGACAACAAGGCAGCAATTAGTATTTCTCAAAATCCTGTTCAACATGACCGAACCAAACATGTTGAAATTGATAGACATTTTA
This sequence comes from Cicer yamashitae, assembly GCA_037974755.1. Lineage (NCBI taxonomy): Eukaryota > Viridiplantae > Streptophyta > Magnoliopsida > Fabales > Fabaceae > Cicer > Cicer yamashitae. The sequence goes on from JBBPBQ010000003.1 coordinate 39,034,055, forward strand.
TAAAAGAGAAAGTAGATGCAGGTCTGATTTGCATGCCTTTTGTCCCTACTTCACAACAAGTTGCTGATATCCTTACCAAAGGACTGTTCAGACCCAGTTTTGAATTTCTTGTAAGCAAGTTGGGCATGCTAGACATATATGCACCAACTTGAGGGGGGTGTTGACATATAGCAATCAGATCTGATATGATTGTGTTTATTAGTTGATTTTCTATTTAAGTTTATTTATATTTTGGGAAATAATCAAATCACTCTGATTTGATTTATTTCCTAATTTATTTTTACTTTATTCTACATTCATTAGATAGCTGGCAGCATTGTATATATATATATTTGTACTGTTTCTGTTTCAATAATAATAATAAAAAATTTTCCTTCCCTCCTATTTTAACCTAGCTGCACCCTAAAACACAGGCACCAATAGTAATTTGAGAAAATTTCACATATTGACCTTTACATCATTACTTGCAGGGAGTACTTGAAGCAATTAGGATAAGTTGTGCTGGATATCCAACTAAAAGAACATTTGAAGAGTTCCTCGATCGTTTCGGAATGCTAGCCCCTGATGTCCTTGATGGGTATAGTTTATGAGATTAAATGTTAGGCACTAACGGTGTAAAACATTTTACACATGCATCCAATTCAATCACACCACTAACGATGCAACAAATTAATTTCATAGTTTATTCTAGTACACAAAAAAATGAAAATGGTTTTTTCTTTAAACTTTGATTGTCACATTCAAGAAAATGGATACACAGTTCAGTACATTGTCGATTGTCACATTCTTATGTTAATCTGCTTGAAGCTTCACTTGAAAATAAATATCATAGATATATATCTTTCATCGTTCTACAAGATAATTAATGCTTTCTTGTGTGCAGATCTGATGAGAAAAAAGCATCTATTGCCATCTGTGATAAGATGGGCTTAAAAGGCTATCAAGTAAGTCTATACATGGACAAAAATGATATAGACAAGCAAAAATAGGCATAAATATCAGGAATAGTGTTATAAGCTCTAATGCATTACCTCTAATGATTCTTTCAATCAGATGGGAAAAACAAAGGTATTTCTCAGAGCTGGTCAGATGGCTGAATTAGATGCGCGAAGAGCCGAAGTCTTGGCCAAAGCAGCTAGGCTCATACAAAGACAAATCCGAACACATTTAGCGCGAAGAGAGTTCATCACACTGAAAAAGGCCACAATTCATATTCAAAAGAACTGGAGAGGTAACTTCTCTTCACAAAAATAACTTGTATATTTTTAGTACGTCCTCCTTTTCCAATAAGTGCATAATTTTTATGGTTCTGTTCTAAAAATAACTGACCTGACTTACTTTTCTTCGTGTTTTTTTTCAGCAAAACTTGCACGCGAAGTCTACGAGCATATGAGGAGAGAAGCCGCTTCTATCCGGATACAGAAACATGTTCGCGCCCATAGAGCAAGAGTGTATTATACATCATTACAAGCATCAGCTATTGTTATTCAATCTGGGTTGCGAGCATTAGCAGCACGAAATGAATATAGGTACAGAAGAAGAACAAAGGCTTCAATCAAAGTTCAGGTAAGAACAACTTTTATAAGGATTACATAACACCAACATAGATCATAGAAAATGACATACATATTGAATTAATTTGGATTCCTTCTAAACTTGAAATAAAAAGGCTCATTAAAATGTTCATCTAAAGTATCATCAATAAAAATTTGAAGAAGCTTAAGATACAAGCAATCCAAATATCAAATTATATCTACTTCTGTTTTACATTGAGAATTCTTATTAGATATTTTCTTATTAACCAACTTTATTTCTTCTGACAGACACTATGGAGAAGAGTTCAAGCTCTTTATACTTACAAAGAGCAGAAGAAAGCAACTGTTACACTTCAATGTCTTTGGAGAGCTAAAGTAGCACGAAAAGAGCTCAGAAAGCTTAAAATGGCGAGTCTTATTTCTTTGAATAATTTTCTAGAATTTTAAGCCAATTCATATTTATAAGAATTTATGAGAAAAATGTTTCAAAATTAACAATTTTAAATTGTTGTGTAGGCTGCAAGGGAAACCGGTGCACTGAAGGAAGCAAAAGACAAATTGGAGAAACGTGTTGAGGAGCTTACATGGAGACTAGATATTGAAAAGCACATGAGGGTAGGGACTGTTAACTAATATATGGTGTTACTCATCCACCTCTAATGTTTACTTAAAATGTGTAAAAAACACTACTAGATTGGAGCTTATGATAACATCATTAATCACATTTTTCATGATTGAGTTTTTTCACTACTGGATCTTAAAATCGAAAAAATGCCGACCAAAATATCCGGTCTACTTTCACGATTGTGTTTTATGACTTTTTTTTTTTTGAAAAATTAAAATAATTTCCTTGTTAAAATTGTGGTTTGGATAAAGCCACCATTGTTCATCTAGTCCTAATGTTTAATAGATTAGAGAATTTGATAATATTTTTATCCAAAGAAAAACAAAGTGCAACTTTCAGTTATTTCTTACTACCAGAATGCAACATCCAGTAAATTTTTTTTTTTACCCGTTGGCCTAGGGTTGCTGGAACGGCTTAATATGATAGTTCTAGGTTTAAGCTTATTTTACTTTGAGAAAATATTTTCTTTATTTATTTTTTGTTACAAAATTGCCTGTTATTTTAAAATAATAGTGCATTTTTGCAATTAAAAACTAAAATAAGAAATAAAAGGAGAAACAATTTCTCAAAGTAAAGGATCTTTATATGTCCCGATTTGGAACTCAAACTTCGCAGGTGTGTATGAGTTCTTGGTGGTATTTACTGTTTCATCTACGGAAAAATAAAAAGACCCTTATTTTTTATTCATGATAATTTATTTTCAGTTAATGCATAACATTAAAGTTCATACTATTCAGAATAGTAGTCAGAAGAAAAACCTTGACTATTAATGCAACATTTTGTCAAACCCCTACTAATCATGAAAAAACATAACACACAGGTTGACATTGAAGAAGCTAAGGGGCAAGAGATTTTGAAATTACAAAATGCATTACAAGAAATGCAAGGTGAGCTAGATGAAGCTCATGCTGCAATTATACATGAAAAAGAAGCAGCAAAAATAGCAATTGAACAAGCACCACCAGTAATAAAAGAGGTACCTGTTGTGGATAATACCAAGCTGGAGTTACTGACAAATAAAAATGAGGAGTTGGAGGTAAATCTGTAAATTTTTTCTTTTAGATATTTAGAAATTTTTTTACTTTCAGCAATAAAATGGTGGGAAATTAAAAATAGATTAGGGAACATTTTCAGTATACAACTCTCAAGAGAGGAGAACTCTGGTAAATTTGAGTCTAGTTCCACTTGGACCAGCATAATGTTGGTAAAAGACCATTTAGTAGTTTGTGAAAATGATATTTTAGTTAAGCAAAAAAAATCTTGATGTCTTGAAGAAACTTTGAAAATTTCATTCAACAAAGTATTTTACAATCCAATATAAGAAGAATGATACATAAAACAATGATGCATAATCACAATGCATGCATAAATATTTTGCACTTGACACTTACTATGATGCCAAGAATTTATATTTGAAATTCTGAAAATGCAGAATGAAGTACAAGAGCTGAAAAATAAGATCAAAGGTTTTGAAGAAAGGTGCTTGGAAATTGAAAAGGAGAATCAAATAAGGCTGAAAGAGGCAGAAGAAGCACAACTTAAAGCAACACAATTTCAGGAGACCATAGAAAGGTTCTTGAATACTCCCTCCCGTCTGGTTCCATTTATAAGAGACAAATATGTTATTTTTTTTCCTTAAAATAAGAAACATAGTATACTGTTTTAGTATATTAATTATTAAAATTACTTTTATACCCTTAATTTATTATGAGTTTTAGACTTCCTAGAAGTTCATCTTCTATGTGCTAGTGAGTTTAAAAATAGTTATAATATATTGTTATCACATCACATCAACCATCTATATGTGTGACTTTAAAAATAGTTATAATTTTAATGATTTCATAATTATAATTGATCAACAGTATAAAAACTATTTATAGTGACAAAAGTTTATCATTTACATAATTTCTTAACAAATAGTTACTCTCTATTCTTTATTACTACAGATTAGAACTGAGTTTGTCAAACCTTGAGTCTGAGAACCAGGTTCTTTGCCAGCAAGCTTTGGTAGAATCAAAAAATGAAGATCTCTCTGAAGAAATCAAAATGTAAGATCCAATATATTATTTTCATCATTTACTAATTACTTTCTTTCTGCTAATTATGCTGATAATAATAATTAATTCAATGACATAAAATACTGAAACTTCCATTCTTTTTACAGCCTCAAGGATCAGATAACAAATCTAGAATCAGAGAATGAATTTCTAAGGAGCCAGGCAGCAGTTGTTGTAGAGCAGAAAGTTCATCCAGAAAAAGTGGAAACTGATCATCAGGAAGTTGCTGTTGTACAACAGATTCAACCAAGAGCTATTGTTGAAGATAATATGACAGCACAAATCAAGGTATAAACTACTTTAGTTTGAGATTTGTCTTAGAGTTATTTCATTATGTGACAATTATCTTTTATGATGATGCAGGACTTGGATAATGGAAATCAAACAGAAGAAGAATGGCATGCAAGAAAAGTATTTCCAACTTACTACATTTAGGACAGTTTGTTATAGTTTTTTTTATAAAAAAAATCACTTTTAGGTGGTGTTCTTTTCCATTTAGTTTATTAAAAAAATGATAATTTAAAAAAAATTGCTTAATATATGAACTTGTTTTGAGTAGCTTCTATTGAAAATTGTTTTCAATAGATAATTTATGAAAAAAGTGATTTTTACTATAATAAAGAAACACATAATATCTTCTGTTTCATTCTCATTATTGTGATGTCTTTGCGCTCATTTTTGCTTAAAAAACATAGTAACTTAGGCTTTTTCTAGAAACCTCTAAAAAATAATATCCGAAACTAGTGAATGTCATTTTTTTAATTTTTTAATCTATAACAAACGAGTTCTAGGAAATTTTGTGTTAGTAATTCATAACAGTGTGTTGATTCAAATAATTTAATATGTTTCAAGGAACCAAGAATACCTTTTACCATTCTTACAAAGCAAAGATCACTCACAGAAAGGCAGCAGGTATGTTTTGATATAGAGATTTTGAGAGACATTGAAGTTGCACACCAATATAAACTATGAAGCACGAACATTGGCACGGACACCGGACACGACACTGAGACGTCGACGACACGTCTTAGATCAGAGGTGTCGGTGCTAAAGAGAATATAAATGGTACCTTACAGTTTTAATGTATATCTGTTGTAAACAGGAGAGTCATGATGCATTGCTCAAGTGTCTAATGGAAGATAAGCGTTTTGAGAAAAATAGACCTGCAGTTTCTTGTATTGTTTATAAAGCACTTCTTCATTGGAGATCTTTTGAAGCAGAGAAGACACATATATTTGATAAAATTACTCAAACTATCCGATCATCTATAGAGGTACATACAATCTTCCAACAACTTCAATACACTTTTGGTGTTTGAGGCCAATGGTTCAAATAGCGTAATTGAATTTGAACAAATCACTATTGTTTTGCGATCCGTTATTTAAAATCTGTAGTGGGGGTATAGCACTGTAACATAGCAAAATTTGAACAAACTATTATTTTCCGCAATTAGCAAATAACAACATTCTTTGAGTCTAACTCAACCATACAAAACTATCATATAAATTGAGGATTTTCTAGGTTTTATAAGTACTATTTAGGCCTTATCTCAATTTGGACTTGGATATTTCTTGATATACACAAATAAAATGATTAAGAAAGTCATCAACTCATTTTGTTGTGTGAAAGCAAATTACCAGTTTATGTTCTGGCAGAGTCAAGAAGGAATGAATGATCTAGCATATTGGCTTTCAACAACATCAACACTTCTATTTTATCTACATTGCACACTCAAGGTCAGCAACACAACTAAGACATTGACGCGTAACCGAAACTCGCCTGCCACATTATTTGGCAAAATGGCACAAGTAAGCTATCAAAAAACTACAAAACATCAGTGCATTTAGATTTAAATCAATGTTAAGACTATAATGGTGCTTGATGTTCAAAATGCAGGGTTTACGTTCATCTTCAATGGGAATGGGGATTTCAAGTGGATACAGTGGAATGGTGGAAAAGCCGAATGATCAATCTAAAGTGGAAGCCAAGTACCCTGCTATTCTATTTAAGCAACACTTAACTGCATTTGTGGAGAAGATATATGGAATGATCCGTGATAGTCTAAAGAAAGAGATTAATCCATTCTTAAATCTGTGTATTCAGGTAAAGTAAACAACATGTTTATGACAAAACTTCCAATGTGCAACAAGAAATTGAATATTGGTTGATTAGGGTAGCGTTTGAAGAACTTAATTAGCAGTGGCACAAACATATAACACTGGTACAAACATAAACACTATAACACACTTGTCAGACAATGAATCGTGTCGAGCACACCTTCAATCTGAAGTGAAGATGCTACATAAGTTATAAGCATCTATGTAAGAGCTTACAAAAATAGTTAATGACATGTTCATAAGTTTTTAGCTTATTTCAATAAGTTCTACACTATAGGTTTTAAAAGCAGCTTACAACTTATACGGAAGCAGATTAATTTAATCCCCCATTAGACTATAGAATTAAGTTGTTTATTATAACACGCTTTTAATAAATCTCTTACTACCATTGACAGGCACCAAGATCAATAAGAACCAGATCGATAAGAGGGTCATCAAAAAACATCCATTCAAATATAGTTGCAAAACAACAAGCATTGCATATGCACTGGAAAGGCATTGTCAGCAAATTAGATCATGCCTTGGCTATATTGTCTGAAAACTATGTAAGCATGAATCACTCACTTTCTTAATTGCTTTGTTTGAGCTACTCAGAGAATATAGTTCTCAATATTCTACATGCTTGTGAGTTCAGGTCCCTCCCATGATAACAAGGAAGATATTTAGTAGAGTTTTCTCATACATGAATGTTCAACTCTTTAATAGGTGAGCTGAATTTCCATTCAATTACACTTAACATCTTGGACAAGTAAATGTTGATTCAATTTTATACAAATTCTCAAAATTTTATGATAACTATGGTCTTGCAGTTTATTGCTTCGTCGTGAGTGCTGCTCCTTTAGCAATGGAGAATATTTGAAGGCAGGTTTGCATGAGTTGGAACTATGGTGTCTCAAAGCAACAGATCAGGTAGCTTCAAATATTAGACCAGAACTTATGACTAAGCCAAAATAAAGCAGAAGTTCTAGACTCATTTCTTCATCTTTTCTTTTGTATTTTTATGTGTTTTACAGGGGTCATCTTGGGATGAACTCAAACACATTCGCCAGAGTGTTGGATTTCTGGTATACTTTCTTGGATAATGGTTCACTCTTCTTTTCCCTTTCCATAATATTTAATTTTTAAATTGCTTTGTCAATGCAGGTTTTACATCAAAAGACTCAAAAATCATTGGAGGAGATCACAAATGAACTATGCCCGGTAATGTAATTAACTCATGTATCAAAGACAACATAATAGCATAATGAGTATCTAACTGTTTCGAGCTTGAACCTTTTTGGATAAGAAGTAGCTTTTCTTTAACTTATGGTTTTCTATTTAGAATGACTTTAACATTGAATTTTATATGTGAAGCACTGACACAGACATGTACGCACTGGTAACAATTTGAGAAAATTGAAGTGATTGAATGTAACCACATGTAGTATCAGACACCTAACACGCCTTCAATTTGAAGTGTCGGTGCTAAATAGAATTTTATCAAAATCACATGTTATGGAAAGGAAGAATGTTCTAACCTATCATTTCTTGTTTTATTGTTCACTCTATTAGGTTTTAAGTATTCCCCAATTATATCGCATTGGAACTATGTTCTGGGATGACAAGTATGGAACACAAGGATTATCTCCAGAGGTAAGTCCTTGTCTTCTCAAACATGTTCACCTTTGCTACATAATAATTTTGTGGACATCTTTTCTAAGCTTTTGAATTCATTTGAAGTATGATGATAACTTGCAAACGACCATAAGTTGAAATATTACTTTGTATAGGTCATTAGTAGAATGAGAGTACTTATGACAGAAGACTCAACAAACATACTCAATAACTCATTCCTTCTAGAAGTGGAATCCAGGTAATTAATTATTAACATGCTCTTAGATCCATTTTGATTTTTCTTAATTTACTTTCAAGTTCACAAAAGTCATTTTCTATCCAAAGTAAATAAATTTTACTAACAAGCATGCTATTGCACATGTTCCTTGCACAAAATTCAGCATTCCATTCTTAATGGAGGAGTTGTTTCGGTCGATGAGCGACATCCGCATATCAGATATGGATGTGGATCCACCAAAAATCCTAAGACAAAGGTCTGATTTCCAATTCTTGTTGCAGCACATTGATAGTGACTCTCAGTGAGCTAGTGAAAGTTTGGTGCTGCTGATAGATAGTTTTAGTTTCTGATTTTTGATTGATTTATTTTTGGTGTGGAGTGATGAGAGTAAATGAGTGGTGAGGTGAAGAATTGTAATTATTGTATATTCATTATTGTAATTTTTTCATTTGTTTTTGACAAGATTCATTTTTTATTAATTTTTGTAAGGCTTCTTGTTAAGAAAGGCCACAATTAATTTTGACATTGTTGTATAATGTTACTTCAAAAAGAAATGAAATGATTGAAAGGTTGGGTTTAGTTCAATTTGGAAATTTAACAAAACTATTTATCGTCATTGGGTAAAGTAGAAGTTGTAACCTTGCAGGAGGGAGCTACTCTATTATGTTGTTGTTATTAATAGTTTCCAATTCCAATGATAGAGGTTTGACATTGAAAGGATACATCAGTTACTCAATTATCACTCTACATGCACTCCCCTTACCATGTAATACACATAAGAGTAGGGAGAAAAATGAAAATCCCCTTTACTTTGTAGTTTTGTTATTTTTAATAGTCTAGTAGTTAGATTCACACATCTTAAGTGTGGAGAAGTAGCGTGTCCTAAGTTCGAACTCAGGTCCCTGCAAGTAGATATTTCTACAACTATCAATTGAGTTATACTTATATGACCCTTATACTTTGTAGTTGTTGAGACAAAATCCCAAATTAAATGTTTCGATGGTAATTAAACAAAGGTTAATTAAGACTTCTAATTATGATTCTAAGTGTTTTGGTATTTAACATGTGTATTTGAGTGTGTTAATCAAGATAGGTACCAAACATTACAAAGTAGATCATATTAAAATAAAGAAAGCTAATTCAGATAAACGAATAACATTCTTGACAGATTTCTAGAAAACGAAGAACATTCTCCACATCTGTAAATTAACAAGAATGATCAGATTGTTAAAGAAAAGATTAGATCCAGGATTTACAATCCATTCCAGAATTTCAACAGAAATATACAAAGATCAATTCAATAAAAGAATCACTCCAAGATTCGAAGGCAAAAGATTATGCTTCACAAATTTATAAAGCAAGATCATTCTCCAAGTTAAGCAAGTTGAAGTACAAATCTGACAGGCTGGAAAGGACACTTTTGTTGTACTTTCAAACAGACTTGCACACGTGATTCAAGGCATGGGATCACTTCAGAAAACTGTCAAAAAGAGTTTAAAAGTCAGCTCATCTCAAGGCAAAATCGAAGATCGTTCTTGGTTCACAAGAACATTCCTGTTTTTGGCAAGAACATTCTTGTTTTATGGTTGATCTTATCCACTCACTTACTCATGACAGCTGGACTATTTCTAATGGCCTAATGAGTTGTCATAAGCCCTCTTGAAGCCTATAAATAAAGCCTCAAGAAGAAGAACGGATCAGAGCTTCAAGTGCAAAGTAATACATCACTCATTCAATCATACTCGAATCCTCTTGAGCTTCTCAATCATTTCTAAGTTGCAGTTATGCTCTTAGTTTGATATTAGAATCAATTTGTACTGAGTTCTAAGATCTAGAATCTATTCTCAAACACGAGTTGATCATACTCAGATTCTAACAATCTCAAAATCATTACTTTGTAACTCAAGGCTACATTGTTTGACATAGCTTGAGCAGTTTGTAAAAGTTCTTTTATGTTTAAAAGGTAATTTGTAAAAATTCTTTCTAAAAGAGTGTAAGGTAACCTGTGGAAATTCTTTCTAGGTAGAAAGGTAGTACTTTGTAACAGATCAAGATTGATATGTAAAAGCTGTGTGAAAACCAATAACGATCTTGCTTTGAGCACTTAGTGGAAAATCTCACAATTGTGAGGACTGGACATAACCCGTTTTGGGTGAACCAGGATATATCTCTACGTTATATTTCTTCCCTTATCTCTATTTACTTTTTATCTTCTAATCAGTTTTTATATAGAGAAGTTAATATTACTGTTTTTCACTAACCAAGAACGTTCTTCGTTTGTAACCAAGATCAATCTTGAGTTAAATATTTCAGTTTTAAACAGGAATTTTTAAAAAGGGACAATTGTAATTCAAACCCCTCTTCCTTATAATTCACATTGTTACTTCAGTAGTTACTACTTAGCAATTATTTTGTATATAACTAGCATATATTTTCACGATAATTTTAGTTTTTGAAAGGGTAAATCGCTGATGGAACAAACGACTTACCCTATGACTTATTTATTTTTCTAATTTAAAATAAGTCGTTGCATGGTCTAACGATTTAGAATTTTTGTATTTTTTTTAAATAATTTTTTAGCAAAGTCGTTACATAGATTAAGGATATAGGTTTTTGTAAACACATATACAAAGAATATAAAAAATCTAGAACCTCTCAAGAGACTTTTCAAAGTACTCTAAAGAAAATACACTATTCAAGACTTAGAAAAAGACCATTTATCCTTTAGGTTACCTCCCTTTTTATAGGCAAGTTTTAATGAGGTGAAAACCTTTTTTATATATGTTTTAATGACAACAAATCTTATAAAATAAATGTTTAAGTTTTATGAATGGTGATCTAATGATAATTGCACTTGAATTTTATTTAAGGAACATAAATCACATAAGTGGACAAGCTAGAAGTCATTCATATCAACAAGTGCATAAGTATGTACTCAATGATGAAATACTCAAAGTAGCATCATAATATATTAGAAGACTATTGTTTGAACCTCAAGAGAATTAATTGAGAGAATAAGAAACTCATCATATAGAGTCTTCCTCATCACATGAAGGTTCATATTTGAAGGATCATTATAGGAGAACTTATATCCCAAGCTACACGAGATTATTCTTGAAATAGTGTGACAAAACTCACATTGAGTTTTGTATTGAAAGTTTTGAGGTTTGAGAATGATCTTCAAGAGTTTTTAAAAGAGTTCATGCAATATACAAAAAATGATGTAAGGACAAGGAACAAATTTTATGAAGAAGTCCTTGAAGAATTTATTCATTTAGTTTATCGTTCATTGATAAAAATGTTCTTTACAAAACAAGAGAATGTTCTCCTTATCCAAAGATGCATGATGGTCCAAGATTACATGGTTGTTGCTCCTACATTATTCTAGCAATGTTCAAAATAGCTTTATAAACAAATAAGAATCAAGAAAGTCAAAAGTTGTATCAAGAATCAAGTTCAACAAGTGTTCAAATCAAGGATTAAAGAGAATGATCATTTGATACCTTGGGAAATATGTCCAATGGATATATTATAGAAGCAAACATATATGAAGATAAATAAAGAAGTCGAAGAACATTTTTATGAAAGAATCACAAATGGAATATATCATAAACTATATCAATCATTCAAGAGAATGATTCTTGAATCTTCAAGATAACATCTTCAAGAAGAGCATGTCTAGTATATTTATGTATATGCTAAAGTATCTCAATGATACTTGATAGACGACACACGACATGTGCAAACACCAAGAGAAATCGTTGGAAGTATTGCTTCAAAAAAAAAAATTCTCCTCATATAGAAGAGAGCATCTATCTATTATCTATTATATATATTTAAAACACACTCCGCTGCCACCTCATCCTATTTCCTCTACGTATGCGAACATTTGCCACCTCAGCTAAAAACCTGACATGTACATCTTCATAGAGTTTCCCTATTCACTTTCTAAATACTTTTTCCCATATTTTGTGGAACTATTCATGTGTCATAAGTTACCAATTACAATACAATACATATCAATTATTTGACACTCATTGGTCCTCTATTATTATTGATAACGGTTATTTCTCCATAAATATCTTCAAATTGAATATTATATAGTATCATTACTGAAGAAAAAAAAAATCTTCTAAAATTAATATTTAAATCAAATAGAGAGATATAATTTAGAATTAGGCCAACAATTTGTTTTTCTATTTTCTCTTATTATACCATTACTGATATGGACTTAGAGAAAAATTTATATATTTTCTGAAATATTGATATTGTTATGTATATTTTTAACTTTTTTCAAGTAGTAAATTGTTTTTTTTTTAACAACCCAACACATTTTTTCTAAGGACAAAATCGTGAAATCTTACTATTTTGATAAAATAATAGGTTGAAGTGTATAAAAAGTAGAAATCGTGAAATTCGGTGTAAACCAAATTAAATAAGTAAATATTGATACACAATATTTTAATAAATGTTACCAGTATAGTTGATAAAATGTTCAAACACTTTTAAATATTTATTTAGACATTAAAAATAGTTAATATACAACTTTTGTATTTTTTTTATTATTGTCTCGTCACATATATTTACCAAAACAAATAACAATTAATCAATCTAATAAAAAAATTTGTGTGTTTGTTTCTCTTATTAGTTATCAATGCATATATTTACCATGAGCATTATTTCGAAATATTTTTAATATGTGTAGGAAAAAAAGTCAAAATTTTAAAAATTCCTACATAACTTATATACTTTAATAAAAATAGAGTTTACGATTATCAATTATATAATTTATCTTTTAAATCATGGTTAATATTTTATGTCTATAGACCATCAAAAATCAGCTAAATAGTACAAATGTGATATTGTAAATAAAGTTCAAATCTAACTTGAAACGGTTGTAAAATTATTAACTTTTTTTATGATTAAACTTTTACAAGACATTGTTCTTTTATCTTTTTTAGGAGTAAAAATACTCATTTAATTACACACTCTACAATATCTTTTATCGCATTTTTTTTATAACTTTAAAAATTTACAAGATTAATATTATATATATATATATATATATATATATATATATATATATATATATATATCACCTTATAAAAAATTTAAAATTAAACTCGCGCAAAGCGCGGGTCATATTCTAGTTATCAATTGTTATGAAAGAATGTTATCATGATGAACAAGTTCATCGCACTCTTAAATATTTTTATCAGTTTAGCAAAATGATAAAAATCAACTTTGAAGAAAAAATCATTTCAAAATATGAGTCATTTATTAAAAGAATGATGGAAGAACATTCAACATAATGTTCTAGTTGTTCTATTAAAGAACAAATGACAAAAGAATCTTTTTGGAATGACAACATGCAGTAAATCAGTTGGTATTTCACACATAGGCTTCTCAATATTTAATGAGCAATTAAAAGTCAAGATTTGAAAAACCACTTGCAAAAACAAACATGAATAATGTTATGCAAATTGATGACATGGAAGCAAGTACCAAAAGTACTCAAGTACACTAAATTGGTATTGTTTGACGTGACAACTGCACATGGTTTTGCCTCATCCTTTGTACCCAAGTTTCCTTCAAGACTCAAGACAGAACGTTCTAGTTGAAAAGAGAACGTTCTGGACATAATTACTCTAAACATAAAGAGATTAATTCAGAAGATTGTTGGCACCTTTGGAAGTGTGTCCAACGACTATATTTAGTTTAAACGGAATATTCAAAGCCTTTTGTCATTTATAAAATGAAGATCAATTGGAAGATGAAGGAAAGAGTTCAATTTGCAATCTGTCAACACATGTTCAAGTAAGCACAAGTAAAAAAACTCTTCAAGCAAACTTCAGCTCTGTTAACTATATATATGGATCATCATTTACTGAGTTTGTCGTTATTTATCTCAAACAAAGAGTTGAGAATCATAAGATCTCAAACATTTTTTATCATACAAATTATTTGTAACTCAAGTCTATCATTTATGTTAGATTGAGTGTGAAAGGTAATTGTAAAACTCCTTTCTGGTTTGAAAGTTGGTTGTAAAAATCATTTTTGGTTTGAACGGTTGTTGTAAAGATCCTTCATGGATTAAAAGGTGGATGTAAAAATTCTTTTCTAGATCTAAAGGTGAAAGTTGTACTTGATCAAGAGAAAATGTGCGAAGGAGAACGCTCTGGTTCTAAAACACAATGAAAATTTCACGATTGTGAGGATTGGATTAACCTCAGTTGAGCGAACTAGTATACTTCTTGTGTGTGAGTTTTTTATCCTTTATTTTAATTATTTGTATGCACAGATCACACTTCACTATCATTGTTTTTATTTACAGCATCTTAATTTCATATTAATTGTCCAAAACAGTATGGTCAACTGAGAGCTTACAAATCAACTTTTTATTATCAAGTTTAATCTTGGGTAGGGCATCAATTAAAGTGTATGAACAAAATTTTAAAAGGATCACAATTCAACCCCTCCTGATTTATTGTGACCGTTCATTCCACTTCAAGTTTCTCTTGGGAAATGGATCATTTATGTGTTCAAGGTCCATCTAAGTGAGTCTCGAGGTTTTGTATTAAGTTCCCCTTCTAAGACGGACGAGTACTGGAAGATGCCACATCATGTCTCCATGTGGCTCCTATTATTCAGCTTTGTATTGTGGTGTTGTGGATTCTTCCTAGCCTAGACGTCAAATTGCAAGGTTTGTCAATTTGGAAAACAAAGCATGAAGCCATTTCCAAAGACAACATGGAGAGCAACGAACAAAGATAACACTTTCTCTAACAGCTACATCCCTATTTGATTACACTTAGTGCACTTAGCATCAGGTCATCTCTGGATGGCCAAAGCGGATAAGATTTTTTTCGATTTTCATTTTCTTTTGTCTAGGTTGATGTTTAACCTTTTCCAATTTTACCAAAATCCTTCTTGAATTTTCCCACATTTTGCTACCTGACTGATAACGCTCCTTCTGTTGTTGTGTCTCTCTCATTAGTCTTCTTTGTTCTTGCGCCTTTAATGCATTAAGCAATTTTGCCAATGATTTTTTTTTAGAAATCCTTGGTATTCTCCAAGGTAGTGATGGTTGTTTCATATCTATCGAGTACCGTTACAAGAATTTTTTCAACAATTCTTGAGTTAGGGAATTCAGATCCTTGAAGTTTGACATTGCTTGCAATTCTAAAAAGCTTGTCAGAGTAATCTTTGATCCTCTCGAAATCCTTCATTCTTTGAAGTTCGAATTCCCAGTTCAAGTTGAGGACCTTTGTGTCTTTAATTCTTTTATAATCTTTCTCGAGATAATTCTTTTGTTTTATTTGTCTTCTTTTCTTTTTTCATTTTTATTTGTGGTAACCTAAAGACAGTTTTCATAACATCCTCTTACTCAACACAGATATGATGGTAACCTAATCTAAAATCTATCTTGCTATACACCCAATCTCATCTCAATGGATCCATAAGGTCGTCTATCCTAAGCAAAAATACATTTTTTTTAATGGTTATCCTATTAAGCTAATAATAATCTACACATAACTTCTTCGAACCGTCTTTCCTCTTATAAGTTGGAAATAAATTTCACATTAAATATCACTTTAACAAAATATAACATTTCAAAATGAACTTCATTTTCAATATAACTTTAATTACTCTTTTTTCAATTATTACGTACACTAATTTTAAAACATTAAAAACTTTCATTGATAATAATAAAAAATACATCAATAATTAATAAAAATAATTTGACCAAATAAATTATCTGTTTTTTATTTATTAAATTTCATAATATTAATGCAAAAACCTTAAACCAAATTCTCTAAATAATAGAGGAAGAAGTATCTTTTAGTATTAGTGAAACTTAGTTGGGTTATCATTGTACGAATCCCCAACAAAATGAGAAGTAGTGAAGTGTTGTTGATGACCAAGTTAGAATTGAGGTTGAATAATTATCCATCCATTTTCTAAGTTGTGAAGAACCAAGCAACAATGAGAGGTTGCGCATTGCCGTTAACCCAATTGACATATCTTCCCTCCCATTTATGCAATACAATCATCAAAATCAACTCCTTTCCTTTTCTACATTCATTCCCATCTCATCACTCTCTCACCCTTCACAATCCAACAACATCAATACCTTTCACTTCACTTCATGCCCACCACCAACCACATGATGATGAACAAGAAAACTTTCATGTTCTCACTGCTGTCAAAAGTGATTACAATGATATTATGATTGTCGATACCCCAAATTCTAGAATGCTTCTCCTTGATTCATCTCGTTCGTACCCTTCTCACTCACTCTCTTTTTCTTTCTTTCTTTCTGTGTTTTTCTGTCTCTATGTCTTAATTGTTTATTCAAGTTTCAAACTTTACTTCATATTTTAACTGGGTGTGAGAAGTACTCAAATAGGTTTACATTTTTTTTGCTGTTTTTCTTTGTTTTGAGCAGTCTTGTTGAGAAATATGCCATGGGTGAATTCCTTTTTTTTGTTGTTGTTGTAGATAATGTTCACAGCATTCTATACAAGGACCAAAAGTGGACTAATTCATACTGGGTATGTTGTTTTTATTTGACCAATGTATACTTGTATACATTGTGGGTTTGATGCATGTTCCTTCTGTAAAAGAGAAGAAGCTTCGCTGATTAAGTCTTTTTGATTTTTGACTAGCTATTCTGACAAATTTATTAATAATTAGATTGGTTAGTATCAAATTTGAGGATACATCACCAACCTTTACTGTAGTTCATAATCATATATCAAAGTCACACTCTTAGGAAATGTATATATAAGTGTATTCATGTTTGCTTGGAGTTTACAGATGTGCATCCACAAGGTTGAGAACTGGTACAGTGTTTTACACTTTTACTCTATTAATTTGACTTTGTTACATTAAAATACAAATAAATAACTTGACTGTATATGAGTTTATAGTTTGAGAAAATTTGTTGGCATAAGTAAATAAGCCTTTTATCAATGGTGAGAATGCCACTGTTGGGCACACTAGTACAGAAATGACATCTTAAGTCACATTTTAACATGGTTATCACTACAACTAATTTAAAAAGGGGGTATTCTATCCCCATTTCGTACTAGTAAATTGTTGTCAGTGGTGTTAAACTAGTTCTTGGCCTGAATTTATCATGTTTCAAGAGTAAAAGTTCTGTTTCCTAAATAGTGTCATTTGATGTAGTTAATTGGTAATATAAGTTTAACCTACCCTACATTTGTACTTAACCATGAGCATGGCCTCCGATGTGGTATTTTTATTAAATTAAGCATTTATCATTCTGAACCAGCAACATTAGATCACCATTAAGCCTCGAAACGATAAAAGCATTCTAGTTTTTCCATGCTTGTGAAGGAAGGCAAATAATATAATTTTTCCCTGCTTATTCCTAATATATAGCTGATATATTTAGTAAAACTGAAGTATAAAGTCAATAGTCATATAAAATGCTAATAAGAAACCAGTGCCTATGGTGTTTTGTGTTGATATTTACATGAAATACCAATAATTCAAGGTTTTCTGAACTTGTTGCATTAAACAGGACGAATTTGCCAGCTTGCCAGCTATTGTTCCAAAAGGTCCCATTGCTATCTTAGGTTTGGTAATTCTTTAATCTTAAAATGGTGAATATTGTCTTGATGAATTTATAAAGAATGGAATTACTTAAATACCGATGACGTTGTAAGTAATATCATACCACTTTTTAAAACTTCAGGGTGGTGGAACTGCTGCTCATCTGATGCTTGAATTGTGGCCTTCACTTCAACTTGAAGGCTGGGAGATTGATGACATTGTAACATATGATTCTTTTCTGAGATAAGATTTTTCATAATTTTTTTTACTGCTTTGGCTATTTGATGCATCAGTTTCCTTATTCAATTTTATCTATAATATGGTGATGTAGAGCCGATTACATTTTGAACAACGAAACAACAATTTCTGCAGAAAAGTCAACATCAAAGTTGAATCATTACAGTCAGTTATAACAGTATAAATAAAATAACAAACATGACATTTCTACTTGGATATGATTTAGTATTTTTATCTGCTATTGGGCTGTAAATTCAAATTGTACACTAGTGCTTTCGAATTTGGATATAGAAGGCCCTTTCGTTGTTAGTCAAACTATGGCTAACACGGTAAAATTAAGGAACTTTTAAGGTCTACATTCTCCAAGGTAGTCTCAATAAAATGCTTGTGTTCAACAACTCTACAATTTTTCCCTTCAGATGTGTTTGGTTTATGGCTTTTCCTTCATAACTAATAATATTTTTCTACAAGACAATGCTGAATGGCAATTTTCTTTTGTTTTAAACAATGATCATGGTTTCAATTAAATTCCATGTCTTGTTATCTTACTATCGTATTTACACTTCGATTAGATCCATAATGCAGATGTTCTCACCCAAATTTTCTTTTCTTGGAATACCAAATATTTAGTTAATCGATAAAGCAAGAGATTATTTTGGCTTATCTGATCTGGAGAAGACAACAGAAGATGGTGGCATTCTTAATATTCGTATTGGCGATGTCTTCATTCCCTCAGAAGATTCGCACAGAAGATATGCTGGTGAGCCATTCTCATTGCATATTTCCTAGTTTATCTAATTTTGTATTAATTTTCATTACATCCCTTGCTAAACTAACTCCTATCTTGTTTTCATTTCCATCTATTTGTGAAGCAATTAATGTGTTACAAATCGAAGAAACAGGAATGCAAAACTGCAAGAATAGATAAAAAGAAAAGAACTGTTTCATTGAAAGTGAATAGATAATGGAGAAAAATTAAATCGAT
Source organism: Cicer yamashitae (assembly GCA_037974755.1). Taxonomy (NCBI): domain Eukaryota; kingdom Viridiplantae; phylum Streptophyta; class Magnoliopsida; order Fabales; family Fabaceae; genus Cicer; species Cicer yamashitae. Next base: position 39,053,024 of record JBBPBQ010000003.1, read on the forward strand.
AACATTAATGCATCGTTGAATGGTTGAATTGATCACTTGGATGCATTCTTATTTAATGCAGTAGGAATACACCATATAGACATCCGTTTTCTTTTTAATTATTTAATGTCGATATTATTCTAATAGTTTTAGCTAACTAATATGTGAACAATATTCAGGAATTGTAGTTGACTTATTCTCTGATGGAAAAGTTTTGCCTCAGCTGGAAGAGGTATGTAGTAGTTTTCAACCACACATTTGCAAGTTGTAGGTCATTATAAAGTTTTTTTTGGAAAAATGACAACTTTCAGGCATTGTCGTTGGTTAGATTAGCAAATCCGACACTAGAGAAAGAAAATAAACGCACAAGAAAACAACAATTGCAATGAATTAGGGTTACAAAGTACATAGCTTGTAAGACTTAGCCTCAGCAAAGTCAGTTATACTTTTGATATTGAACTCAAGAATGATTGATAAAGAATATAGAGAAAATTAGAGAAAGTTATTGTGGGAATTTCATCTATTAGCATTGATTAATTTGAACTGAATTACAAGCTATAGTTTTTCTACATCAGCACATACTAACTAACATAACCAATTGTGTTATTAGCTATAACATAATTGTCTAATAGAAATAACCAACTCCCTAACAAACACCTAAGCCATCACTAACATAGCTTTGTTTAAATACTATAGTCAAGTTTACTAGTTTACCTCTGAACCTTATTGGCATCGCGCCCCCTGCAAACCCCAACCTTCCTTGTCGTAACCCAACAAACAAGCGTCTGCCCAATTTTTAGTGATATGAGTCATACTCAACACTGTTAACATAATAGCAGTGTCAAATTGAACCTCACATCAATAAAAAATATAAATTTGAATTGGCTCTTGATATGATTTTACTTGTTCTAGCCGTTAACTCAGTTATAAGCCAATTTTCTTCAAGAGATACTTGATTGTATAGTTTAGCACATGCATTTATATGGTATAGGAAGATCAGAGTTTCTTAATTTTTTATTTGTTGCACAGGTCAGTACTTGGTTGAAATTACATGATAGATTGATGGCCAATGGTCGTTTTATGGTTAACTGCGGTGGCATTGATGAGGGGTCAAGTGTTGTGGATGGAAGTACTGGTCTAGATAATTTATCAAATGATGAGGCATGGTTATTAAATTCAGCATTGAAAGCATTATCCAAAGCATTTCCTGGACAAGTAAGCTTCTGTTGCTGGTACTTCATCATTTTATGCATTAAACTATTATATATAATACTCCCTCCGGAATGAAATATTGGCAAAAACAGTAGTTAAAGATCAGATGCATTTCATATACCATTTTTGTTTATATTTCATTCAAGAGGGAGTACTTCCAATTATGACCAGAAAGTAAACAGATACAAATCCTTGCTCTATTGCATAACATTTTGGAAAAGAAGTTTTCATTATAAAATGTTGGACATAGTTAAGAGTGTTGTGTGTAAGCTTATAAGAACACTCATAAGAAAATTTTGTAAACCAAGAGATTTTAGACAAGTGAAGTTTAGGTACCTACCAATTGAGTAAAATGCCAGTTTTTAGTTTAAGGAATTCAACTATTAACAACTTTTATTTTATCCATATTAATACCAATATGGAAACATAAAAACCATCCAGGATTTCTAGACAAAAAGGAAAGTAGCAACATTATATGCCCATAAAATACAAATTTGCAGTTTTATAAATACAGGATGTTTTGTTATTGAACCATGTTGAATTGAGTTGACATTGGATATAATTTTTTTTCTTCATGATTTTGAATGAATCATCAATTTAGTTTCTGAAATAATTTTGAATGAATCATCAATTTTGATCTCTAAAATTAACGAAATTCCAAAATAATCTCTGAAACTGAAAACTGAAAACCTTGATTCCATTAGTCCTTTGGAGTCGGTTTATTTAGTCCCTAAAACACTCCTAAAGAGACTAATCCAATTCATCATTTTCAATTTTTGGGTTATTTTGAAATGTTAATTTCATATACCAAATTGTCGGGCCCCTACAATTTTAGGAACTAATTATTTTTATTAAAACAGCACCTGTTGTATTCATGCCAACTTCACATCATAAATTATGTAACTTCTTTAATGTCATATTTGAGAAAGCTCAATCTGTGTTTTCATTTCTCAGCTAAGTTGGAAGAGAATGTCAAAGGAAAGCGGTGAAAATTTTATGGCACTTACAGGACCCTTGCCTGACCTGAAATCTTGGTCTGCTAATGTTCCATCTCCTTTGAGCACAAGAGTGATGGATTGGAGACCTTGTGAAATGGTTTCTTCTAGAATTTGATATTTACCACTTCATAGGTAATGTGAGAACATGTTTTGTAGAATTAAGAAGTGAAATCATTTTGAAAATTATTTCAAACTAGTATCCTTTTGTCATTTTCTTGGAGATAAATGTGGAACTATATTTAAGACCAAAATCGTCTGGGTCAGAAGCCATGCAGTTTTACATCTTGATATTAGTTGAAGATTAGACAGTTCAAATCAACGTAGTTATAAAATCAATGTAAACGATCTCGGTCACTGATTTGAAATTGGACGACCCAGATCTAATACAGCGTCTTGCTGTAACAGTAGGAAACTCAAATGCCTATATTTGACATTGACACCCATGACACCAAATGTGAATAGAGTGTAATAAAATAGACATATATCGAATTCCTTGTGGAATATCAACATCTATGTCATGTTGCGCTCACAGACATGCACAAATACATGACCAATCATCTTGCTATTAACTAATAACAATAGGTACTTACTTATATGGGACTAATCGTAATCATCATCTTAACGATGATAACACATCGATTTCATCACATCATTAGAACATAGTGTTTTAGTTTAGTTATAGATCACCCACTTAACTACAAGTATCTAAGCCATTTCATTCACTATTAATCTTTATTTGCAATATTTATCTCTGTCCTTTCTTAATCAATTACACTATGCAACATAACTAGTGTTAAGTTGAGTCAATCAAATTATTTCCTAAATATCCAAGGAAATCTTAAAGTTCCCAAAGTCATATCATAACTTACACAACACTCTAAGACCATCAAACAAGTGAATACACAATTTGAGAGTTGTGAATCAACTCACAAAGACTATCATGCATAAAACTGATTTTCTGCACTATGTTTTAGTACCGGGTTCAATGCAATGTTGGAGGGTGCATTCTTTTGATGAAAAAGACTAAGTTTGTAATTTCCTAGGTGTGGAGTTTGAGAATGGGATGCATTCATATTTTTTGTTTGCTTTGTTGATAATACTTTGGGATGAGAAAGGTGAATCACTAAATTGGTAATCTTCATTGAGTAGAGCTATGATCAAATTATTCAAATCGTGAGACGTAAACTAAATCAAATCAAAGACAAAAATCTATAATCATCGGCCAACAAATTCAAGACAATTGCTGAAATAAAATGCTTAATTTTAATAAAAGAATAAAAAAAATTAACTTTTAGACAGATTCTAACAATATAGAAAAAGAGTTCATACTAGAGAGAGTGAGTGAAAGAGGAGGAGTAAATTAACATATAATTAGATTACGGCCGTGGGTATTAATTAAATCATTTTATAAGTATTATAAGTAATATTTTATGTATTATAAATATAGTTATATTATAATATTACTCTATTGATTTGAAATAATTGAATATGATCAGGAAAATTAAAATAAAGAAAAATTATGTTTACTATAATTATTTAATTTAATTTTTTAAAATATTTTTTTAAATTTGCATGATAACTTATAATATTGGAGGATTGTTTTTCTACTTGTATTTTGATTGTCAATTTATTTTTAACACATAATGGTACTTGTATTTATTTGATAAAATAAAATGTAAAATAAAAACCAAAAAATAAGATGTAAAAAGTTAAAAAATATTATTTAATATTTAATATTTTTTATTTTAAAGAATGTTCATGTTAATTATATTATAGGGTAGTGTGAATTTATTTGTTTTATTAGTATGCTGTTTTAGTTGCAAGCAAGAGAAGTTGTTGTAAAGGAAATTGTTTATTGGAT
>JBBPBQ010000003.1:39058177-39079210 GCA_037974755.1 Cicer yamashitae
AAAAAAAAAAAAAAAAAACTTCACTCTTACACGTGAATACATAATTGAATGAGCATAAGTGAGATGACCGTTGACAATTAATATTGTTCGATTAATTTAGTTTTATAAGTATAACATAATAATAGTTGCGACAAATTTAGATATAATATTAATGTTTGTAAAAATTATTAAACATAAAGTTGGAATATGTGACACGTTCATAGAAAAAAAAAGCTTATAAGAACAACATTCATATATGATGCATATAGTTGGCCGACATGAACAAATGTCGAATTGGAAAATGTTGATTGGCTTAAATTACATGTGTGAAAACTAACTCAATTTCAAAAGTCACGGTGCTTGACATTATTGCAATACACACAAAAATTAGAAGTTACAAAGCAGTTGTGTGTCACTAAATTATGAATGCAATATTTTGTTTGTGAAAAATATCATAAACTTGGAAGTCTACCTCAAAATTAAAATAATATTCTCCTTTCGACTCTAATCCTCTTATTCACGTGTTTATCTTTAACTCTGCATTACAATTTGATGTGGCGTATGTGACTTACCAGGTCATTGAGTTTTCTCTGAATCTTGGATTTAAATTGTGATTTGTAGTCGTGATTGCGGCTGAAATGACATTACCATTTCCGCATAACGGCGACCACAAATTTAAAATGATAGTCTAGAGTGCAAGTAGAGTATGATTTGTTGGGCTCACCTCGACGGCGACCGCAAGTTTAAAATCATAGTTTAGTCTGATTTGTTGGGCTGGCTTCGACTAATTTATACTTATTTGTTATCATTACCGGATTGAGATAATACAAATATTTGTTGTGCTCTCATGACTAATTTATACTGATTTATTACATTACCAGGTTGAGATAATACAAATGATTGGATAAGGAGCATTTGTGACCATAGTTATGAGTGATTAGGTGGTTTTTTTTGTTCTTGAATTGAATGTGTAATTGAATTTTCAAAGTATGGAATCATTACTCAGCATTAAGTGAAATAATTGTGCATGAATGTGAAAAGAGGAGTGACAATATAAAATATTACTCGTAAGTGTAATTGATTGACATAATTTGAGAGTAATGAGAAATGCATAATAATGTTATTAAAAAAATATTATAAGTGATTGCTGAAATGACAATGACATTGCCGCATAACGACGACCATAAATTTAAAATCATAGTCTAGATTGCAGGTAAAGCTTGATTTGTTGTGCTCGCTTCAACTGATTTATACGGATTTATTAAGGTTAGCATGTTTAGATAATACAAAGGGTTGATAAGGAACATTTATGAAAATACTTATGAGTGGTTAGGTGATATTTTTTATTGAATTGAGAATAATTAAATTTTCAACATATGAAATCATTACTCACCACTAAGTAGAATAATTGTGCATGAATGTGAAAGGAGCATTGATAGTGTAACATATTACTTATAAGTGTAATTGATTGACATAAATTAAGAGTAATGAGAAATGCATAATAATGTTATCAAAAAAATATTATAAAAAAATGTATAATAAGAAGAGGAAGAGAGGAAGTAAACTTTTACTCACTATGTGAAATAATGTGCATGAATGTGAAAGGAGGATTGATAACGTAAAATATGACCAATATAATTGATTAATATAAATTGAAAGTAATGAGAAATGCATAATAATGTTATAAAAACATTATAAAAAAATGCATAATTAAAAAGAAGGAGAGAGGGAGGAACTGATTCTAGTGTGACACTAGTAATATTTATAATGTGCAAAATTAGAATCATGTGACAAATAGATCGTTGAAATGACAACAAAATAGATTTAAAGTTTATTTTAATAAATTATAATAGATTAAGGTTGTTAAATGCAAAGAGAGTATTTGTCACTTTGTATAAAAATGAAGGAGTTTAGTGTTTAATTTAAATCAGATGGAGTATTAGTGTCATTCAAAAAATCCTGAAGGGAAATGAGTGTAATTTATCTTAAAATAGGAAGAAACAACCTTCTCATAATGTATCTTTCACAATATTTTAAACTAATTATTATTATTATTATTATTATTATTATTAAAATTTGATGACTTTTTTACCCTTCAACTAAAATTAGTTTTCTTAAGTGCCGGTAAGTCTTTTTATGAGGAGATTGACCTTGTTGTTAAGCCTTGCTTCTTTGACAATCATATTATGTGTGAAAATCATTCACCAATTGTAAACAAGATTGAGATTACAGCTTTCAATTTCAATGTCTCCAAAAGCTAAGTCAAGAAGCGGCGCTTTATACCTTTTTCGATTTTTATTTATTAATATAGATAGCGCAAAAGCTGGTTCATGAGGTACTCATGTTCAACCTTGTTCCAACTTATCCACCTAGCACATCAATTTCGTACATGGAGCTGTATTTTAATATTGTTATTGTAACTTATGGCATGGTTGCATTGCAATTAGCAACTACATAGTTTTCTACAATTGAGGAGGAAAACATATAGCATCCTACTATGTTGATGGAATAACAATTTAGTCTTTAGAACGATAATCACCGGATAATTTCATTAATTTAGCTTTAATTTTGTCTTGAAATTAAAGAAATATAACGATAAAAGATTTTGAATTTTGCTAATAACGTATCATTTGTTTCCACGACCAAAGAGTTTTTTTTCTTGTCTCTAGATAAAATGACAAGCATCACCAATAAATTTATATCTGCAAAGTGGAGATTCAATATTCAAATTTGGATTGCCAAAGAAAATATTAGTCTAACAATATCAATATTGTTGGTTGAATTAAATTTTACCGACATGACTAGAGAACTTCTATCATGAATTTAAATTGAAACTCCAAATGGTAGCTTTGCAAAAATTGCATGTCCAACTTTTCACAAAAACAAATATACTCTTATTTCAAAGATCAAATTAATCGATTTTACAATTTCAGAATTAAATTAGTGATTACTCAACAATGTTTTTTCAAAATCATCTTTAACTTATCTTAATTAAAAAATGTAATGTAGGGGAGGAACTTATTTGGCCATTATGTCACTATGATATCAGCCATTATAAGGATCATAAAGATTCTAATTAATTCCCATTCATATATCAAATTGTGTGAATTCCATATAGCATGAGCTTGTTATGCTGTCCATGTAATGAAGAACATTTCCCTTCATAAAGTACTGCATTTAGATCTTACGCCACAACATCCATATGGGAGATTCCCATATTATCCACAAATATTAATGTTATGCAGTGTTCGTAAAGGTAACGGCACTATCACTAGCAAGCAAGATGCATGTGTATACTATATAGTATAATATGTACACACATCTAATGGTTTAGAGAAACAATTGGTACGGATAGTTAGAGCCACAATTATAATGAGCAGACACAGTATTGTTATGAAGTCTAAAGTGAAACTCAAATTTCTTCGACTGAAATCTTGACATTTTTAAATTTATTTTTTTATATTTTTTTTAAAATAAAATAAGATATTTCAACTGTTGTACATCAACATGAGAACATAAAGAATTCATGTAGAATTTTCTTTCTTTTAGTTGAAGAAGAAAATAATGTATATGTACCACTCCAAGAACTTATGTTATAATTTGTTCATTACTTATCTCATGATTTTTCAATTTATAACTAATATTACTCGTGCAAACTCACTATTTATCTTAAGATTTCTCAATTTAAAACTAATATTTCTCCAATGCCTACTACCTTCGTTAGTGAATTTATTTGTACTAAGAAGAGTATTAAATAATTTGCAACAAAAACAAAAATAAAATTCATTTTTAGTAAATTAATATAATAAGATTCATATTTATTAAATTAATATATAATTAATATTGTATAATATTTTTTTATAATTGATAATAAATAAATTTAATTAATTTAATATTTATTGAGACAATATTAAATTTATATAATATTTTATCAGTTTAAGTTTTCAGAATAGTAGAATGTGAGACGTTTTATTAAGTAAAATTTTTTGCAGTGGTCTTACTCTTGCTCCAGCTATCCAAAGCTATAATAATGTGTGTGATTTATTGATTTGATTTCATTCATTACACTCATCTACGTGATTGACCAGTTAAGTATATAGTCATTACATTTCTCATCATGTGAAATACTGAGAGGTTGCGTGGGAATCCCTTTGTGAATTTTGTGAGTCATATATTGAATTGTAACAACGCCATTCAGATCCCGGTTTTGCATCTATTTTGTTATGAGGATTTATGTAACCGATACCTTGAATTGTGTATTATATGTTGGATTGGCATGTGTATATGCCACGGACTTTAAGGACTTTTATTTTCCCTTTCATACCCTCGTTCGTTTCATTTTTCTTATGCTTTGTACAAATATAATACAATTGGGAGAAATTAGAAATGTGCACTGCGGATCCACACTTTGGATTATCTATCCACTTAAGTATATTAATATAATTAGTAGTATTTATTTGAGAGAAATTATATGGCAACATAAAAAAAAATCTAAATCACTTTATAACGGTTATGAGTTTATGGCAACAGTTATTATATCGAGTATATATTTATCGGGAGGTCTTTTTAAATAAAAATAAATAACATATGACTTGTAAAAAATAAAAAATTATCTAGTTTTATTGCATTTAAGCTTGAACTTGAGTTAAGACGGATATAAAATTTTGATCTTCAACAATTGAACTAGATGAATATATATAATTAATTTGTCATATTATATATTTATAATAAAGATATTTTTATCGACCGGGATAAATATATTTTTTGTAACTAATTATTGTTTTTGAAACTTCTGGCTTTGATGAATTTTTGGGAGCTAATTTGTCTAAATTTTAATTTATCAATAAAATAAAGTCTATGATAACATGTTAGAGTTGTAAATATCATTTTTCCTTAAATTCTAAAATAAATTTTATTTATTTACAAATAAAATCAATACTAATGACAAAATAACATTTATTTTAGAATTTAGAGTAATAAAAATTAAAATATTAACATGATTCAAAATTTATTTATTTTACAAGAAGAATTAATAAAATTTTCAATCACATAAATGTAATTCAATGGATATAAGATTGCGAGAATATTTGCTATACTGGAGTGCGCATATTTAAACCTGCAACATTACTCTCTTCTTCACACTTAATGTGTGAATTTTATCGTTAAACTCTTTAGATAAAAAAATTTTCAAATTTAGAAAGAATGAAAACCAAAATAAAATGTTTATATAATTAAAACCAAAATGAGATCACTTTATAAAGGTAAAAAGCATATTTAACTATTTAAAAGTTAAAGATAATTAGTTGTACATAAGATACAAAAAATTTGTTGCATTTCATCTTGCGTATGAGAAAATTTGTGTGCGATCACGATCCTTATAAATGTACGCAGTCACGTGATTTTAGTCGTCTAATTCAAATTATATAGACTGTTCTGATATAAAGGTTTGAATTTTTATTTTAAAAAAATTACTTATAAATCTATACCGTCCAATCTTTAATCGAAAAATCAATATCGTATGATTCCATGGAGTGACACTGCACCTAATTCTAATCCAAATCGATGATTTATGGTAAAATTATATTAAAGTATGACAAAAGTTAACAGTACATTTTTGGATCATCAGATGAATTAGACAATAGTCTTGGTCAAGGACAAATGGTGTTATCCATGTATCATGTACTAGCAAACAAATATGGTCTGAACTAAACACCAAAGCTTGCCATCTCTTTCCATGGAACATAGGAGAAATCTAAATAAATAGTACAAAGGAGCCATAAAACAAGCAAAATGATAATTATTAGAGATTAAAACAGAATTAATCAGGACAAAATTACACAACCAAGAAATTAATAAAATCCGTAAAACTTGTGGGGCCTAAATAGTAATTGCACAGTAGCTTCGCTCCACTTTGCTTAATTAATTAACTAAAATTAATTAATTTGTTTATTTTCATCACCACCTAGGATCCGGAATCATGGTACATCATCCATAGGTAGCCATCATCGTTGTAACCCAAAAGATTGAAATTGGTGATTAATAAATAATCAATTAACTTAATACTATAACATTGCGTAATGACATTATATATGCATATTGGTAGAATTAGACCCCTAAGTTTGACACTTACACTGAATTTGATGCAAATTCTTCACTTCTATGAACATGATTCAAGGCTAACCGCTGGATTTTCATGTTTTGATTAGTACTCTTCAGCTTTACAAACGCTTAATGTGCTCATTAATTAATTAATTGTCCTAAGTAAATTAAAATATACACACTAATATTTAGGTTTTGGATTGTGTGCGAGTCTAACTCATCTTCAAAACCATATTATTATTTTTTTTAATAATAAAATTTTAGTAACTTATTAGTTAGGTTATCTTTTTCGAATTTAAATTCAGAATCTCTTTCTTATAATTTTTTTAGTATTCCTTAACTTATCAATGAAATTACTTAAGCAGAACAAAATTATCTTATATTATTAGAAGTGTCATTCTTCATTAACTCTTATATAACCAATATGTATATAATATAATAGATGGTCTGGTTAAAAGTTTACTTAAATTTTCAATTGGTTTAACTCATCCTTACAAATTAATTTATAAAATAACTTGTAAACTATTTTCATACCTATCTTATCTTTTTTAACTCATAATTTGTGATTTTTTTTTCTAATATTAATATTCAAAAATAATTTTGAACTTAAGAGTCATGCTAGTGCTTGAAATAGTGACGTTTTTGTATAATAATAATAGAAGTTACTAATAATATTTTTTTGACTAATAAAATTAATAATTAGTAGAAGCTATATTAAGTGCATGTATTGAGAATATTGGAATGAACAAAAAATGCCTGTATCATTCTTTTTTGACTTTGACCAGTCCGCGAGAGGGATTGATTGAAGACAGATAGATCTTCATCTTATAATTAAATAAATAAAAATAATAAATTAATTAAACAACACAACAAAATCCATTTTTATTCTATTACATGTAATTAAAATGAGAGAAAAACAAAAGAAGTTACTGTATCTATAAATTAGTAACTGACAGTTAAGCAGATTTTCTTCATTGTATTGAGGCGAAACTTTGGAGTTAGGTCTCCCATTCAACGGACATTTACCAAAGACTCTTTTAAATATATTATTACATAAACATTTTATATATGTCTATTTATGTTATGAATTACCAGTTTTATTTCTATATAATTAATATAAAACCATCTTATATTTTATTATAATTTAAATTTAATGGGTACACGGTGACATTCATAAAAATTACATTATCATCTAATTAGAAAACACTACTATGTTATCATGTTATACAATTAATTTAAAAATGTATTTTCAATTTTATAGATATAAAATATTCATTAAATTTTAATATAAAATTATTTTGTATCAATAGTGTATTTTCTATTTTCTCTTATAATATATTGAATTTAAACATGATATATTGTTTTCTTATGCATAAGAGGAGTTAAAAACCGCAAAAAAAAAAGAAAAAACTAAAGCTCTCTAAAAAAAAGAGTATTCGTATAGTCAAATACGTCCATTAATAAGCTAGGTATGATATATAAAAATATGACAATAACGTTTTTTTACAATATATGGCAGTACTTTATTAAATATATATGTTTCCAAATCTTTATATTAACAATGCGTATAGATTAAATTTTACTATGTAAAAATTAATTATTAGATTGTAGTTGATATTGATGGTTGAGCTTTCTATTTATGCACAGTATAATTTAAATTTAAATTTCTTTACGTGTCATTTTAAATGAGAGTCTCTTTAAATATAATATTTTTTAATGAGAAAAAATCATATAAACATAATTAAAAGGGTCGAGATGAACAATTTCTATAGCTTATTTTTTTAAAATAAAAAAAAGTCTATAGAGGCCTCTTATTAGTCTACCTTTGTGATATCATGATTATCATAAAACAGCTATTTAGCAACTCATAATATTAAATATATTTAATTGTTACAGAAATAAATATAATGAATAAAATAAAATATTTATATATTTCTGTGCCCATTCTTGGTTGTAAGTCCTTGTTGATGAAGCTATAGCATTTGCACTGATCCCCACACATCTCTCTCTCTTTCTTAAAACCCACGTCCGTGCCCTTCAAGCTATCAAACAGTGTAACCTAAGCTTGTCTTCTTCTCTTTGTCCTCCAAGGATCCATTTTCCTTATCACCAAAGGTTTGTATCCTTTAAACCTTTCATACTTTCTCTTTTCTTCTAGGTTCCTTCATTTTTCATTTTGTCCCTTTTAATTTATTGATTAATTTCAAAACCTTGTTTCATCTTTCAATATCTTTTGGTTTAGTTATATATAGTTAGTCTTGAAACAAATATATCTTTGGTTAAAATAAATGAAAGTTTTTTAGAGAGAAAGCAACAAGGGTTTTTTCTTTGTTTTGCTTTTCGGTTCTTCATTTAGTTTCATTAAAATTTAAAAACAAAACTATGCATTAATTTATTTTACATATATAGTAGCAAACAAACATATATCAAGATATGATGAAGAGTCATGTTAGTGCATGTTTTTTGACATATCAAGATTATTTTTCTTTATTTATATTCTTTCTAAGGTTTAGTTTTCTTGATTTATCCTTTCCATGCACGTAGCTATCAAAAGGGTGAAAATGAAACATTTCAACCAAGCATTAATGTTTGTTGTTATTTTTTCAAACAACTCCATGGATATAAGGCATACATATTCCTGTTTACAAGGAACTGTGTTCTCTAATATACATAGTGATAAAGAAGGAAACATGCATGGAAAAAAGTTCTTGTTGATCTTGTAAGTTTTTCCTATAAGTCAAATAAAACCTTTAAGCAGTTCAAAAAATGATGGAATAAAATAAATATTAAGACTTTGCAAGGTCTAGATATTAATCTTCAACTAAACATGATCAGCAAATCAGGGATATATGGTCAGAAAAATTATCTTACTTTTTAAAGATCTTCCTAGGTTAAGCTCTCATTCAAATTCCATGTATGTCAGAAAATATCACTTGCAATTCATATGTTAATTAATTAATTTCATTTTCCATACATTAATTAATTATGATATATAATATAGCCTGTACCTTTTTCTTTGACAATTGGTTCAAAATTAGTAGTGTAGCTAGCTAGAAACTAGATTGATTGTTGAAATATATAGTTAATTTGAACAATATTATATATATAAATAATTCTAAGTTCTTTTCCAATTTTTTAGTCACAAAGTACAATTTTGACAGTGAATTTGGAAACCATATATATATATATATATATATATATATATATATGGTCTCGAGATTATCAATCTTTGGCCACTATTTTTGAATTTGTACATCATAATAGTAGCTAAGTTCAGATTAATACATAAAATAAAATAGTGAATTATTTAAATAGAAAGAGAAGAAGGTTCTTATAATTCTCTGATATAGTTTCAGGTAGTAGTAGGATCATAAGAATGATGCAGGGAAGTGGACAGTTAACAGTTCCACCAGGGTTCAGGTTCCACCCTACTGATGAGGAGCTTCTTTACTATTACCTAAGGAAGAAAGTTTCTTATGAAGCCATTGATCTCGATGTTGTCAGAGAAGTTGATCTTAACAAACTTGAACCTTGGGATCTCAAAGGTACACACTACATAATCATTAATCATATTTATTTACTTCTCATAATCACTTGCATGAGCTTAATGAATGGTTTGTTGCAGAGAAATGTAGGATAGGATCAGGGCCACAGAATGAGTGGTATTTCTTCAGCCATAAAGACAAGAAATATCCAACAGGAACAAGAACAAACAGAGCAACTACAGCAGGGTTTTGGAAAGCAACAGGTAGAGACAAAGCAATATACCACACAAATTCCAAAAGGATTGGAATGAGGAAAACCTTAGTGTTCTACACTGGTCGTGCTCCTCATGGCCACAAAACTGATTGGATCATGCATGAGTACCGTCTTGATGATGATGATGCAGAAGTTCAGGAAGATGGATGGGTGGTTTGTAGAGTATTCAAAAAGAAAAACACAACTAGAGGCTACCAACAACAAGAAATTGAAGAAGAAGATCACATAATCAACCATATGAGAACAACAAATGCTCCATGCCATAATAATATTCTAGAACCAAAACATCATCATCACATGCAACAACAACAACAAGGATTACTATATGATTACAACAACAATATTAATAACAATAGCTTTGATGCTACTATTCATCTACCACAGTTATTCAGTCCAGAATCAGCTGTTCCACCACCACCAACTTCATTTCCTTCATCCATTGACATCCTTGAATGCTCTCAAAACTTGTTGAGGCTCACAACTCCTGCCTCTTCTGGACTCAATCTCATGCAACAACAAGGAGAGAGGTTTCATGGTGATTGGTCATTCTTGGACAAACTACTTGCATCTCACAATGGCATTGATCATCATCACAGTCTAAGAAACAAATGTAATACTAATAATCACCATGATGCAGCAGCTTCTGTTGAAACTTCACCTCAGAAATTTCCATTTCATTACCTTGGTTGTCACTCTCATCATGATATTATGAAATTCTCAAAGTAATTAATTACTTAAGGTGATGTGTGATTACCTTAATTAATTATTTACATGTGTTATACATAAGTGAGGAGACAAATTTGGATTCTAGTATAAGTTTTTTTCTATTTAGGTACTCTTTGAAATTCCACCTATCAATTTACTTAATTATTTTCATTTTGAATATTTTGAATTGTATATATATGCATCTCTTATTTAAGTTGTTTGTCAAATTTATAAAGTATTGTTGTATAATTAAAGTCCTAAAAGATGTACCATCATAAATTTCTACATATGTAAGAGGCCTCAAGTTTGTGTCCACCTCACCTAGTGACATACATAGGGATTATTTCTTCCACTGTCTAGTATCATCTGTAAGGGTTTCATAGCATTAGTTCCAATCACACACATAGTTTGGTAGTTGGAAATACCCTTGAGAGCTTGTAAGGACAATCCAGGGCTACTAATATCAGCAGATTAATTCATGAGGTACAGTAGCACTGTCTACAACCACTATTTCCTTCCCAATAGTTTCATCTTCGTCATCTAATTCTAGACCCATTAATTGTGTTCATTTGTGTTTTAACTTATCACCATGGGTGAATACTTAATTAGCGCCAATTTATTTTAAACTGATTATTATTCATATCATTGATTTAAATCATATATATTTAATTTTAATTTTCTGGATATATGTACAGAGCGTCGTTTATTATTTTATTAATCATATAATATAATAAAGTCCTTAGTCTTTAGCATTGATAGTTTGTCCAATAGAACATCAAGTGTGATTTGATCGTGAGACTCTATTGAACATTAAAAATAATATTCTTAAATTATATGTAATCAAAGTATTATTGTTAAATAGGACGATAATGATATATCGAAACTATTATGTGAGTATATCGAAACAATTATGTGAGTAGACTGATGACCAAATTTCATGAAGTTACTCACGAAATGACCTACATCAAACTCTAGAAGGGGGTTAAATAGAGTTTGAAACTTTCGAAAAATAATTTTGAATGAGTCGAACAGCGGAAATTAAAAATATTTTAATGTGATGGACTTATTGATTATGCACATAGGATATTCGGATTGATTCGATAATATTATATGAAATAAACAAAACAAAATTCAATACAGACTTATACAAGAAAAACAGAAAATTGATTGAAGTAGTTTTTGGAAAAAGATTTTAGCACTTCAACCAAATAACAAAGATTATAATAATAAAAATAAAAAGAACTCAATGAATCTTAATCAATAGAAACACTATTATTTATGATTTTCTTCAAATTGAAACAACTCTAAGATGTTTAGTTTCAATGTTCAAAACAGAATTTTATTCAACATTCATAATCAAGATAAGATTTAAAAACCGAAAAATCTTATAACAAATTTTTTTTATCAATTTGCGCCAAAATAGATTTTGCACCACACTCCAAATCACAATAGAAAATTAAGAACAAAGTAAAATACATAAATTAATGAGTAAGAGATAGAAATATTCACACGGCGATTTATACAGGTTCCTCTACTTCGTCCTCGCTCGTAGACTACATCATGTCCATATTCAAATGAATGAGAGTTTTCTTCCTTTATTATTTGTTGGAAATGATGATGATATTAGTAAGAGATTGTTGGAAATGATGATGAGTTTAAAGAGAGCTAGTTGGTGTGAATTGAAAACATAAGGAAGTCTCACATATGAGGGATGACACACACTTGAAGTGTTTATAAGGTGGAAGTATGGCAATTGGGGTATGCCCCAAGGGGTACTACAATTTTATGAAGGGGTGAGAACGCATGCAAATAGACCACCACACGCGCGCGCGCCGCCGTCTATTTGACCGGCTCGGCTCGGCTTAGGCCTAGCCTGAGCTTTGGCTAAGTGGTGTATTATTTTTTAGTATCCGCAAAAATTAAAAAACTATTTTTTGTCTGCCCTCCACCGAGTCAACATTCGACTTCTATTCCGATCAATTCCTCCCTGAATTCGCATCATTTTGCCTCAGTCAAAACCTAGTCTTTTTCACGCATCTTATTTTTGCCCAATCATAACCTAGAAAAATTCGGTCAAAAACCTAGAAAAATTCATAGTGTAATTTTTTGTGGATCCGGTTTGATGGATCGCAGAATTTTTTCTCCTTCAATTGTTGAGTTCTCCAAAATAAAGAACTCTACTTAGTTAGAAAACCACACCAAAAGTTCTCTGAAATCTGAGACTTTTCTCTGCTTCTCCCTTTCTTTCTTCTTCTATTTCTTTTGAGTGGTCATAGTACCATATTACGAGTGGCAGCCATTGACTGCTATATTGAGGCTGTAATTCTAGAACGGTTTTCTACGGTGTAGTGGAACTGCGAAACAGTGTATCTGGGCTGTTTTATCTTGGGGACTTCGTGGTTGATAGTTTTCCTTGCACAATTTGGGCAGTGCCGCGAAACATTTTAAAGAAAACAACGTAGTATGTGACTCAACCCAGTAATATCTTCGGTAGCATAAATATATTTTGAAACAGTTTTCAAAACTCAAAAGCAACATTATTATTGTGAATGTTTACAAAATCCTTCAGCAGAAGCTACAAATGCTTGTACACGTGATCCCTTCTTTCTTAAACACAAGCATATCTTCAAGATGAAGATAACACCTCAATCTTGCAAGATAGAGACCTAGAAACCCTTTTAGGACTTTTCTGAATAACACATTTTTCACTCTCAATACACAATCCATCGATATCATCTCTATGAATCGTATATGAAATAGACACTCTAACGAACGATATCTCATCACTGTTGTTTATTGCTTCACTATTCGAATGTAGACCCGACTTGATCAAGAAAGAGTTTTCAATCTATAATATGATATTGAATGCTTGAGTATGAGGAATTAGTGAAATTATTCTATGTTTAGAAATGATGAGAAAACCTTTTTTATGATGCATGAATCTGAAGTTGTGCGAGTCAATTCATACAGTTGTGAGACGACTGATCAAATAACTCCCTACATTGCTGATGAGTTTATTCACACTTTCTATGAGTCAATTCCTAGCCCTGGGACTTCAAGAACTGAGTTTTTGAAGTTCACGAGCTGATTCATAAGTGGGTAAGTTAATTTACAAGGCAAAAACACTTAGAAAATTATATGAAATGAGTTTCAAATGTTACCAATGCAATATCAACATGCTTCAAACTTAATGCATGTTAAAACACATGGAAATAAGCTTATGCATGATAAGAACTACTTTCTTATGCAATATTTTTTGATCAAGTGGTCAATGCAAAAGTTAGAGAAGAAGAATCAACAAAACACACACTCAAAGCACAATCCAGACTAAGAAAGTTGACATCACTCAAAATGTTAAGTTTAAGACAAAATTAATTATGAGACACCTTACAATTACACGCATTCAATGATATGAGATTTCAAGTTGTCACAAGTATAAATATTACGAGTAATATTTATACTCGATTTACCCACCATGATAATGCTACATAATTATACTCATGCGACCATAGTAAGTAGTCATTTGACTTGAAGTCACTACGATCCCTACATGAAAAGTTGTAGATTTAAAGTCATCAAACGTTGTGTGTCACAGGACAATCATAAATATGGTTATTTGGTCTACAATAAACAGTGTAGAGGGACATGAGTGATCTAAATAGGATTCGTCTCTCCTACATAACAGAAGTTGAGTCCATTGATATTTCTATGATCCTTAGATAAGGGAATCTTCCAGTCTTGAGACTAATTTTAAAAGGAGTTTTAAAAGTCTATCTCTTGATTTGCCAACAAAAACATACATAACTTATTGGCTCTTCAATCCATCAATTTCACTCGACGAATAGGTACGAGTAGTACGAGAGAACAAGGGTTTTATGGTGTTTAAAGAAGAAGGTAGAGAAGTTGTGGGTTTGTGTTTGGTGTTTAATGTTTCTAGAAAGTGGTTTTGAGTATTAGGTGTTGTAACGACTGAAAGGATTAGGGGAAAACTATTTAAGAGGACTCGTGAAGCTTGGCTAGGTTAACAACTTGCATAATAGTGGTGGGATTGAACATTCAAACATGCATTTCGTGATTATGTTCCAACCTAACTAAAAAATGCTTAATGAATGTTTTGGTAAGAGTGATACTTGTGAGAGAGAGAAAGTTCGAACTCATCTACATGTTATTGCACATACCTTTGTTTCTTGGTCTCGATTGGCTTAGATAAAGGGTATTTGTATGCTTCACCAAAACGCTTTGTGACGTCTAAAACATATTGATTCTAGCGAGGGTATATGTCAAATATGTTCTTCATATGGTTGAAGTGCCATTGCAAAGAAAGATCGTCCAAATGAATGGAAGTGAGACAAACCATAGACTCCGATAGAGTATTGTCAAGCATGAAAAATTGGTTGCATTTGTACAACCAATCGCAAACCTTTGTTCCATCGAATCTGGGAAAATCGACCTTGGATATTTAGGTGGTGTAAGTGTTTATTCTAACACCATGAATGTTTTTCGGAGTGCCCAACCCATTGACGCACTAAAGACCTCAGCGGTAGCGTCAGGTTTCTTCCATACCCGCCCTAATTTGAGTCATTTTTTGGTCGAATATAACACTAAGCTCAAAGTCTACCATAATCTATAAACATAATGGTAAGACAATATGATCTATTCAAAATGGAAGACGATGAAGACATAGAAACAATGTTTTTGATATTCCAAACATGTGTTCACGGGCTTAAGGTCATGAGCAAAATTATGCAACTACACACCATGTGTAAAAGATATTGAGGAGTCTACCAAAGCAATAGAGACCCAAATTAACAACTATCTAGAAAGCTAAAGATCTCAAAAAATTTAATTGAAAGAGTTGTTTAGCTCTCTCTAATCTTATGAGATAGAGCTCAATGAGGATGAACCAACTGAGAAGGCAAAGTACATTGCCTTAAAATTGCAAAAAAAAATAAATAAATAAAAAATAAGGAAAGAAAGAAAGAAAAAAGGCATCCACATTTGAGGCTATGCAAGCATAAGAAGAACTAAACAATGATCAACCAGATGACTAGAGCAAAAATTTAGAAGATGATGTATTGTCGCTCCTCTACAAACGAGTTCACTACTTGAGGACCAAAAAAGTGAAGACTTAGAAATACTTCCCTAAAAAAGATTCAAAAAATTCCAACTCTACAGAATACATATATAAGAAGGAAGTTGTTAACAAGAAGCAATTAGTTTACTTCGTCTACAAGTAGCCATGGCCTTACTAATATGAATGTCTTAAGCTCATGAAGGAAAGACTTAAACAAGGTTCCGTCAAAGGCAAGAAGAAAGTCTAATGGCTACGTAGGATGAATATGATGCATCGTCTAATGAAGATGAAGAACAGTTCAACATGGCATTGATGGAAAACATTTGCTCTAATAATAGTGAGTAAATGGTCGAAGGAGAAGAAAATGATCAACAAATTCGTTTAGCAACCAATTTGAAATTGCAACCCTCGTACTATTATAATAGTTTCTCACGACACATGATAGTCTAAAAGTGTAATTTCCAAGACCTAACACTCTAAGATTATGGAAACATTGTATTTGGAGGCAATCAAAATGGTAAGATTGTTGGCCACGTAACTATAGGTAATGACTATTTACTCTCTTAAAAACATGTCTTGTATGTAAAAGGACTAAGACTTAACCTATTGAGTATAAGCCAATTAAGTGAAAGTGGTTATGATGTAGTCTTCATTCAAAAGACATGTTAGGCTTTAATCAGTCTGATGGCTCCATAATTTTCATCGACAGAGGAAGAATAATATCTATAAAATTAAACTATTTGATTTAGAAAAATAATGTAACACCTAAATTTACGTAGGGCACCGTAGTACTAAGTCAAAGGATTAGCCTAAAAAGTACCTTAACTCTAAGATTTTAAGATTTTGATATGGTCATTTTTTATGTGCTAATCGTTTAGATTGTAGTATTTAATCGATTAGAAACAATTTCTATTAAACTAATCAATTAGGCCTTCAAACTAATCAATTATTGTATTAATTTGATAACGATCCAAATCTATCAAATCCTTGTGTAACAATATTTCACAATTTTTCCACTAATATTTAACTTAGTTTTCTTAACCCTAATATCTTTTTATCTTACCCCTCATATATATACTTGACCTATCCATTCACCTTTAGACTTGGGGAACAATTAGAACACTCAATTAATTCAGTAATTACCTTAAATCTTCATATGTTAAATCCTTAATTGCACAATACTATTTGTTAATTTGTGATATTGACTGAAGTATTGATGAATATTTATTGTGTTATTTTTATAAACAATGAATTGTATTTAATTAACGTGTCGTCTAGGACGAAAAAAATTAATGTGTCGCCATGATAATACTATAAAATTAAATCGATTGTTTTTACAATGTTATTCGATTAGAAAGAAACGAATAATCGATTAGGCAACGGATAATTGTTAAAATTAAGAAATTTTTGGATTAAATTATAATTAATGGATTAGAACTACTGTGATAATTAATAACTAGAATTATAACTAATGAATTAAGTAATTATTAATGGATTAGAATTTTAACTAATAGATAGGTTATAGTGATGATTAAACTATTGGAATGATAATTAATGCATTAGTTATAATTAACGGATTCAAATTGTAGTTAATGGAATAAGAAAAAAAAATTTAGTAATGGAATACAATAATGAGCTAATGGATTAACCAAATAATTAATCAATCAGTGGATTACTATTTCATTAGGAATGTCCATAAGTTAAAAAACTCTCTAAGTTAAAATTTAATCGACTAGAACTCATAGTTAATCAATTAGGAACTAATCAGAATTCAAAAAGTAGTTAAATTTAGTTATAATCGATTAGGAAAAATAAATAATCGATTAAGTAATGATCAGAAGCTTAATAATAATATTTATTTTGAGTCAGAAGCTTAATAATAATTAGTAGTGATTAAAAATGGTAAATAATAAGACCTAACTAATTAATTTGTAGATTAACAGTGATTAGTGGGCACCTCTTATAACCGAGATTTGAACTGTAATTCATCATAAAGAAACTAGTCAATTCCGCTAAACTAAATCTTTGTTGATAAATTTTCGATATATTGTCATTTTAATAGATTACAAATTAATCTTTTTATATTTATTAAAATAAGTGTCTCAATTTTTTTTAAATTCAATAGAATTGTAGCAAATCAACTATTTCTTCTTTGATTATATTTGGTTCAGGTTTAAAAAAAAATTGCAACAACTTAATTAAATCAAATCAACTATTTTTTATTTTTTATTTGTTCGATTTGAATTCGAACATGAAGAAGAAGAAAAAAAGAACTAATTTAACATATTTAAATTAAATCTTTGGATTTATCATTGATTTGGTTGTTAGGCCTTAATTATAGACTCCAATCATAATCATTATCATAATCAAACACAATTTAACATATTTAAATTGAATCTTTAGATTTATCATTGATTTGGTTGTTAGGCCTTAATTATGAACTCCAATCATAATCATTATCATAATCAAACACAATTTATTTGGTTGAAACTGGTTTCTGATGATGAAGATCAAAAGACAATTACTTTATGCCAGTATCGATGTGATCTAAACCATACAATTACAAACTATATATGTTATCTAAACCATACACATGACTATTAATAACTATTAAAAAAGTGAACATTCATTCATACCAATAATAATCGTTCATATAGAAAAAAAACTCAATGTTGGTCCAAATGAATACAATTTTTTGGTGTTTGTGGTGGAACACGGCCCTTAGTGGAGTTAGTGCCGACCAAATTCGTTATTTTTTGACAGAAGTATCGACCAATTTTGTAGTTGTCCCATATAGGCACTTACTATGAAAATTCTTCCAATCAAGTATGAAAGGAGATAATGACATCTTGGCTTTAATTTTACCATTGACAAACCCAATGGGATTCAAATTCTTAATGTGAACCCCTCAATGAAAAAATAGATATGAATAAACTATTTGATAATATAGCAATAACAACATTATATCTTGTCACTATCGCGTAACTCATATTCAATATAGACATTTACTTGTTCATACTTTAAAAACACAAACGTGTAACTCTTAATGAATCTCTCACTTCTTGTATGCGTCTCTTGAATATTTGACCATATACATCCGCATGTGAACTAATCTCGTTATCTAATTTTTGGCGGACTGTAATCCAAGATTTACGACTTCAACAAAATAAAGATGCAATCACATAATATCTACAATTTTAACTTGCTTCTACGTCAACTATGTGAATTTTAATTTACCAATAACATCAAGTGTTTCAAACAGTTTCAACAATGCATCTATCTCATATGTCAAATTCAATTCTAGACCATATTTTCTCTCTTCCTCTTCTTGGTTACCCTCCAAGTTTAATCTCCTCTAATGCATATGAACTATCTCTAATGCGATTGCAGCTCCCCCCTCCTTATAATATGTTAATTCACAAGCACAGGGTAAACCATGTGTTATTCTAACTGGGTAACCACACACTACTTTGTCCATACCTACATCATTAACTCTATAATACTCTTAAGCGATGTGTTGTATAGCTTTTCTAGATACAATCACATGCAATTTCATGTAATGAAAACTTGATATTAATAATTTGTGTAGTACACATTTTGTTGTTGATAACCTCCCAACATTTAAATAAATTTCCTCTACTATGTTCCACCAACATATTCTTTAGTCTGCAATAGGCAGACTCAACCCTAATATAAAACATACAAGGTTACATAAGATGTAATTCTACAATATATGTCCATCAAACCAAACCAAATAAATAAGATTGCAAATTATATTACATATATGTAAGTTGTTTTAAACTCTCTACCTTTATTATAACCAAGAATTAATTTTGTCTTACTTCCTCTTTGAATCGCTTCAATATCTGATTTGGTAATGACAACATTTATTCCATTTTGTTTCCCAACTTCTCTGATCCAATGCAATACAGCTTCTCGTATAGGAAATATCTGAAAAATAATTATATTAAGACAATACAAAATTTATGCATTAACAAATAATTATATCAATTCAGTTTAAAATTACCTCAACAGTAGTGAATACATCACTACAATTTACACCTAAATTTGCTCCATCAAACATTAAGGCATCAACCCTATCCATTTCTAATGAATGAAAAAAAAATAAGTTTTACCTAAAAGTACCTCACAACACATCAGCCATCAAGAAGAAAAGTCAGTCTACGCATGTTACCACACCACATATGACATATTACAAATTACATTATGACACATGTTATACTCTGCTGGTAAGCTTTAACGAAAGTGTTCTCAACCCCCAACCATCATGAGGCAACAATATATAATTATCTAAAGTAATTAAAAATTCCCACATACATTGAGGATCAAAAGTGCACTCACCTTAACAAAACTCAGTAATTATTGATGCTGATCATCTTTCCATTATACACACAACCATGAGTCCCCAGTACCTACGAAATCTCCAATTACTAAATAGAAAAATAAACAAATATAAATATAACTATAAGTATTGACAACTAGTAAAATCAAAATAGTTGCAACAAAGACTTAAAAGGAGAAAAGTGGATTGAAACTAACAAATTAACTTTGAAACGTAAGATAGTTTTTCCATTGTGAATAAGGATGGCAACAACCCGCACTCGTAGGTACTCACCCGAATCTCTCTCATATAGGCAGAAAAAATTCACTTTAATTGGGTGTAGCTTTTCTTGAAATTAAAACTCGAGGATGGAGATAGATTTATGGTGTTGATAACCACCCCAATAATAATATTATTGTCATTTTTAAATTTTATATACATGTATATATTCAATATATTTAATATTTTTAAAATATTAAAAATTATAGTCATTTCCCTATAGAAAATATGATTATAATGCGGGGCGGAAAAACTCCAACTCCTCTGCGGACAGAAATGATAAAGATTTAAATTTCACATTCAATAAGTCGGGTACAAGAGTGAGGGAGGCAAAACTCGCTCCCACCCCGTTGTCATGTCTACTTGTGAAAGCTAAACCAATATACGATCAGAATGTTTGTAACTTAAGTAATTATACAAAGTCAATTTGTGTCCAATTTTCATTAAGAATCTTTTGAAACGTCGGAAGTAGTTTCTATATAAAAACATAAAAGGAATAGTCTAGCCTTCAACGATAAAAACTTGAAGACACTTTAATTTGAAGAGGCATGATTGGCATGAAATATGCTAAAAAGGATATTGAAAAATTACATTCATCTAAAAATTTCGTAGCTCATATCCCCCTCATTGAAAGAACAAAATCCACCATTTAATTTGATTGTAGATGACACTTTGATTCTTTAAAAAATAAAATGTGTTTAAAGCAATAAATAATCATTTTTGATACTTAAATGTGTGAGAATGTGTTACTATAATTTTTGAAAGTATCAAAATTAAATAAAAAAAAAAAAAAAAA
>JBBPBQ010000003.1:39079302-39129450 GCA_037974755.1 Cicer yamashitae
CAAATTGAAAAAAAAAAAAAAACACATTCTAAGTACCAAACTAACCAAAGACACAACGTGCATATATAATTTTGATAAATTCAAAACCTGTACACATTGACCAAAATAATTCATGCAATTTGTTAAAGAGCACGACAACTAGACATACTAACACAATAACCATTTCTTATATTGCATGAAATCCCTCCCATTAGTAAAAAATGATGCTTAATAATCACGAACAGGACCATCCAATTAGAAACCAAAACCTAGTACCCACACATCATCAACAATAATAAACATTATGTCCAATTAAAACTTAATGAGTTGAAATAAGCGAAACATTACAGAGAGAAAAGAAAGAAGTTAACTCACTAAAGAAGATGAAAGAGACATTGTTCTCTTCGGAGAGGGAAATGAGTGAAAATTGAAGTTAAGTGAGAATCGAGTAAATTGCAATCACCCTATACTCCACATTTTTACTTATAAATATTTAAAAATGTCAAATATATCTTTGATTTCTTTTTACTAATTTACCAACTCAAATTCATTTTTTTTTTTTACCATTCCAACATTTCCAAACCAATCAAAAAAAATTCTGATAGCTAAAAGTTTTCCGAAAGTTACCGGAAAATATTTTAGAAGATTTCCGGTACAGAAGAGTAAAAAGGTGTATATAAGAAACCTTTAAAAAAGTTTTCCGTACAGAAGCTTAAAAATGTATACTACCGGAAAACTTGTGAAGAAGTTTTCTGGTAAATTCAGTACAGTAGAGGTTTACCGGAAAACTTCTTCACAAGTTTTGCGGTACGCACAAATTTTTTTTTTTTAATTTTTGAAAAAAAGTAACTTCTTTATCGGAAAACTTGGAAAATGTTTTTCGGAGTATAACTTCTTTACCAAAAAACATGAAAAAGTTTTCCATAACGTAATTTTTTTACCGGAAAACTTTGGAAAAAGTTTTTTGTAGTACATGTTGTGTATCGGAAAACTTAAAAAAAAATTCCAATAAAATTGGAAAAAAAGTAACTTACTTTTTATCGGAAATATCAAATGATGTAATTGTAAAAAATTACAAATTGTAAGATTTATACGAAGAAAAAAATGTCATTTCTTGTATTTGTGAAGGTAAAAGTTAAATGTGGGGTGTGTAGGGTAAAACAATCAAATTATAGGGATTGAGGTGAAGTGAGAGGAAATGGGTATTGCAAGTAATAACAGGCTAAGGGAAAAAGAAAAAGTAAAAACTGATCTGGCCCAGTGAAGAACTGCACAAGCAAACAGAAACGTAAATGGATTAAGGGGTGCAAAGAGTAAAAATTATAACCAATATATTCATTTCTTTTAAAATCGCTTTCAATAACAAAAATGAAGAATTAACACAAAATTAGACTTTGAGAATGTTCCGACCAATTTTAACAAAAAAGGAAGATGAAGCATTAATTAAGAAGGATTGTTTTGCTCCTTGGTTCACGCGCACAACAATTCTAGTTTTTTACGGCAAATTTGAAGTATTCATCATCTATAAATAGGAGTGATCACAACACTTAGATTGTAAGAGTCTAAATTATAAATCATCATTTATTTGTTTTTGTTTTTACAAGTTTTCATAAGACTCTCTTTTATGATACATACTTCAATTCTTCACTTCAAATTTGTGGCTCATCTGATTGTTCTAATACATTTTTCTTTACTATTCAAATTAGACTGAGTTTTCACAAGTAAAGAACTCAAACACTACTTCACATATTGTAAAAGGTTGTCAAGTCTTTATTTTGACATTGTTTGAGAGAGATTGTGTAAAGTCTTTTAGCTTAAGTTGTAAACCTCTTGAGGCTATGATAATACAAATTATATTAGGTCCAATTGTGATCTAAAAAAAAGTGTAAAGTGCTGAAAACATTATAATCAACAAGATAGTGAAAAATTTCACAAAGTATAAGCACCGGACATAGCACATGTTTAAGGGTGAACTATGATAATTCTCTGTGTGATTTTCTCTAACTTAAACTTTTACTTTTAAGTATACATTATCACACAACAGCGCTGCATTTAAATTTTATTGCATATGTATTCATAAGAACATTTTTTACTCTAAACTAACTTGTTGTCCAAGTGTGCACCTGAGATACTTCGTTTTTATTTAAAATTTTGTAAGGTCACAATTCAAACTCTCCTTCCTTGTGACATATTATTCTACTTCGCATCTGATATTGTTCCATTAATCGTCGTAATAAGTAGATTGTTTACATGGTCGACCTCCCAAGCTTAAAACCAAATTGATTATCAATGACACTAGTCTCTTTTCTGTGTCCGATCAATCACTCTTTTCACAACTTCATGGCATAGGACATAAGTTTAATCTCCCTATAATTTATGCAATTTTCTATACCTCCCTTGTTCTAAAAAATCAGAATTACAGTGTTTCTCCCCCACATGTCTGACATTTTCTTCGACTTCATAATCTCGTTAAAAAGCTTTGTTAGTCATCCAATGTCTCTATCTCCAAAACGTTTCCATACCTCAATAGTTATATTGTTTTGGTCCAAATTTCTTGCCATTCATTATTTCCAGCACTTCTTTTATCTCGTGTTCTTGAATCCTATGATAAAAAGTAAAATTTTGATCCTCTTCTCCAATGTCTAGCCAGTTAGAGTATGGTAGAATCAATTTTTTGAAATATTTATTCCATCTATCTTTTATATCTTTTTCTTGAACTAGAAACTTACCTTCTTCATCCTTGATGCACTTCACTTGGTCCAAGTCTCTTCTCTTTCTTTCTCCCCCCTTAGCCAGTCTATTAAATTTTTCTCTCTCTTTAGTGTAACTTTTCGAGTTTTTATTTATTATTTTTTAAAACCCTAAGAGTTAGTTGTGCTAATTATTAGATGTTTGTATGCATAAATACTAATATAGGATAACTAGAAATATTAATTAATAATTATTTAAAAATAGTTAATCAATTAATAATAGTATTAATCGATTAAAAAAGGATTAATTAGTATAAGTGGGATAATTGATTAATACTCTGCTCAGTACTAGACAATCTAGTTTTAAATCGATTAATCAATGAAGGCCTTATTGTTAATTGATTAATATCATACTAGAAGAAAAAAATAATAGTTTTTCTATGTGTTGTGTAGCCAATATCACCTAATCAGTTAATCTAGCTATTTTAGACTATTTTACCTTCAGAAATTCGTATGTTTTCATATTAATAAGTTTTAGTGTCTCACAAATCCATAAATACTCAAAACTTTGTCTAACTCTAAATTAATTTTGATTCCTCATATTGTTGTGTGTTTGGTCGTTTGAGAAGTTTTAAACCATACTGTTTTATTCATCGATCAGAATCATTTTCAATCAGTAAAGTCACATCAAGCTTTGTATTTTTTTATAGAAAATTCATCTTTTTTATTAATTATATTTGATTCAAATATTTATGTTGTAAACAACAAATAGTTATGATTTCTACAATCCAAGTCAGTAATTTGTGAAATTGTCGATGAAGATATGAAGTGGATTTTGACTCTTGATATAATAAGTAGATTTAATATATTTATTAAATAGGGAT
Source organism: Cicer yamashitae (assembly GCA_037974755.1). Taxonomy (NCBI): domain Eukaryota; kingdom Viridiplantae; phylum Streptophyta; class Magnoliopsida; order Fabales; family Fabaceae; genus Cicer; species Cicer yamashitae. The sequence continues at coordinate 39,082,856 of JBBPBQ010000003.1, forward strand.
GTCCCATGATCCCTAAGTTTGCAACAATCACTTTATATATTTAAAATCATTGTGGAGATGGTGGAATATGCTTTGTGATTTATGTTTAGTCCGTCTCTTATGATGCGTCATTTTTTATTTAAAATCACGATTTTTAATGATGATGTGTTTAGTTCTAATGATTGATTGTCATGATTGATGTTATGTATGCTTTGATGATATATGTTGATGAATTTGTGAATTATGTATTCTGAGTTATGTTGATGATAAGTTTTGATACTTAAGAAATAGAAATGATTACGTTTTAGGAAATTGCATTATGTTCTCTTTTTTATAGTTTTAATCGATTACTATTTAGAGTTAATCGATTAGTGTTAAAGTAAATGAAGAATAACCAATTAGTGAGAGAAAATTAATTGATTAATGTAATCGTTAGAACCAAAAATACATTTAAGCTAAAGAATAACTAATAAGTAGGACCTAAATAATCGATTAGAAAGGTAAATTAGGGTTTGATATATTATAAATTAGGATTGACTGATTAGGAGTGACTTAATAATCAATTAAGTTAAGAATCAAAATTAGAGAATAGGTAATTTATAGATTAATTGATTATGATAACATCATTAATCGATCAATTTAATAATAAATCGATTAGAGTCATAAGATTAATCGATTAGATAATGTCATAATTATTACTTGGGGTTGATAATTAACTAGTAATTAGAAATTAGACAATAAGGTTAGACGATTAACCTAGGATTAAATGAATAAAGTTGAATATTTTTGAGATTATTGAAAAGTTAAGGTTGTTTGATCGTAAACCCTAAACGTTAATCTATCATAGCACACATAGTCGTAGATATGGGCAGAGGGATGTTGGATAGTGATTGTTGATGATGATTATTATGTCATGTATGTCAAGGGTTGCCTTCATATAGTACGACATATTAGGAGGTTGGGAGTTGTGTCATGATAGAATTGAACTTACATGGTCAAGGAGACCTTGAGGTAGTTGTTAGTAGGAATGTCTTACGCAAAGGTGGAACACTGTTAGAGTGTTCCATTGAATACTAAATCACCCTAACTAGACATTCTTTTTCATGAAATAATAGGTGACTTCTCTACACGTATCAAGAGTTGGAAAGATCCAACGTGAAGTAGTTGATGATTAGGATTCTTATCGCGTTATCATGCATTTGTTGATATTCTTATGTGTTATATGATATGATGTCGAATGTGAATTTAATTTACCTTACTCCGTTTGATTATGTCATGGGAATGATGACTCGCCATTGATTATTTCTCTTGTGACTACTTACACACTATGTGTGTAGGTAGATGATGACATGGCAACAGATAAAACAATTCTACCGAGGAAAAGACGAATTAATTGGCATGCCGAAAATGTAGAAGATATTATTTATTTTCTATTAGTTTTTGACATGTTAGTCGACCAATAAATTTGATATTGTATAGTCATGTCTAATTAGTGCAAAAATTTTAGGGTTGAACTATTTTAATTTTGTTATTTCAGCATGTTTTCAAATTGTGATCTTTCTATGCTTGAATGTGTTTTATTTATAAACCAATTTTTCTCTTATTTTAATTATATTTATGCTTTAAAATATTTTTGGGAAAGAAGGTGTCACATTTGGTGCATAAGACTTCGTCCACCTCCTCCTTGGTATCTCTTTAAAATTTAATATTTTCCCAACTTTCAACATTTTTACACCTAGACCAAGCTTTAAAAAATTCTTTTTCTTATCATGACTTAATTATCCACCATTTCCTCCCACCACCAAGATTCTTTACCCCCAAGTCCAAAACCTTTTGACTCTCCCGACACCTATTTTGCCACCTTTTTAATCCCTTCTGCCATCATGTCCCAAAACTCATTTGCACTTCCTCGTAGCTCCCAGGAATCCCCCTTAAAATATTGTGTTGGAATATCTTTTGTTTTTCACCTTCGAAATGCCACCATTTGATCCTTAGAATCCTACTGTAACTTTTTCTCTTTGCTCTCTTCCTAACTCTTACATCCATAAGCAAGACTCTATGTTGGATTGTCGAACTCTTTCCACGTACGACTTTATAGTCCATACAAATCTTTCTATTTTATTTCTTGAAAAGAAATAAATCAATATGAGAACATGTCATCTCATTCTTGTATGTGATAAGATGCCCGTTTTTTTATCCTAAAGCACGTATAAGCTATAGAAACATCAAACTTCGATGAAAAAATCTAGGATAGATTTACCCTCTACATTCACCTCCCCGAGGACATGCCTCTATTGCAAGCCGTCATAACCTCTCAATACACTCTATACATGCTCATTTAGATCCGCCCTAGAAAAATATTTTAGGGTTATGATCTAATCTCATATCCTGTAACACCCACAATCACATGAGATGTGTAAGCGCTAAACACATTAAATGTATCTTGTTTCACTATAAATTTTAGGGTTATGATCTAATCTCCTATCCTTTAGCATCCACAACATCCTTCTTCTACACTTTATCAACAATAATGCATACTTCACTTCTCAATTTTACTTTTTCAATGAACCAAATCTTAAAATCATATCTGTCTAATTCTCTCGTCTTATCACCCACCCATTTAGTTTCTTATAGGCACATGAAATCAGTCCTCCTCCAAGTCATAGTGTTCCTTATTTTCACAGTTTTTTTGCATGTGTGCTCATATTCCATGTTCCAAAATAAATAATACTCTCTTGAACTAGCTTATTTACCTGTCACTCGTCACAACAATGTACGAACTCTGTTTATTTTTCACCATATCCAAGTTGTGATACAACAGCCCTTGCTCTTTTGACATTTTACTTGAGCTATACAATATGTTGTTTCCGAGCAACGACCTAGCATTAATATTATTACATTGTTGATCCATGTCATAAAAATTGACTAAGTTTTACGTTGCTTGTCAACTGTCTAACACAACTCTCTCATTTTATCCAGACTTAGGACCGACTATATATATCAAAGCTAAGACAGACATGATTATTATAAAAACACTTCCATTATAAAATATATTTGTGATATTTATTTGAATAAAATGTCAATCTCAAAATGTTAATAATGAAAAATTAATATTTTAAAAATATAAGATTGTAAAAGTTATTAGAATAATAAAATACAGATGATATTTAAAATCATGTGAACATTATTAGATTGCATTGTCAATGCAATTAGCAAATTTAAACACAAAGTCGCTTCAAAATTAATAAATTGACATAAAAAATAATATTAACACCAATATAATATAAATAATAGACAAAAATTTTGAGGTACTACAAAAAAAATTGGAGTTATTATTAATAATGGTAACACTAATAACTATTTTTCAATTATTTTAAATGAGATTTGAACTGTATTCTTTGAGATTACAAAGTCAAGTTCTTATCACAATGTTACACGAAAATTTTAGCTAAATACTTTTAGAAAAATGTGTGGGGCAAATTTGGAATTTTGAGAAACATTGGGGTAGGAGGTATATATATGATAATTGTCTTAAATAAATCTAAGTGTTACACCCCAGTAATGCTACTGCTACTTTATTTATTTTTAATTCTAGATTGTCTTCAAAAAATTGTGGATAAGTTACAACAATGAATTTAAAGGTTTAAATATATTTTTGATTTCTGTAAATATAACAGTTTTTAGTTTTAGTCCCTATAAAATTTTTTTTTTGGATTTTATCCCTGTAATATCAGAAAAATTTATTTTTGGTCCTTAACGTCAAAATGGACGTTACAAAAACGTTAATTGACAAATGGAAACTTAGACCAAATATTTAAATATATTTTTGGTCCCTGTAAATATAACAGTGTTCAGTTTTAGTCCTTAAAAAATATTTGTTTGGATTGCATCCCTGCAATATCCAAAAACTATATTTTTGGTCCTTAACGTAAAATGAACGTTACAAAAACGTGAGCCGACAAATAGAGGAAAACATGGACCAATCGTAGCACTCCAATGGAAATATTAATTTAAATATTATAATAATTTGTATTCCTACAGCCTCTCAAAAACCCCTTTCTACATCCATCAAAGCAAAACTTAAATCGTGGTTGAAGGGTTGGACTTGGATGATCAATACTTATAGTGTTTCCAACACTTGTCGTCCTCAGCAATATTTAAATTAATATTTAAATAAAAATTATTCTAATATTTAAATTAGTATTTTCATTGGAATGCTACGATTGATCCAAGCTTGGTCCACGTTTCCCTTTTTCAATTGACGTTTTTGTAACGTCCACTTGACGTTAAGGACTAAAAATAAAGTTTTTTGATATTACAGGGATGAAATTCAAACAAAAAATTTTACAGGAACTAAAACTAAAAATTGTTATATTTACATGGATCAAAAACATATTTAAACCTAATTTAAATTAGCCACATATAGTTTCTAAATTTTTTTAGAATTTTATGTTTGACTAACTCCCAACAAGTATAACTAACTTGTTTATCAAATATCCCTATGCAAACTGGAATTTAGTACACTTCTAGATAAATTAAAATGCTCATTTATATATATATATATATATATATATATATATATATATATATATATATATATATATGTGTGTGTGTGTGTGAGTGAGTTTATAAAAAATTAATTTTTATGTTTAAGAGTGTTCATTCTAGTTTTTTTTGACAAAAAATGTGTTGATTCTATTAGTTTTATATATATGCTACTTATTTCTATATTCAATAAGACAACCTAGATTCATTTATTTGGTTAAATTACTTTTTTTTGTCCCTAAATTTAATTTTTGGTTTCTTTTTTGTCGTTCCATTTTATTTTCTTAACTATAGTTCCGTTAATGAATTTGATATATTTCCATCAGTTTTGAGCTTAAACTACCAAATCAGGGTTACATGTCAAACTTTTTGAAGATGACACAATCTTGGTGGGAGATGGATCTTGGGAGAATCTATGGAGGATTAAAATGATTTTGCAAAGTTTTGAGTTGGTTTCTGGACTCAAAGTTAACTTCTGCAAGGGTAAAATGTATGGTATTAATGTAGAGGACATATTTTTGAATGTTGCTTCAACGTTTCTATCATGTTGCGTTGACTCTATGATGTTCACGTTTCTAGGACTTTCGATGGGAGCTAACTTAAGAAGGTGTCATATATGGAAACACGCTTGTAGGACTTCCGATGAAAGCTAACCTAAGAAGGTGTCATACATGGAAATCGGTGGTGGAGAAAACGTAAAAAAAGTTTCTACGTGTTGAGGAGTCTGAGGGAATACGGCAGTAGCAATAAACTAAACGTTTAGGACTCCTAAGAGACCATGACACCACATCTCAACCCAAAATCTTATGACAATAAATGTGTGAGTCACCTCTCTTATATATCCAACATTTTTAGTCGATGTAGGGCTAACCACTCACACTTGAATTTCAACAAAACGACATATTTCTTTGGATGACAGAGTGGTTTTGTTGAATTCGGTTCTAAGTAGCTTACCGCTATTTTATCTATGATTCTACAAGGCTCCGCAGAAAGTTTGGCATCAATTCATTAGCATCCAATGACATTTTTTATGGGATGGAGATGAAGCTCATAAAAAGATTGTTTGGGTTAGTTGGAATGATGTCTATAAATCAAAGGAGGAAGGGGACTTAGAGTTAAGAACTTGGAAGCTTTCAACGTCACACTTTTGAGTAAGTGGAATAGGCGTATGCTACCTGATCATGAGACCATCCAGTTTGATTAACAATCGTACAGGTAAGGCTCTTCAAAAAATAAGATTTTATGTAATAATGTTAGGCATTGTGGTTCTAAAGATATTTGTTGTAATGTCTTGGTGTTGGTTGATTTGTACTACCAATTTCATATCGGGTTTAGTTTACTTTAGCTGGTGCTGCAACTATATAGTTTGTTTGCTTAGTGGTTGACAATTCTGCAACTCTTTTTTCAAGGTTTTTATTTATCTTATCACGTTTGGTGATTTTACCATGGTTAATGTCAAAAGTACAATGATTTTAGTGTGCTTGAAGTCAAAAGTACAACGCGACACTTCGAACACCCAAATCGCCTCAATAATAATAGGTTCACTTCTCACTCTCTATTTTCTTCTCTTACAATACAACTTGCTACCTACGAATCAATGTCTTAAAATCCCAACTTCTCACTTAAATCATCAACCCTAAAAAAAACAAAAATCAAATCAAATTAACCTCGCTCCACGGTAGTTGCTCCTGCGTTCGGTCAAAACCTTCAAATTACAAGGAAAAAACAACTCGTTCGTGATCTAAATATAAAAAATCATAAAATAAAGAAGAAAGGGGGAAATTTCTTGGATGAAAACCCCTTAATTTTAACTTTTATATAAATCAGTCAAACATCTTAGTCACGAGATCAATGTAACAGTTAGTATTGATGTAACGGTTTGAGTTCAAAATTGACATAAAGGACTAAACTGACTAACAGAGTTATAATTAAAGAACTAAAACACAATAAAAATTAATAAAGAGATCAAAATAAATAAAGGAACAAAAAAGTAATTTAACATTTTTATTTTATATTTTGTGGACATATTAAAAATTGATCTAATAAATTGCAGATTCTGATATGAGTCTATATGTTTAACTCCCAGCAACATAGGAAAAATATACCAGTATACATTGAAAAACAAGAGAATCAAGGACCAAAAAATCCAATGCCAAATAATTCTTGTATGGATACAAAAAATTTAACATATTATTTGGACACACACAAAATAAAATATTTTTTTTATTATTTAAAATTATACATTGTTTAATTTTTTTTTTCTTGTATATATATTCCTAAATGGTGTGTTCAAATTTTTGTGCCCATACAAAAATTACTTATGCTAGAAATTATTTGGATTTGGCCTAGTTTCTTCTAATATGATTTGTTGACCCACACAATAAATTTGTAACCTCATATTCCACAATTATACCCTTATCCACATAAATTTTCAAAATTTTAAATTTGCTCTTGAATTTTTTAGAAAATTGCAAATTTCTTCTACCCCACAACATTTCAAATGTGTTCAAAAAATTTAAAATATTAATTTCTCAAAATACAAATATATTTTAAAAATTTTAATTTAAAACATTTTGAAAGATAAATGTATTTCGAATATCTTAAATTAAAATTTTTAAAACTAATATAAATATTTTTTAAAAGTTCAAACTTTAAATTTTGAAAAGTATATTTGTTTTTCGAAAATTTTAAATTTGAATTTTCGAAATTCGAAAACAAACTTTGGTTTGCCTTTGTCTTTTGCAGCTTACCTTATAACTTCGGTAAAATTTTACGGCTAAGTCAAACTTTTTTGTTTGAATAAAATGTGGTATAAGGGAAATGGAGTCTTTGTTGCAACTATGTGAGCCATTTGGTCTACAATCATCCTATCATAATCAACAACTACTTGTTTTACTTGTTTTAGTGTGTGTGAAATTTAAACCATCCCGTTTAAAATTTAATAGTTAACATTTAATCTTTTTTTATTTTAAAAGATATGATAAATTCTATCATAATTAACTCACACAATTCTGAGTTTTTAGATTTGAATTCAGTACTAGACATCCAATCTAACAATATCGACATTTGTCAGTAGTTGAACTAGAGTTTAAAAAAAAAATTCAATCTATTTGTGATTGTTAATAGATTATGATTATTCGTAAAAAAAAAGTTGAGTGTTATTCTGTTTTTAATGTTTGCTAAGTATTAGGTGAAAAATCATATTGTGCAGGTGACCAAAAAAAAATGCACTCAGTTGCAGAAGCTACATGGTTTTTTATAAAATGCAATTGATGCTGTTAGAGTCACTTTGTTAGAGGCTAGATGTTTTGTTAACTTTTCAAATGTTGACTTTAGTGTCTGCTAGTTTAGGCCATGTTGTTTTTCAATTGACTTTCAATGGATTGATATTAGCGTTAATTGTGCTAGTTTTGATTGTAGTGTTGGCTTTGACTCAGCCTGGACAACACTAACTCAGCGTCAATACCATTTAGCAGACACTAGTGTTTTGTTTCGTCAAATTACATGTCATTTTAGCAAACTATGTGTACCTCATATTATATCTCATTTTACAATTTCGATTAACTATTAATACTTCTTTTTTTTTTATATCATATACTATTTATTATTCTATGTTTTTTAATTCTTTTAATTTATATTTCTTATACTATTAATAAATAATATTTTTCTAAAATAACTTATAATTTCTCGTACTTTTAATTTTTGTAAAATTGGCAAAAGTCACATATAATTTAGAATCGATGAAGTATGAATTAAAATTGTCACAAAAATATCCTCACCAAATCCTGTGTGTTCAAGAGTCAAGACTGGTGCTATCACTTGCTGAGTCTGCATCTACGAGGATAAAATAATGACGAAAGATCGAAAAGACATGTTTAAGTTGCAACGTCATAAGCATGCTACACATTATTCCTACTTATTACCTGTTCAACTTCCGTGCATAATGCATGCACGTATCGTTGAACTTAGTTTTTTTTTTGGTATACACTTCAATTTAATCGTCCATAACAAACAACAAATCTTATCCAAGACATAACCTAAGGCAAATTTAAGAGTATTTTAGTATACAGAAAAATTTTAGTAAAATTATTAAATTTTTATGAAAAACTATTATTTATAGATATTTTAAAATAAAAAACTATTTGTTAAATTAATATAATTGATTTTATACAATATTTATTTTTTAATTGATAATTAAATCAATTAATTTAATATTTATTGAGATAATATTGATTTTAAATATTTATTATTTTTAAATTTGAAAATATTAGAGCATGAGATTTTTTTATTCAGTACAAAATTATTTTGGAGAACTTTTTATTAAGTAAGAAATTGTTTACTTTTGAAAGTTTAAACTAATTGTTTCAGTGACTTTATCCTTTGACCGATCTAAACAAATTCTATAACTCTATAAAAAAATCCTATAATTTTTCTTTCGAAAAAACATAGATAGGTTTTTTTTTGGTAAATTCCGTGTCACTTTTAATATAAAATACATTTTCATTTATTATAATAAACATTGAAATAAATTTAAAGAAATCATATAGTTATATATATTTAAATCAATAGCCACTAAAAAATTTCAAAAATAATGCACCTAAATTTTTTACTTTTTGTTTTCACCAACCACATAAAGCAATGTCTTAATCCAAGATAGGGAGACTATAAGATTTATTGAGTACTTACAAAGAAATTAAAATTTACATTTGTCTTCTTCAATGATATAACAAGGATTAAATCTACAGTTTGCCAGATCAAGTACTTATTCGTTGGAGTTAAACAAGGTTAACCATTAACTTCGGGAGTTGGACACTTGGACCACTACCTATAAATATCATAATTAATTCACAAATCTGCGAGATCTCAGGTTCGAACCTGAAACCTGACATTCAACCTAATAATATTGGTATTTATCAGTTGAGCTATGACTTAAAGACATATTTAATCTTTACCATGCTATTATCTAACCTATTGGATGATTGTGGGTTTTATGTTTTGTAATTTTTATAAAAAAAAAAAGTAAATATAGTTTCAGTTTTGAATTTTGTATTTTATTTATGAGTTGAATTTTAGTCTTTTTAGAGTCAAATCCTTCTCTTTACGTTCTTACTATCGATTCACATAATATATATAAATATTGACACAAAATAATTAAAATAATTAGGTCTTAAAAGATATTCCTTCTATGATAAAAATATAAATAAAAATTAGTTAAATAAATTTGATGTATTTGATATAAATTGACACTTTAAATTTGTAAGTGTTGTGTAATATTGTGAGCCATTGTCGAGAAACTATTGAAAGAATTATCTAGACAATACTTAATTATAATTTATCTAACACGTGAATCACACTACGATCACTACCTCGGTTAAAATCCACAATTAAATTATTATAAAATAATTTATCATCATTTAGAAAATAAAAATAATTTAACTATATATATTTTAAATTCATTTATTTAGTAGTAGTAGTAGTGGCGACAGCATAGGTGTCGAATGGGTGATTGACAATAGTCATAGTGGTGTCTGATAGCTGGGGAAGCAGTGGTTGACGACTGTGATGGTGATATAGTCTGATTCATTTGACCTCTTTTGTTGTTCCTTTCAAAGAGTACTACTCATTGTTTAATATAGTTGTGGAGACCTTAGAGATCATAGGGTGGCTCTATTTAAAATAGTTACTTTATTTAATCATTACATTCAAGACTCAAACTCATTTCATACCTTAAGCAACAAAAACATGAATTCAAACGATGATGGTTTCCTCACAGTTAGAAAATCTCTAGAATCCATATATAAAAAATAATAAGTCTTAAAAAAGAATGGTTTTGTAATGGAAAATTAGAAAAATATAACGGTTAGATTAATTTACAAAACAATGAGAGATTTTGATCAGTGAAAACAAAAGGTAATAATGAACTACATGCTCTAAAGATTCTACAACAACAAACAGTTTAAAAATATGATTAGCAAATGAGAGAGTTAGTGTGTTTCAAAAGTTAAGGTTGTTTTTCTGAAAAGTGGCAAATAGGTTAAGAGTACATTTAGGCTTAAATAGGCACTAGTGTTACATTTTGATAGTACCGTTAGGGTTTCAATTCGAAAACTTGGTCCAAAGGCTTAATTCCATATTTTGTCCCTTACGTTTATTTTACGTATCATTTTGTTCCATGTTTTAAAAGTTTCAAGTTGGTCCCTTACGTTAGTAACATTAGGTGAAGTTGGTCGATTCTACTAAGTTTTGATTTAACGCCGTGAAAATTTGTGATGTTTCTAACAGTAATGTGACGTGTCAATTAATATCTTGACTTAATTTCATATTTGATCCATTGTGTTTGTTTTATGTTTTATTTTGGTTATCTGTATTTCAAAAGTTTTAAATTGGTCTCTTACGTTAATATAACATTATGATTTGTTGTTACTTTCTATTAGGATTCTAATGTAATCACCCCTTCTATTAGGGTTCTAATGTAATCGGTGAATGTAACTCTTTCTCTAATAAATAATAATAAACAGTGTCATGTCTGCTTCCATTTCTCAATACTACTACTAGCTATACTTTGAAGTAATTCTTACTTTATATCCTTACTAAACTTTTATTGCTTAATATAGACTATAAGTTTTAGCTCATCAGAATCTAAAACACGTGCCTAACTTTCCTCCATGAAATCTAAGGTGTCTTCTTATCTATATATGTTGCTTGTTATAATAATAATAATAATAATAATTATTATAATAGTTTTATAATAGAAAATTATATAGGCTCATTTGAAATAAATAATTATTAAAGATACATTGTTACGCCTCTATTAAATTAATATCCTTGTGAAAACTGTATAGTCATTGGAAGAATAATAAGAAGATATTATATAGTATAGTAGATAATGTTGAAAGAATCAAATAATTAAAAAATTTATAAGTTTATTATAAAGGAAGAATAAATATGGGCAGTAGTAATAGTCATTAGAAGATGAATTAAAATAAATAAAATTATTAGTTTATTAAGACTCATTAAGGAGTAATGTTCATGCCTTTACGTTTAACCAAATTATAGAACATTGGATAAATCTCAATATATTTTAAATATATATATATATATATAAATTAACCAAAAGAAAAAGATTTTAAAATCAAACAAGGAACCATTTTCTCAATAATATATTACACTAACATAAATGATCAATTTGAAATTCTTAAAACATATGAGATTAAAATGAAATCTAAAATAAACGTAAGGGACCAAATATAAATTTAAGTCAAGGTAATAATTTCCACATTATATTTTCAAAAAAACAACTCACAAGTTTTCAGCATTAAGTCAAAATTTAAGAAAGAGATTAACTAAACCTATCGTTATTAACATGAGAAACCAACTTAAAACTTTTAAAACTTATGATATCAAAACGAAATCTAAAATAAGACCCAATATGGAATTAAGTCAGGATCCAAAAGACTAGGAAAATGGTTTTACCCACGTTCTAATGTTAATTGATCAAATAAATAAATGACCTAATCGATTAATGAGATTTTACTTTTATCAAATTGATTAGTCTAAGGTATCTTATCGATTAGCAACGTAAAATCATCCAGATCAATGTAACAGATTATATCATACTTAAATCATTATATCATCAACTTCTAATAATCTTCAGCTTCATACATTATCATATCACAATTAAAATTCACTAAGTAGCATAAAATATATAAATTTGTCGACTAGCACACAACATACACTTTAGCACATTAAGGGAAATACTCATTCCCTAATTATCATACACAACATTACAAACAATATATATAAAGAAAATATCATCCCATTGTACCTGGATAATTCAAGCACAATGTCACAAAGCAACCTTATGGTTCAAAGATTCCTATTTTAATTTCAAAGCTCCAATTATAGGAAAGGACATTTGATCAAACACGGATAAAAGGATTATTAGTTTGAAAGGATGAATTAGAATTAACACACACATCTATATAAACAACCGCGAAGCTAAAGTAATTTCAATGAGGTGGCAAATTTTTTTTTAAAAAAATATACATAAAGTATAAACTAAAATTGCAATAAAAAATAAAATAAAATAAAAAACGACAATAATTATTTAGAACATGAGCACTCAACAACGCTTTAAGAAGTCAAACTAATCCATAATTAAATCTATAATAACTAGCAATGTTTTATTTTCAATATAAACTTTTTAATCACTTTGCAAGAAATTCATCATCGGTTTTATTTATGAATCGTGTTAGTATATCCACATGACTTGCATTGTTTGTTATGCAGGTCATATCGACTCACATGCCTTGTAAGTATATTCACACGACATGTATAGTTTGTTTTTTTCTTATATAGTTTTTGACAGTTACAAAAAGGCAGTGATGTCCGAGGGTAAGACCACTAAAGCAACCGCTTTATGCCTCTATCAAAAACAAAAATTTTTACTTTAGGCCTCTGAAACAAATTTTTCTTAATAAAAATGCCTCATATTTTAATATTTTGAAAATTAAAACATATAAATATTTTCTAAATTTAATATTGTCTCATCAATATTAAATCAATTGAAAAAGAAATATTACATGACATCAATTATATTAATTTAGTGGTGTTATGTTAAAATTTAGAAAAATTGTTTTAGGCTTCACATTAAAATTCGCTTTAGGCCTTCACATGTATTGGACCGGTCTTACAAAAAGGTTAATTCACTTACGATGCATATTACTTTGGCCAACTAACTCGTGTCTCCTTATATACTTGTCATAACCTTTATTGTTACCAAGAACACTTTCACTTGTTTCTAAATTTTCTTGCATTCAATATCCTAATATAGATTAAACACTTTTTATGAATCAAGTATTGTTTGTGAGTGAATCATTGAGTGAGAAACATCAAGAGAGTGGATAACTCTTGTTAGGGTGATTGTTCCAAAAAGGGATTTTCTTGATGTTTCTTTTTATTAGTTTTGTATCTTGGTGATCAATGGTGCAAAATATGTTTTTTTTTGTTTTTGAATGATATAAAGATTAGTGACATTGAAAATTGTGTTACAATACATTTTCATGGTTAGAATTGTTGAATTAGAAATTTGTTTTGAAATTACTTCAAAATTTGTGAATTGCATCATAGGGTGAATTTTCTGTTTCCTTTGATCCTATATCATTTGTGCATCAAATTAAGCATTCTAGATTACATCACATTTGATTAAATCAACTTGATTCAATCATAGTGTTTTTCTTGTATAAAATTGTCTTTTGAATATTTGGGACCATTAATTGCAATACCAAATAAATTATACTAAAAAGAGACATTTCCATATGAATAACACTTTATTGCATCACGCATCAATATTTTCTGCCATGTGATTGAAAAATATCTTAAAAGTTAGGGCTCTATTAACCCCATTCTAAAGTCCATAGACAATATTTGATTATCAAGTGGCATCAATAGCATGTTCTCTTAGTGTTAAGTGTCTAATAAATTTAAGAGTTATTGAAATGGATAGTAATATTATACCATAACCTAAGAGAGCATACAATAGATCCCCAATTTTCAAAGGTGATAGACCATTTGTATTGCAAAGAGGGCATGAAAATCCATATTATTGCCTATGATTTGGATGTATGGGAAGTCCTTTAAAATGGTCCCTATATTCTAAAAATGATTCTAAATGGTATTGTTATTGATAAATCGAAAATGAAAAGGTCAAATTCAGATAAGAAATAATTATGAAGAATGTTTTGAAAATTACTTACAAGGAAGAATGACAAAAATATATTTAGAATAAATAGATTGACAAATACGTGTGAGTTGTTTTGCATGAGAATGGTGAACCCATTAACAAATAGCAAAAACGAGTTACACGAATTGTCAACAAACTTAGTGTAATGGGAAAAAAAAAGTTTTCTAATGAAGATTTAATTAACAAATTGCTTAGTTGTGTAAACATGGAATGGAAATCTAAAGAAATTACTATTGCTAAGTAAAAGGACTTGGCAATTATGACCTTAGCTGCCTTATTTGAAAAGATGCATGAATATGAATAAGAGTTCAAATATCAAAGTAGATATGAATTAAAAGAAAAAAATAGAAGAAGGAGAAACAAAGCCAAGGTTGGATCATCCTCCAAGTTAAAGAAGCATGAAGGACGCAAAAGTCAAAAAGCAGACCAATGTTATTCTTTTGATGAAAGATCAAGTAGCAAATCAAATAACAGCGTTGAAGCAAATCTATGTTTTATGGCTAAAAAATATAGAGAATATGTAAGTGATGATGAACTCTATCTATTTCCTACATAATTAAGATCAATTGCAAGATGCATTTGATGAACATCACGAGAAGGCTAAAAATATAACCAAATTGTTGGGTCATAAAAAGAAGAATTATTTTAAACTTACAAAATCAAGTGACAAAGCTTGAAAACGATTTATCTAAAGCCTAGAAGAAACTCATGAAGTTATCAAGTAGTTTAATGTTCTCATAGTTCATCGCATTGTGAAAAATGTATGTGTTTCTTTAGAAAATGGAAAGATCGTGTTGAAATAACAAATTTCTAAATTTGAAGTTGAAAGGAAGAATTCAAAAACTTCAAAGCATGGGAAATATTTTTCTAAAAATAAATATTCTTTCAAAATATACTATGATAAATCTAAGAAACAAATTTGTCACATGTTACTTATTTCTATTGTTGCAAATCGGGACACGCATTATGTAAATGTTTTATAACAAAAGTAGAAGTATCAAATGGTAGGATGGTGTTGATTCCAGAGGGACAACTTCCCATTGCAAACAGCCTAGGACCTAACTAAAACTGGGTTCCTAAAACCTCTTCATAATTGTTTTGTAGATATGTTTGTGAGCATTAAATAAGAATTAGTTTATCGATAGTGGATGCTCCAAGTATATGACGAGCGACAAATTAAAGTTTATTCAATTAAGCCTCAAGGATGGAGGATTTGTCACTTAAGAAAATAATAACAAATGAAAAATCTTAAGTGTTGGTAAGATCGATAATATTTCTTCTACTGCAATTGACTATACTTTAGGTAGAAGTTCTGAGACATAATTTGCTTAGCATAAGTCAATTGTGTGACAAGAAGTATAAAATTAATTTCAACTCCTCTTGGTGTAAAATTTTCAACAAAAATGATTATGGGATTGTTGATGACTTTTCTAGGTTTACATGAAGTATATTTCTTGATAGTAAGAGTGATACCTTTAATGCTTTGGTAAAGTTTGCTAAAATTATTAAAAATGATTTGAGTTTAAAATTCACATCCATAAGGAGTGATCATGGAGGTGAATTTGTAAATAATCTCTTGGAGACCTTTTGTGCTAAAAATGGGATTAATCGCAACTTCTCTGTTCCTCGAACTCCACAACAAAATGGTTTTGTTGAGAAGAAAAATGGTGTTTGAGAGAAGTTGGGAAGGACATTGATTAATGGTAATACCTTCGTAAATATTTTTTAGCAGAAGCCATTAATACGGAGTGTTATGTATTGAATAGGATCCTTATAAGATATATTCTAGACAAAACACCCTATGACCTTTTAAAAGGAAGAAAATCTAATGTATCTCATTTTTATGCATTTGGATGTAAATATTTTGTGTTAAATAAATGAAAAGAAAATTTTGGCAAGTTTGACGCTTAAGATATTCCTCTAATAGCAAGTCTTTTAGAATTTTAATTAAATGTGTCTTAGTTATTGAAGAGTTTGTGTATGTTAAATTTGATGAATACAACACCCGAAAGTAAGGGAAAAGTTTATTGTCTAATGATACAGTTATTTTGAATTCGGATGTTTTAATTAACAATGAGAAATATCAAAATCCAAAGGACGATGATGACAAAGAAAGAAGTCAGAAAATAAGGAATGTGATAATCAACCAAATAAGAAAGAGGTTGAAGTATCAAGGGTCTCTAAGAACCATTTGATCGACAACATTTTGGGTGATATTTCTAAAGGTGTATACACAAGGTCTAAGGTAACCAATTTATGTCAACGGTCGACCTTTATTTCACAAGTTGTAGCCAAGACTATTGGCAAGGCTATAAATTATGAACAATTGCTTATGACCTAGCATGAGAAGCTTAATCAATTTGAAATATATCAAGTTTGAGACTTAGTTCCAAAACCTCCTGGTCATCGTGTTATAGACACCAAATGGGTTTTCTGAAATAAGCGTGATGAAAACGCTATTGTAACCCATATTAAAGTGCAACTTGTGGCTAAGGGTTATAATCAAGCTGAGAGAATTGACTACGAGAAGAAGACCTATGCTCATGCATTTTGGCTTGAAGCTATTCGGCTACTCTTAGCTTTTGCTTGTGTGTTTGACTTTAAACTTTATCAAATGGATGTAAAAAGGGCTTTCTTAAATGATTTTATAGAATAAAAGGTCTATGTTTCTCAACCTTCAAGTTTTCAAAAATTCAATTCTAGAACTTATTTTCAAACATAAGCTGTATGGGTCTCAAACAAGCTCCTAGAGCATGGTATGAGTGATTAAGTTACTTTTTATTGGAAAAATGTTTTAAGCGCAGTAAAGTGCATACCACTCTTTTTATAAAAACTAAAGATGCGCATTTCCCTTTGATACAAGTATATGTCGATGATATCATATATAGCCCACTAATGAAATATTATCTGGAAAGCTTTCAAAGTTAATAAAAGGGGAATTTTAGATGTTAATGATGTAATAGTTGAACTACTTTCTTGGATTACAAATAAAACAAACTAGCAATGGTACTTTCATCAATCAGTCAAAATATTGCAAGAAGATACTTAAATGATGTGGAAAAGTCTAAATCAATTAGTACGCCAATGGGCACTAATTGCAGTTTTGATAAATAAAAAATAAAGTTGGTATACATATAGATGTTACCAAATAAAGAGGTATAATTAGTTCTTTACTTTATCTTACTGTAAAAAGGTCTGATATTATGATCAGCGTCAATTTTTGTGCTTTCTATCAAACACAACCTAGAGAATCCCATCTTAAGGTAGTTAAGTGCATATTTCGTTATTTAATAGGAATATCTCAGTTGGAATTTGGGTATCCCAAAGGAGGTTTTGGTGCCTTAGTCGATTATTTTGATTTCGGCTTTGTGGGATGCAAATTGGATAGGCAAAGTACTACTTACACGTGTCACTTATTTGGAAATGGATTAATATCATTGCATAGTATGAAGTAGGTTAGCGTTGCTTTATCGATTGTTGAAGTCGATTATGTTGCCACAAGTAATTGTAGCACCCAGATTATGTGGTTTAAGCAACATACTTGACCAAAACTTTAAATTGGATCATATTACAATTGAGTGTGATAACACTAGTGTCATCAACCTCACTAAGAGTCCAATTTTACACTCTAGAACCAAATATATTCAAACTTCAAGATCACTTTCTTAGAAACCTTGTAGAAAAAATGGATTGCTTTTTGACCATATTGATTCTTCAAACAAGTTAGCCTACACTTTAACAAAACCGTTGGCTAACAAAAGTTTTCTAAAGATAAGAAATGATTTAGGCATTGTTACTGTCACATGCATTGAATATGTCATGCATTACTTATATATTATGAGTGATTAACTATTGCATTGGTTGTAGCTCAAACATGATCTACATTGGAAATCTTCAAACTCTATCTTTAAGTGTTTGATTCTTAAGAGTTTGACTAACTATTGCATTGGTTCGGGCATTCTATTATTGGTTCGGGCATTCTATTATGTGTCTGCTATATATATGATTTAATATTCTTCTAGATTTCGTTTATGGAATTTTAGCACTATGACTTGTAATGTTACATTTGGATAATTGCTTTAATGTTTTAAGGTGTTAATTAATGAGAAAAATGCCATGGTATGCCTTATGATTTTGTTGATTCCATGATTCCTCTCTATGCTTTATGTGTTGTGATTCATTTTTTGCGTAATCATTGATTAAATGGATGCATCATCTAGGTTTTGGTTATTTGTTGATGTATGTGAATGTTTTGATACTGCAAATTTTGTGGTTTTTTTTTTTTATAATGTTAAAGGGGGAGAAAGAAGTGTAAATTGTGTATCAAAGTTTTAAAGCCATGCATTCACACTAATGACGAATATTTTTGGGGGAGCACTTATGTCCCATTTCCTTTCCAACTATATTAAATAGTTCATCAACTAATTTTTACAAGTTTTTCCATTATAAAAAGGAAGAGTATGTATTTGCAAGTTTCCCTATGATAGACTTAGTATTTTAATAGATGTCAAAACTAGGTTTATTTAGTTAAATGTGTGATGGTTTTGTTAGCCTTTGTTGATTCTCTAATTCTCAACATTCACAAATGTCTAGAATCATAAAAGTAGCACGAAAAATCATATTTTATCATGTATAACTTTAGTTGCAAGATAAGATCATGATGGTACACTTTAAAATGCATTAAAAATATCTCTTAAGTGATTTTTAATTTTATAAATTGACTCACAGGTTTGTGAGTCAATTAAGAAAGGTTCGGGAAATCAATCTTGATGTATTAGACCTTATGAATCGACTTAGCATGTTTGTCAATCATCTCACATACTTCCATTATATTTTGTAAGTTGACTCGCACTTCTGTAAATCGATTTACACTTGTTGAAACATATGAGTTGATTTGCATGTCGTGTAAGTTTACTCGCAAGACTTGCAAAGTTAATTATAATAGTTACAAAGTGATTTTTCAGTTCGGATGTATTGTACTTTGGCCAACTAACTCATGTTTCTTTATATACTGATCTGAACCTTGATTGTTACCAAGAACACTTTGACCTATTCCTTAATTTTCATGCATTCAAAATGAAAATCTACATTAAACACTTTTATTGATTCAAATCTTATTTTTTAGTTATTCTTTGAGTGAGAAACTTCAAGAGAGAGGATATCTCTTATTGAAAGTGATATTTCAAGACGTGGTTGGGTGAAAGGATATCGCTTGGTGTCACATTGAATGACTGAAGAAGGATTTTCTTCATGATCTTGAGTGGGATTTAGTCAAGGTACTATCTTGCAAGGTTTGAAGTGGGTTGTCTTCATCTTGAAGATAGTGGTTCAAATTGTATCTTGAAAGGTGTTTAAACAAATCAGATTTTAAGCATTTAGAGAAGAATGATTGGGGTTCAAACCTTGTAAGAATTACTAACATGTCTTGTAAGTGTTCCATCATAATAAAGAAAGAAACACTCGTTGAATTGAAAAGAATAAAGTTTATTTCTCGAAGGTTTTAATGGTGTCAATAACTTTTTTTAACATGAGATTGTTATGAGGGTAATATATCTAAAATAATAAGACTTATTTTTCAATGGTTTTAAGTTATCTTATCTCTTGCGTTCTTGAAAAACAAAATATTTATTTACAAGGTGGTATCTAACATTTTTGTAATTGTTTAAATTAAATTTTATATGAATAATTTGTTTGTAGATTTATATGAAATGTAGAAGTGCATGCCTCTATTTCCCAATTTGTTGATCTAATGTGTTGGGATGTTATATTGTATATTTGGTTATGCAAATGAAGAGCATTGTTTTTTAACTGGTTGGAGTATCTCTTTATTAGTATAACTTTATGAGTTAGGACGACACTTTAAAAGATGACACACAAGAAACTCTTGGAAAATGCTGAGAGATGTCATAAAGGCATGACCTCTGACAACCTTTGTCATCGTTTCCTCTTGGCATATAAGACCCTTATGCATGTTGTGATGAATTGTGAGGATGTCCAACTACTTTGGGATTGAGTTATTAAGCCTAAATTTTGGAGTAAATTATTTAGCATGGGTACTTATGCTTGGCTTTAATGAAATCTTACTCACAACAACATTGAAAATTTCCCTTGGGCATGGAAAATATTCTTTGGTGTGGCGGTTAATGAAATCTGAAAAGATCGAAGCTCTTGGCTTTTCTCCCAAATTACAAAGATGGGGAGTGGTTTGTGGCATTACATCTGTAACCAAGTTGACTTTATTCATAACTCTTTGATCAAGAGTAAGATTCTAAAGCAAAACTTGATTTACCCTAATCAAAAATTTTGGATTAAACCCTTTGTTAGGTTATGAAGATGAACATTGATGGTGCTTACACCCATATTGATGGCTTTTCGCCTTGTGGGAAATTCTTTGCAACCGTAATGGCAAGTACATATGTGGTTTATACTACAAAGTGGCATCTAGTAGCTCCTTATTTTCTGAAATTTGGGTTTTTCACAGTGGTCTTTTATTGGCTCATGATAAATGTATTTGTAATGTTTTTATTGAAACTGACTCCAAAGCCCTCCTCTCCATGATAAAGAAATGTTATACTAGATATAGTACCCCAATTTTGTCCATTAAATTATACTCATAATATATCAAATTTTTATTTTGTCATTATTTTATTTATATTTATGAAATCTAAAGAAAAATATAATAAAAAAGATATACATACATACATATATATATATATATGCTTTCATAATTATTAATAAAAAAGGTATAAATTAGAATGAGAATTGATACAGTTCATTACAATATCACCGCCAGTAGCGAGGCCCATGTTACTCATGATATCATTGTCGACCCGTTTGATGGAGTTGTCGGTAATATCACCGTCAATAGTGGCTTGAGTTTTAGCGATGGTGAATTACCAGCTGAGGGGATAGAGCATAATAAAGCACTACACATCTCTTCGAGGTGTCATGATCATATTCTTGCACAAGTGCTAGTTGATAATGGTTCATCTTTAAATGTCATGCCGAAATCAACACTAACAAAACTATTTGTTGATGGAGACTGTTTGAAGCGGAGTGCTTTGGTGGTGAAAGCGTTTGATCGATCCAGAAGACAAGTTGTTGGTGAGATTGACCTGCCGATTCAAATCGGACCCTATAACTTTGGAATAACCTTCCAAGTGATGGATATTAAGCCGACATACAGTTGCCTTTTAGGGAGACCGTGGATTCACGCTGCTGGAACAGTGACATCCACTCTCCATCAAAAGCTAAAGTTTATAGTGAACAATAAACTTGTGATAATATCTAGGGAAAAAGATATGATAGTGAGTCATCTATCTTTTACGGGCTACATTGAGGACACGGAGGAAGCCATAGAGACTTCCTTTCAAGCATTAGAAATCGCCAATGCTATCTTCATGGGTGAAGGATCTCTTTTAAAAGAACCAAATTTGTCTACCACATCATTAAAGTATACCAAATCGATGTTGGAAGGAGGAGTTTTTATTAAATTGGGAAAATTGTTAGATATACCCGAAAAGAACGATAGGTACAGTTTGGGATATGTACCAACTAAAGCTGACTAAGAAAAGGCTGTGAAGGAAAAAACGAATGCAGGATGGCTCGTTTGGAAAATCGGGTACCAAATTCACAAAAGATTCATATTTGTGACATTCACCAAACGTTTCAAAGCACCAGAATAATATATGTTGATCAGGTGGTTGTTGCGGAAGAGGATCATATTGATGATGATACCCTCAAATTGGTGTACCCTTGTCCTCCAAACACCAGTTTCAACAATTGGAAGATCATTGAGTTTCCCGTGTTTGTTAATTCATGTTCAAAGTAATTGTGTATTTTAACTCCTTTTGCTCTGCCCAAGGCTATAAGGATAACTAATTAGGGCGCATATATTTCAATTTCGTACTTATTATCAATAAATGCATTTTTGAATTCTCCAACTGTTTTTGTTTTTCTCTTTTCTTTTTGGTTGGCAATCTTTATTCCTATTTTCTTTTTCCTTTTTCTTCTTAATTTAAACAATGCAGAATCGAAAACGAATATGTTGAAAATAGCAGCGCTAGAACACCTTCTTGTAATTTTGAACGCCCAATTAATCACGCTGATGAGGATTGTGAAGACGATTGTGAGCCTCCCGCAAAACTAGAAAGGTTAATTGAACAGGAAGCTAAGATAATCCAACCCTATCAAGAACCTGTTGAGGTGATCAATTTAGGGAATGAACATGATAAGAAAGAAATTAAAATTGGTATGTCTATGAAAGAAAGTGAACGAGAAAAGCTGGTTAAACTTTTATTTGATTATGTGGATATCTTTGCTTGGTCATATCAGGATATGCCTGGGCTTGATACTAACATAGTTGAACACAAGCTACCACTCAAGCCTGAATGTGCTCCAATTAAACGAAAATTGAGGAGGATGAGGCCTGATATGTCACTTAAAATTAGAGAACAGGTCAAGAAGCAATTTGATGCTGGTTTCTTAGCAGTAGCAAAATATTCTCAATGGGTTGCTAATATTGTCCCAGTTCCAAAAAAGGATGGAAAGGTTCGAATGTGCGCTGATTATCGGGATTTAAATAAAGCTAGTCCTAAAGATGATTTTCCTTTGCCTCACATTGATGTCCTAGTAGATAGCACTGCTCAATATTCAATTTTCTCCTTCATGAATGGTTTCTCAGAGTATAATCAAATCAAGATGGCTCCCGAAGATATGGAGAAAACTACATTCATTACACAATGGGGGACTTCCTGTTATAAAGTGATGCCATTTGGATTGAAGAATGTCGGGGATACTTATCAAAGAGCAATGGTAACTTTGTTTCATGACATGATGCATAAGAAAATAGACGTTTACTTGGACGATATGATTGCAAAATCTCGGACCGAAGAATACCATGTTGTTAACCTTCAAAAGTTGTTTGTGCGACTAAGGAAGTTCATACTCCATTTAAACCATACTAAATGCACTTTTGGTGTAAAATCAGGTAAGTTACTTGGGTTTATCGTTAGTCAAAAAGGGATAGAAGTGGACCCAGATAAAGTAAGAGCAATACAAGAAATGTCGGCTCCACGCACGGAAAAAAAGAAGTTTGTGGCTTTTCGGGAAGATTGAATTACATTGCCAGGTTCATATCGCATCTCACCGCTACATGCGAGCCAATTTTCAAGTTGTTGCCCAAATACCAAAAGGTTGAATGGAATGAAAATTGTCAAAAAGCTTTCGAGTAGAATAAGCAGTACTTGTCAAAACCTCCAATCTTAGTGCCTCATGTTCTTGGGAAACCGCTTATTATGTACTTAACAGTACTTGACGAGTCAATGGGTTGTGTACTGGGGCAGCATGACGAATCTGGTAAGAAAGAACATGCTATTTATTATTTGAGCAAAAAGTTCAATAGTTGTGAAACAAGGTATTCACTGCTTGAACGAACATGTTGCACATTAGCATGGGCTGCTCGTCGGTTGAGGCAATACATGTTATGTCATACAACTTGGTTGGTGTCTAAAATGGACCCAATTAAATACATCTTTGAGAAACCTGCTCTTACTCGAAGGATTGCCCGTTGGCAGATGTTGTTATCAGAATACGATTTGGTATACGTTACACAAAAAGCTATCAAAAGAAGCGCCCTAGCAGAGTATTTGGGCCAACAACCTGTAGAAGATTATCAATCAATGCAGTGTGAATTCCCCGATGAAGGCATAATGACTTTATTTGAAGAGACTGAATCAATTGATAAAGAAAAATGGAGGTGTTTGGTGGTGCTTCTAACGCGTTATGGCATGGAACTGGGGTCATTTTGATTTCCCTAGAGAACCAGTTCACTCCATTTACTTCAAGGTTGTGTTTGATTGCACAAACAATATTGCAGAATATGAGGCATCTGTTATGGGGATTAAAGCAACTATGAATCAAAGGTAAAAGTTCTTGAGGTATATAGAGACTCATTGTTGGTCATCCATCAGACGAAAGGAGAGTGGGATACGTGAGATTCCAAATTGATTCCGTATCATACCCACATCAAAGAATTGACAGAACACTTCGCGAATATCACTTTTCACCATATCCCTCGAGAAGGAAACCAATTAGCTGACGCCCTGGCCATATTGTCGTCAATGTTCAAAATAAGCGTCGGTTAGGATGTTCCGGTCATAAAAATTCAACAAAAGGATAAGCCAGCATATTGCTTATCAATAGAAGAAGAGTCTGACGGCAAGCCCTGGTTTTATGATATTAAATCATATGTTAAGAATAAGGAATATCCATTGGGTATTTTAGAGAACGACAAGAGGGTTTTAAGGAGGTTGTCAATGAATTTCTTCTTAAATGGTGATATGTTCTATAAGAGAAATCATGATATGGTTCTCCTCAGATGTGTGGATAAAGCAAAAGCGGAGAAAATCATTCAAGAGGTTCACGAAGGTTCTTTCGAAACTCATGCAAATGGGCACGCAATGGCAAGAAAAATCTTAAGGGATGGCTACTATTGGTTGACCATGGAGTCCGATTGCTTTAGTTACGTAAAGAAATGTCATAAATGTCAAATCTATGCTGATAAAGTACATGTACCACCCATCACTTTGAATGTTTTAACATCACCATGGCCATTTTCAATGTGGGGAATAAATGTTATTGGACTCATCGAGCCTAAGGCTTCAAATGGGCACCGGTTTATCCTAGTAGCTATTGATTATTTCACAAAATGGATTGAGGCCGCTTCTTATGCCAATGTGACGAGCAGTGTAGTTGTCAGATTCATCAAAAGAGAATTGATTTGTCGATATGGCTAGCCAAATAAGATAATCACTGACAATGCGACCAATCTGAATAATAAAATGATGAAGGAGATGTGTGATGGTTTCAAAATTCAGCACCATAATTCTTCGTCATATCGTCCAAAAACGAATGAGGTTGTAGAAGCAGCAAAAAAGAATATCAAGAAGATCATACAAAAGATAGTGGAGACATATAAGGATTGGCATGAAATTATTCCCTTTGCATTACATGGCTATAGAACCTCTATTTGTACCTCAACAGGGGGCAACTCCTTTCTCATTGGTGTATTGAATGGAAGTGGTAGTTCCCATTGAAGTTGAAATTCCCTCAATCAGAGTCTTGATGGAAACAAAACTGGAAGAGGCTGAGTGGTTTCAATCACGAATTGACCAATTAAATCTCATAGAAGAAAAAAGAATGATAGCTCTATGTCACATCAGCTATATCAAAAAAGACTTAAAAAGCATACGAGAAAAAAGTCCGTCCTCGAGAGTTTCAAGAAGGCGACTTGGTGTTAAAGAAAATACTGCCCATAAAAAAAAGATTCTCGTGGAAAATGGACCCCTAATTACGAAGGACCATATGTTGTAAAAAATGCTTTCTCTGGGGAAGCTCCAATACTCGCAGAAATGGATGGAGAGGACCTTCCACTTCTAATAAATTCAGATGCAGTCAAAAAATATTATGCTTAAAAAAATGATCGAAAAATGGGCTCGCTAGGTTGAAAACCTAAAAAGGCGACTTAGGCAAAAATTAGAGTATCCCGATGGATTGAAAACTTGGAAGAGCGGTCCATGCGAAAGTTAGGGATAAAAAAAGTCAAGCGCTTCAAACGGGGGCAGTTATTATTCTTGGAAGCTGACCAACGAGAGTGCCTAAATTACAAGAATGAATAGCGTTTTTTATCCCTTCAACTTAACCTAAACACACTCATCCATACCATTGTAACCCTAATTGTTTCTTTTCCAATGTAGTGAACGTACTTTTTCCAATGTTGTCATTCGATGTTTTATGATACACTCTTTTTAAACTAATCCAGTTTCCTGTTTGATTGTTAGAGCATTTTGAAATGTTGTTTTATGATAATAAATGTTAGAAGTTAAAATATGTGAAAGTATAAAAATACCTTAAATTTTTTACACTTGGAAAACATATATCAGGAACTCGATAGATTCTCAACATGTATGGGTGCATATAAGAAAAATGAAGAATAATCATTTTAAACAATGGATTTTGCTTCGCCTCGAAAAAACGGTCACTCGATAGATACGAAGAGTCATCATGTGGAAACAATATTTGTTTTTATTCATCCATTGAATCTTGGGGCGTAGAAGAGCATAAGGATCGGGGAATCATATAAATGAACAAGAATTGATCTATAATGCATGACACACATAAATCATGCATAATTTACGCATACTCACATGATCCATGCATCTTCATTGACACTTTACCAATACTCAATGCATAACACACGCATGAATCATTCATACCTTATCGTTCGAATTGCAAGTATCATATACTTGTTCTCCCTCTTTATCTACCTTCAAGATTGGACCAATTACGTTTTTTTCATTCCTATTGATCTACGCATCGGTAATCAATCCGAAGACGATCATTTTTTTCATTACGATCATTATTTCATTCCTGTCAATCTATGCATTGGTAACCAATCCGAAGACCATCATTTTTTCATTCCTATTGATCTATGCACCAGTAATCAATCCGAAGACGATCACTTACACTCTTGTCAATCTACGCATCGGTAACCAATCCAAAGACAATCAGTTTCGTTCCTGTCGATCTACGCATCGGTAACCAATCTGAAGACGATCATTTTATTTCTGTAGATCTACGCATCGGTAAACAATCTGAAGATGAATATTTTTACTCATGTTGATCTAAGCATCGGTAATCAATCCGAAGACGATCATTTTGTAAAAAAACTACATCATTTCCACTTTAACATTTTAGGGACCTTTGTGTTTCACATACATTTTCTTTAACCGTTATTCCACTTTCATACCAATAGTTATTCTGCTTTAGCATTTTCATTTTCATACCCGTGGTTATTCTACTTTTGCATTTCACATACTTTTGCGTTAACATTTGTTGCACAGAATTTAGGTCCTTATATTTACTTCTCTTTTACCCGATATTTTTCAAGTAAAATATAATTAAATATGGGCAATTGTAGTACCCCAATTTTGTCCATTAAATTATACTCATAATATATCAATTTTAATGTTGTCATTATTTTATTTTATATTTATGAAATCTAAATAAAAATATAATAAAAAAGATATATATATATATATATATATGCATTCATAATTATTAATAAAAAAAAGGTATAAATTAGAATTAGAATTGATACAGTTCATTACAATAAGCCAAATCAAATTACAATTTTAAAGTCAAATCAAATTACAATAAGTAGGCTCATTATGTCTCATCAAATTACATTAAGCCAAAAATCTGAAACAAGCCAGCCAACTTTCTGCTTAGGGTGCCTTACATTTGCCAGCCTGCATTGCTTTTGTTTTTTGTTGCTGCACTGTAATATGGCAAAAAATGATTTGTAATGAATAATGAAAAGTCAACTCCCTTTACCCTTAGCCATTTTACACATGATACAGAGCAAGAGACAAACTTTTGAATTTGAAGTAGAAACTAAAAGACAAATTCTGTTGGATCCAAGACCCAAAGCTGCAAATAAAAAAGACGTTTTAGCCCAGCAAACCATCTTTTTCCTTTACAATTAAAATTCCAGCAAATGAACAGATAAAAACAAATAGGCTAAAATCATGAATGCATCAGATGTGCAGAATAACTCAGATTATGAGCAAAGAAATTAACCATCAAACAGGAAATTGATAGGGAAGCACAAAGACAAGCAGGAAAGCAACCAGACAATTTAAAAAAATTCTATAAATACATCTTCATTTATCTTTTAAAAGGATCCGAGATTGACACAAACAAAAAAAAAACACATAAAAAAAAAAAAAGAAAGAAAAACGAAGCAGAGTAGTAGCAAAGAAAAACAAGAGTTAAGGTAACTTTTTCTTCTCTCTTTACATTATAATTGCTCTTATTTTTATATAAAAATGTGAAGTTTTTGATTTAGTAAAAGCAAGATAACATTGTGAATGAAAATAAAATAAAAACTAGAAAACTCAAACCTTTGACGATGTTATTATGTAACCGTCGCCGCTGTAACAGCAACCATGTCTTTTGATGTCGCCGTACTGTCACCGTCGCCGTCGTAACCTCGTCTTTTGACATCGCTGATGCGCACCCTGTCTCAATCTCCTCCCCTCTCTCGGCTTCTTCTTTCTCTTAATTTCTTTCTCTTCTTTTTACGTCTTTTCTTCTGCTTTCTTTTTGTTTCAGCTAAGGCCTTATGCAGCAAAAACAACTAAAAGCAGCTGCCCCCTTTAGTCCTTTCAGTTTATAAGTACCTAGGGTTTCTATTATGTTTTTTAACTTTTTTTATGTTAAGTTGGGTCTGGGCTTTAGAAAAAAAAACAAAATGTAAGTATATTCATGTAAATTCAGCTCATTTAGAGTCAATTTAAAAAAAAAACATTGCTTCATAACTAAATATCAATTTCATAAAAAAAACACAAACAAATATTTCATTAAAGATTTAACGTGACATTTTTTAATTTTTGAATTGTTAGGACACAAGTTGTGACAGCTTGACGGTTCTAAATCTCATCTTCGCAAATAAATTAATAAATTAAAACTCATAAACAAATTAATAAATAAAAATTATTATTAAAGGTTAACTAGAAATGACATCTTTTAATCCATGAGTAGGCGCAGAACACAATTTATACAACTTGATAACTCTAAAACTTATTTTTATAAATAAATAAATATAAAATCAACTTTTTAAATTTGATTAATTAGATGTGATCCTTTTTTAATCTGTGAGTTGTTAAGATACAAGTCGTACTACTTGGCGGTTTTGAAACTCAATTTTAAAATCAAAAATAATATAAAATATTCCTAAAAGTATTAATTAGATGAGACATCTTTTTATTTTGAGTTTTTGATACACGAGTTGTACAGCTTGATAGTCCTAAAACTCGCATTTCAAAATAATTATTCAAATTAAACAAACTCATTTTCTTTGCTGTCAAAACTTTTTTTTATATAACAAAACAAATTTTAAAAATAAATAAATAAATAATCAAAGTATCCGCATTTTCTAACTAAGAACTATGTAGCTTGGATTTCTCCATACATTGGGAGATACGTAAGAGTAAGATCACATTCTTGTGAAGCACATTAATAAAAATTTCTTTTTTTGTCCTTTATTTCTTAAGCACACATTTATTCCAAAATCATATTAAAAAAATAGTAATGATTGTTATTCATATTTAAGAACAAGGAGAAATAAATATAATTAAGTTAATATTAATCTTGCACAATTAATGATAGGTAACCGTATGTTAACGGATTTCGTAGGGTGCTATTACCTTCCCTACGCATAATCGACTCTCGAACTCAAAATTTGGTTTCAAATACCATTTTTTATTTTTTCTATTTTTAAAGGTTTCCAATATTTTTCCTATTTTAAAATAAAATTTGGTGTCGACTCCATTGAATTCGAGAAACACTCGAAATTTTAGGTCGCAACACTAAAGTTACTCATTTACTTATCATTCTCAAATAGATTATCTCTATATTGCACCAGACAGGTTAGATCTACTCCCTTAGTTATTCTCCAAGAAAAACAAATAGATGTCCTCATTTCTTAGCTCAGCTTAGTCAAGGTGCTCCTTTTTTTTGTTCAAACAGTGTATTCACTTTTTTCTTTATTAGATTCATAATTAATTAGGATGATGGATGGTATCATTTTCAACTTTCATTTTAGTCAATATAATTCTTTTTTAATAAATAAAAAACACACAAACCCTTTTACAAGTGCATAATTAGCCAAAAGTAAGTATAAGATAAGTGCATAGCAAAATTCATTTTAAAAATGTGCGCAGTAAAAAGAAAATCATAAACAATTTCGAAGGCTGGAGCATTTTTTTTTTCCTTTTGAAATATTTTATTGAACCCGAAGGTCCATCATATTTTTATTTTTATTATTGAAAGGTACATCATATCCTATAAAAGCCTATCCTAGTCAAACAAAATAATAAACATTTTACTTGCCGTTATATAGGGAAAAATTATCACACGAACAAAACTACTTGTTCAAATCTATTATATTATATATTTTTTCTCAAGTTATACTTTTTTATTTTGTTTTTCCGTCGATCTGGTCTTAAAAATGTACATAAGGATAAGAATGCTTTGAATGAAGAATTATAGTCAATTAATTACAATATTATTTTAAATCACTTTCCGGCCCTTTAAGAAATTCCAAAGGTCCTTCAAAACATCCAATTGAGAAATATTAAAATTTCAATCAAAATTCCAACAAGTATTAGTTTGAGACAAACACAATTTTATTTTATTCATATATTTCCGAATGAAATAGAAATAGAGTATACGAATCCTTCATATGTGAAAAACATTGATAAATTGCAAAAAAAAAATGTATAGAAGTTTTGAAATCAACTAAAATAGAGTAAGATAATATATATATAGAAAAATAAAGATAACGATGAAAGATAACAAATAGAATAACAAAAAATATAGTATTATATTATTCTCTTTAAAATGTCTACTTTACACTGTCATAAGAGTGATATTTATAGGACCTAACATAAATCTTGTAACTTAGAAGTATAAGGATGACATTAAAAAAACACTAGCAATTAGTAAAGCCATTAGCAATAAGTAAAGTCATTAATGTGTAAGTACCAGATTGATTAACTATAATATCTCTAATTGATGTTTTGATGATAAAAAAAACAATAGAATAATTATCTCCTATTGTATTTACTGAGTTTGCAAATTAAGTTAGCAATAAAATAGGTTAAATACCACTCGTGGTCCCTTAACTTAATTTCAGTTAACGATTTAGTCTTTTATCTTTTTTTTTCCGATTTGGTCCTTTATGTTTTTAAATAATTTCAGTGTTACCCTTTAAGTGGGGTTCCGTTAAGAAAAAGTTAACAAAATTCCTCCTCCGTTTTCAGAAAAAGTTACCCTTTATGTTTTCGAAATATTTCAGAAAAATGTTCAATGTTTGTTCTAAGTTTGGTAGTAGGATTGATTCATTAAAACTGAAGTTATGGGGTATTTATACTCCATAGACATCACTTTAGATAAGTCGCAATCGCTCATAGAGGTTTGATGAACATATATGATGATCTAGATGAGGGATTTTTTAACTTTTTCTAAACGGAACCCCACTTAAAGGATAACGCTGAAATTATTTAAAAACATAAAGGACCAAATTGGGAAGAAAAAAAAAGATAAAGGACTACATCGTTAACCGAAATTAAGTTAAGGGACCACGAGTGGTATTTAGCCTATAAAATATATGTTAATTACTATCTATTTCAAGGTAGCATAAATTATAAGTTAGTTAAGAAAAAGAATCTTACTGTTTTTAAGTTGAATTGAAATAGAATATTATGATCTAATAAATGATTAATTATGTTCACTAATAAAGTAAGTCATAGTGTATAAGCGTAAGTATATCTAATCAAAATAATGGCATTCTAGATTAAATTGTATACCTATATTGCTTTAATAAAGAGCGTCTTTGAGGACATTATCAAGTGAGTTTTCATCTTGTTGTGTCAGTTGATTCTTTGAAGCAATGTGAACAAGAGCTTTGTAACAAGCATTTGATAGCTTACACTCTGAGTAAATAATTAGAAGTCTTTGGTGAAAAGTCAACATTTTTTCTTTTGATCACGAAGCAAAGAGCACAACAATATTCATTATGCCTCTAGCAAAAGTCAACTATCATTCAAGACTTTGATGATTCTCTAACTAGCATTGATCAAGATCCTCTAGAGAAAAGTCAATGATATTCAAAAAAAGCAATCCTCTGGTAAAGTCTTTGTCTAAAATCAGTCAATGCCTTTGGAGAAACAAGTCAAGCCAACTCCATGTAGTAGAATCAGTCAACACAAAGTCAACAATAAAGATATCATTTTATCGCATGTATACAAAATTTCCTAAAGAATTGATTATGATCATCTAGTTAAAATGTCAAGAAAAAGTAATTTTATTCCTTTTAATAGTACAATATAGTATAGAATAGTACTGTGAATAACACATCTCTCTCAACAACTCATTGTACTACTATAATGTGTCAAAATATTCAACTGCTCTATTCCCAACAGATATATTCTTCAGTAAAAAAAATTAACTCAACTTAAGAAGTTGATGATCATCATCATTCCTGATCAAAAGATTAACCAAAAAGGTTTATGGTCTCCTAAAATAACCCAACATCAATCGTCTGTTAGACTCTTGATCATTGATCATTCAAAAATATTCAAAGAATATCATTCTTAGAGATGACTTAAGTATCAAAAGAAAAAGGCAACGCTCGATTAAAAAATGCATTGTGAAAATGTGATGAACACATTAAAAGAAAGATTGAATATAAAATCCTATCTGATGACAGTTATTACATGATTATGTAAATCAATCAAGTTGTTTGATAAATCTTAATTGATATAGGATTAAAATGTAATATTCTCTCTATTTGAGTTACAATCCTTAGACAAACTTTTTGTCATTCAAACACATATTTGATTCGATGTAAATTATCCCAGTAGTGGCAACAACTCTTAATTCAAAATAAGTATCTGAAAAGGTTTAGAATACTTGTGTTTCTCAACAACAAATTTCCAAAAGATTAAGAACACTAGAAAGGTTTCTAGTGGTATAGCTTGGAGAGGCAATAGAAGAATACTCAAAGTCTGAAGAGATCGAGAAAAGAATATTTTTTTGCATTTAGATTATAGTGAATTAAGTCTTCAACTGTACAAAGGCAAAATCTCTCTAAAATGCATGTTGAACTTATACTGCTACGTACTTAGACTACTGCATGTTGAACTTGTTGAAGTTATACTGAACTGCATGTTGAACTTGTTGTAGATAAATGGATACCAACAAAGATTTAGAATGTCAAAATTAAGAAGTTGGCAACACCAAGACTTACGAAAATGAAGTCAAACGTGGTGCAACCATAATGCAAAACTTTCGGACCTCGCGTTTGTTGTAAGTGATTAATTTATTAGTATTTGTGTTTTATTATTCATACTCATAGCGTATTTTAAATTTTTACAAGATTGTTATATTTTTTATATAGAATATTAGTAAGGCAAATCGCGAGAGGGCAAAAATTATTCCCCACCCATACAAGAAATCTCGTATGGGATATGCACGTCTAGAGCAAAAACTTGTAAGTAATTAAACATCACTTTTATATAATGTGGTACATTATAAACTATACTTTGTAACTAGTATTTTGTTTATGATCTTAACGAGAATAGCTACAAGTCACCCAATCCGATCAACCGTTAGGTCGTCATATATTGTAGAAGGAAGCTCGCGTAAAAAAAGACGGAGTGGTTGATAACGAAAATGTTCAAAAAGTAATAGAACTTTGTGTAAGTATATTTATCACTTTAATATTTTTTAATATTGTATTTTAAAAATGATATTGAACTTATCTTTTTAATCCTACGTGTATATATTTTAGGCGAATCTCGAACAAAGTTCGGAAAATCAAGAGGACAACAAGGCTAGTTGCAGGGACATACTAGGTAAAGTGTTTAATGTTCCTGAATATTCCGGCCGCGTGAGGGGGAAAGGATTTGGCATAACTCCTAGAAGCTTTTTTTCACAAGAGAAGCGACAAAATCCATTTAACGAGGAAGTATTAGAGAAGATCAAAGTATTAACAGAGCAAGTGGCATTCTTGGTGAAGACGAATAAAGACAAGCAACTTGCAGATCAGCTCCAACGTGAAAATCAAATGGAGAGTGAAAACGCGAGTTGCAACGTTGGTCTCAAAAGTCTTCCTGAGGTAATTAATTATTTAATAAAATAAGAAATTCATTCAAGCTAATTGTTTTACATACTTATGTATTAACCATT
This sequence comes from Cicer yamashitae, assembly GCA_037974755.1. Lineage (NCBI taxonomy): Eukaryota > Viridiplantae > Streptophyta > Magnoliopsida > Fabales > Fabaceae > Cicer > Cicer yamashitae. Next base: position 39,116,937 of record JBBPBQ010000003.1, read on the forward strand.
GATTTAGGGTGTCACTCCATGCGTGCTGTACTTATCCTCTCATACTCATCGGAAGGTCGGAAAAGGAACATTGTGCAATACTCTGGGCGAAGTATTGCACAACACACTGATCCCTGCGGGCCATGTCAAAGTATCATCAGTTATTGCTTTGGAACCAAATGCACCGTTGCCTATACCGGACAACAATGTAGATCTGAAGTATTTGGGCGAAGCAATTGGCAGTTACGTGGAATGGCCCAAACATCTTGTTGCCCTTCATAAGGTATGTTTAATTAATTGAAATGTATGTTTAATTGATTATATTTAATTGCTGAATTTTTTCCGAGGTTAACTTTAATTTCACATTTATTTAGATTCAAACAAAGTCTAAAGGGAATGATAAGAAGATTCCCATAAATGAGTCAGTCACATCGCCCGAAAAGGTTTGTCACATTTATTCTGTAAGGTTTGTCATTTTTTCAGATTCAATAAATTAACTAACAAACTGATTAACCTCATTTTTTCAGATTCAATCCAATAAACCACCCGCACAGCAAGCCAGCTGCCGCACCACAACTGGATGTTCGTGGTAAAAATAAAGCCGGCAAACTTCAAAAATTGGAGGGTAATAAAGCTGGCAAACTGCAAAAGCTGGAGGGTAATAAAGCGACCAAAGTTGCTGCTCAAAAACTGGATCGTGTAAAATCAATTGCTGTTCCTGCTCCTAAAATAAGTCAGCCACGACTTGCTCGATATGGGTCGTGTCTTGACATACAAGCAAAAAAAATATGGGCAGCGACAACGATTCACGAATAATAAGCATGGATAAAGCTATATTCGGAGATGAGTATGAAGAATTTCTAGAAAAAGAGCACATATGTGAACTTCTCGACCATAAGGAGCTGAGTGCTACTGTCATCAGCTTATACATTAGGTAAAAATTACTTTTAATTGCATTTATTTGTAATTAATTTAATTTATTGGTAATTAATCTAATTTGAAATTTTCATTGAAGGTTTTTGTATGAGAAGTCCGTGTGCACGCGCAGATTGTCAAATAGATTTTCATTCTTGTCTCCGCATAAGATTTCGATGCTTAAACATGATCCAGTGAATGTAAAGAAATACGTTGTAGATATACTATTAGGAAATAAAGAGAATGATAAGTTGTTCCTTGCACCATATAATTCAGAGTACGTAATTATATATTCTTTATTTATATCTTTTTCAATTTATGAGATCTTAATTTATTAGTTGTGTAAACCAAATTTTTGTTGGTGTAGGGCACATTGGGTGCTATTTGCAATCAATGCGACCTTTGAAGTTATATACTACCTAGATCCCTTGCATGGCCATCACAACAATCACCCCTAGATAAAGGCTATGTTCGACACGTAAGTAATATTCATTTATTTTTTACATATATATATAAATAATGTGTTTGTTAATGCTATAATAATCACATTTATTTATTCGATAGTGCTTTACAAGTTTTTCGAGCTCAAAGAGGTGCTACAGTGTCGAAGCAAAAGTCAAATAACATCACATGGATTCCAATAAAGGTTTGAAATATATGCTTTTAAAATTTCATTTACAATCAATGCACAAATAATTATTGACTAATATGTTTTATTTTATAGTGTCCTCGTCAAACTAACAACATCGACTGTGGGTACTATGTATTGCGATTCATGAAGGAGATTGTTGATAAGAATCAAACTATAATCCCAGAAACGGTACGGTATTTTCATTATTTAATTTTCATATATAAACTATGTATATATATATATTTGATTCTAACTTATTTATGTTCAATTTTTATATCGCACAGTACTTTGACAATTCCAGTTCAACATACTTTGAAAGAGATCTAATTGAAATAAAGGAAGACTGATGTCAGTATGTGATTGACATGAAGATTATTTGATTTGCTGGGAAATGGCATGCTGCAAGGGATAGTTATATGCTGCAAGGGGTAGTTATGTTCTGAAATGTACTTCTCTGATAGTTATATGTATATGAATATGTAGTTATATGAATAGGGCACATTTGAATAGCTGTGAATATGTAGTATATATATGAATATGTATATGAATGTGTAATTTGTTCTGATATGAATATGTAGTATATATGTGAAAAGCTGTGAATATGTATTCTGATATGTTGTAATTTGTTCTGTGTTGTTATGTAATTTGTTGTGAACTGGTTGTGTAAATATGTATAGTTATAAAGTTAATTTGATTGTGAAATGATTGTGTGAACTAATTGTGAGAACTGATTGTGAACTGATTTTGGATGAAAATGATTTTGGAATAAAAATTAAAAGATAACGCTTTCTAAAAAAATGCCATAAAAAACCAAAAAGCGCTTTTTAAAATTTACAGCATTTTTAATAAAACTAAAATAAATAAAAAATAAAAATAAAAAATAAAACACCTTTTACAGCGCCTTCTCAAAAAAGCACTGTAAAACGTGCATTAGAATGCACCTACTACAAAGCTTTTTTGAAATAGCGCTGTAAAAGGTGCATTAGAATGCATCTATTGAATGCACCTACTACAGCGCTTTTTGGAAAAAGCGCTATAAAAGGTGCAGAACAATGCATCTATATGAATGCACCTATTACAGCGCTTTTTTGAAAAAGCGTTGTAATAGGTGCATAATAATGCATCTATTGAATGCACCTATTACAGCGCTTTTTCAAATAAGCGTTGTAATAGGTGCATGCATATGAAGCGCTATTACAGGGATTTACAGTGCTTTTTCAAAAAAGCGCTGTAAAACGAGTATAACAAGCGTGCAATATATCCACCTATTTTACAGCGCTTTTTTATTTTAAAAAGCGTTGTTGTATCTTTTTACAGCGCTAGATACTACAGCACTTATTTTTTTGAAAAAGCGCTGTAAATGACTTTAAAAAAATGCTGTAAAATGTGTTTTTTCCCGTAGTGCTATTTATATAGGACATGGAATTATATGTGACCATTAGATACATGCCCCAACAGCAAGTAAGTATCCTTAAAGTTTTCATGGACATTCTAAGATTTAGTTGATTCTGAACAACCTCATAAAGTTAGTGTGCATGAGTCATTGTCTTGTATTGCAGGAAAGAGTGGTCTACAATTATTCATGCTTTTCTAGAATGATTGTGCTGTTCTCACCGAACAATAATTTTTGTTTTCCCTTTGGTAATTGGCAATGTACATTTTCTTTTTGTATTTTAGTTGGAATCTTCTAATCATCTGAACATCGTGATCTTTATTACAGTTGATGTTTTTTCCAACTAAAATGACTTATAAGCTTCCTAATTGATTATATTTAATCTAAATATGATATCAAGGATGAGAGACCACTTGTAAGAATTCTAGGATAATCTTTTTCTTTATGATTGATTAGAATATTCTTTTTATATTTATCACAACATCATTTGTGGTACATGCCTTGAATATTCTTTTTTTCATCAATACTCCTTTTTGTTGATCATTAATATCTCAATCTTTATCATATTTCAAGCTTCGTTCTTATGAACATTCTCAAGTTTGTGATGAACAATCTGAGCTGATGTTTTAAGACTGTTTTCCATATGATCCTGATGTTATTAAGTCAGTTTCCATTGATTATTTCTTGTCTTATTTTATTCGGTTTAAATATGTTTTTGGTCCTTGCAACCATGTTTCGTTTTGATTTTAGTCCCTATAATTTTATTTTTTTATTTATACCCTTGCAAATTCTAACAAGTTTTAAAAAAGTCATTTATGAATCTTTTTTAGTAAAAAAATGGTGACATGGCTAATTTAGATGAAGTTGCACATGGTGACTGTGTAATTGTTGTTGAATAGACTATATTTAATATATAAAATTAAAATGCATTTTATTAACTCATTTAATTATTTAATTAAAAACTTAAAACTAATTAATTAATTAATTAACCAATTAAATAATAAAAACTCAATAGTTTTCATCTTCAACACCAATTTTTTAATAAAAACTCAACAACCTTCATCTTCAACCCTAAATTTTTTATCTTCAAATCACAAATTCTTATATCTAGATCCAAACCCTAAACTCCATTTCTTGTGTTTTTCACCTTGAGAATATTATTTGTCCTTGTGAGTGAGGGGTAGTAGAGGACCACACAGTTTTTGTCTTATATGTCAATGTTCTCAACCTCTCAGCTCCAAGCATAATGCAATGTCCTTCGCATATGTTCAATTATCCATCACAAATTGGTGTTATAGCCCCCCACATTACTTGGAGCATTAAACCTGTTGAATCCTTTACATTACAAAAAACACGTGAAATTTAACAAATAAATGCACAAAGTTGTGTTTGATTATAATTAATACTAAAACTTAATATTCTTAAATAAAATAAGCAAACTATAAGTTACCTAGTTATTAAATAATAACTCAATGTAAAAAGAAAGATAATTCTTATTTCTTAAAGTCATGAATCATATTAGACTTAACTCATTCTTAGAAAACTATTGGACGTGGTTCGTGGATATAAACAATTGGCGCCCTGAATCAATAGGCTCTAGTTTATATTGAGTCTATTTCATCCTTATTACATCAACTTGGAAGGTGATTTATAAACTCTTCTTATAGAACTGTATGTATTTTCAGGTCAAATGACGAGTTCATTATATATACTATGAAAAACCTTTATGGCATTTACATATTAGTTATGCAACATCCGAGACAGATATAGAGTTGGGTAAGGATATGATAGGATATAGACAAGATACATGTATCATATCATGTATTTAATGGACAAATAATAGCAAACATGTTAACATTATTTTATCATATCATATTTTTAGTACACACCTTATAATGACACGATACAATACATATCATATTGAAATAACAAAATTGCTCTTGTAAAACAATTTCATATTTTATAAATTAATTTTTAAATGTATATAAATTAACAAAAATATTAAATAATTAATTAAATAATTAAAAAAAATCCATTAACACTACTAAGTAAGTAATCTCAATTTAAAAAAAAAAATCACGACTAACTAAATAGTTCTACTATATATATTAGATAAGCTAAATAAAGATAAAAAATATATATATTATATGTACAAAACTATCCTTGAAATAAATTATATTTAATGTTAAAATATTTAAATAAGTATTCATATTATTGTAATTTTTAATAATAATTTTATTTTCAAATATTCTATATTAATTGAATTATTAATATTTTATTTGTAAATTTAATTTCAAAATCCTTTTTTTTTATATTTATATTTTATTATATATTTGATTTCATTTTTATATATTTTAAATTATATTTTATAAGGATAAATCAGTAAGTTATTTTTATCCTATCATGCTAATTTTTATCTCGGTTTAAATTTAGGATAAGAATTTTGACTAGATAGACAAGATGGAAAAAATTTGAGGATTAACTTATAATATGGTGTCTCATGAAACACTAGATTGAAGCGTGATATAATACAATTATCATATCATGTCTCTTATAATGCGCACCAAACGAACCATCTCCATAAATGTTACTTATAATATTCAAATATGTGTTAACTTGACATCGCATGTTGAGATATAATCATATGTCTCTCACATAATAACCTCAATAATACTTTGATTATTTTGAAAAGACGAAACAAATTATATTAAAAATAGGTCATACTAACAAGTGCCCAAAGGACACTTATAAGGAACCAAAAAAAGGAATTAAAAAAAAAATTGAATAAAAAACCTCATTTTTTACAAATTCAAAGTATGAATACACAATTTTCAAGATTTTATTTTTACATTTGGATTCATAACAAGTGTCCGAATGGTACTTGTTAGTATTTCCCAAAAAGATATTCTAAGCACAAGGTGTGCCAAAAGTATAAAATATAAAATGATTACACACACGACATCCTCACCCACAAAAAGGGAGTCTCAAAACAACTGAAATGACTTCTAAAAAGTCGAGCATAATATAGGATGTAAACACCATTGAACGAAAAAAAAAAAAAAAACATTTGCCTCTAAATTTGAACCAACACCATGAAATGAATTCAATATTATCTATAACTTGATCAACGTTAAAAGTTTGTTCATGAAAAATAGCTTGATTCTTCATGTTCAAAGTTGACCAAACCGTTGCTAACCAAATAAGATTAATGTCTCTAAGTTGCTAAATTAAATTGTGTGATCCAAAGCACGATTTGGAAGAGTACACGTAATATTCTACCACTTCAAAATAGTCTCCCACATTACACTCGCCACAAGGAAATCAAAGAACATGATTTTATGCATCTTCATCTACTTTGTACCCCCAACACAAAATCTTAAATTTGAATTCAAAGAACCTCGCTTCAATAAGTTATCCTTTGTGAGTAAACGATTAAAAAAGATCCGCCACATAAAAAAAGATACATTTAAAGAGACTAATTCATTTTAAATAACTTTAGAAGATAGATGTATTTCACAACATTCAACACTAAACAATAATACTTTTGATTATATGCAAATAGTTGAGAATAATATTATATTATTTAATAGATCTCACTATGAGTAAAAAGAATAGATCTCACACATAAGTGACATTCTACTATTATTCTAAAGAATTTATTATTTAATTTGATTAATTCTAAGTAAACAATAAAATCGATCTCTCTGAGAGCTCACTCAAGCACGTCGACCATGCATTCAACAACTTTGAAATCCCATCAACACCGATCTCAACGTAAAAGAAAGGTGATGTTAACATATCATTTAAAATATTTGTTAAAAATAATAATCTCTAAAATATTTTCAAATATTGTTTTTGATATCTGCTTTTAAGTCGATTCATGTTTATCATTTAAAATTTTTAATTGTTTTTTTCTTGTATATTTAAGATATTATAAGATGTCTCTTAAAAAAACTATAATTTTTAACAAATAATAAAAAAATTTAAATTTTTGACATTTAAAAATTCATATTTAATTCATCTCTTGTAAAACAAATTAAAATTTTTATGAGGAAAACTCTTATAATATTTTTAACATGTATGAAAAAAATAATTCAAAATATTTGAATGATAAACATGAGTGGATTAAAAATAGGAACCAAAAATGAAACTATAAAATTCTTTGAAGACTAAAGTTGAAGAACTGTTTTATCATTAGACTAAAAATAAAATTTTAAAATTTTATAGTGATTAAAAACTTATTTAATCTAAAATATAAAAGTATTCTTATATTGAAAACACTAAATTTTAAATTTTTTAGAATTTAAATGCACAACTTTAATTTTATACATATTCAATATAATTTTTTTTTATAAATATTTTTAGAACACATATTAACATTTTAAATAGAAAATAAAAAACAACGATGTTATGTTATTGGAAGAGACATGAGTGCTGAAGAAGAGAATGGCCAAGGAACGTCCTCAACTACAGCAACAATGTCGGAGTGACTGACACTGATAAAGAAAGGTTCATATTTGAAAAGCACGTATCTTCTCCAAGTAAAGTCGGTAGGACCGTTAATATAATGATGACCATGTAAAAATATAAAATAAATATTGTCGACATTTCATTAGACCAAACTAAGGGATATTAGACGTAAAAATAAAACTAAGGGCTATTTAGCTATGAAGATACCTCCATCGAATTAGACATGCCGTGTTCCACACATTAATACGACACTCTTGCAATATCCTTAATAACTCTCAACAAAAAAATTAATTTATCTTTGAATTGGCACACCTTAGCCATCTCTTTGACACATTTTTTATATGGATTAAAAATTTTAAGATTTATTAAAGTAATGATAATTAAAGATATTAAATTTAATTATATTATATTTAAATTTAATAAAAAGTAGATGAATAAATAAAGGTAAAAAAATTATAATTTCTTGTTTTTATCTTTTTATAATAAAATAAATTATTCAATTTAAATCAACGTATATATTTTGATTTTCAATTTAGATCTTTTATAAGTAAAGTTCGTATTTTATTTAATATAATAAATAAATAAATATGTATCAATATTGATGTCTTATATGTTTTAATGTCATCGTGTTCGTATATGTGTGTTCTCAGTTGTCATGTGCCGAAGTGTATTTTTTATGAGTTTTGATTCTCTCAATCTAAATCTCCTTCAATTACTCTTAATCCTTTATATTTCTTTTAATTTTACTTTTTTTTCAAAAAAAAATTGTTGGATTGAAATTTTATATTTTATAGATCATGTATATGAAGTTTTACACAAATACAAAATCATTTGATATATTATTGATACTTATAAAGATTAACGGTATTTAATAAAAGTGCATTAACTTTAATTTTGATGTATATTAATAATATATCAAATGATTTTAGATTTATGTAAAATTTTATATACGCAATCTAATGTAAACTTTCAATCCAACAAAACAAAATTGAAAAACAAAACATAAAATTAGAATAAATTGAAAATACTGGAGAAAATTTAAAAACTCGTCATTTATACTTATTTAGTGCGCAAAGATCCACGATTCTTCTACCACGCCGGTGATGGTCATGTTCATCCAGTCCAAATGCACATGCTCACTAATGAAGGAGCTCCATTTTTTTATAATATATTATTAAAATGTGGATGAAATTTTTTTTTGGTTAAATATATTTTAGTGCCAAAAAAATTATTCACTTTTAGTCCTTATTTTGATTTTAGATGGATTTTTTTAGGGATTAAAAGTATCAATTTTTTACAAGTTTTTTTTTAAATAGAGACTAAAGTTAAATAAATAAAATTTATGACTAAAAAATTGATTTTTTTTATAAAAATTAAAAATAAAATTTTGAAATTTTATAAGATTTAAAAAAATTATTTTATTTTTTTAATTATTAAAATTACAATTTTTTATTACAAAATCAACTTTTAAAATTAAAATAGAATCTCTAAAACGTTTAAACGGTCTCTTCTTTGTCTACTTATTAACAATAGCAATTGAAGCATTGAAATTGTTGCAGGGACTTGTGGCTTGCTATGGATTTTAGTTTTTCCAAGACAAAGTGTGTGGAAAGCTCGTGGTGTCATTCTGACCAATATTTGAGACTAATATAAAATTCAATCTATTGTCATACTACAAAAACTTAACTTATTGTAGAAAAAAGATACAAACACAAACTTAATTTATTATGGAAATTATTTTGTACAATTTTATAATTGAGCGTGTTAATAATGGAAAACATAACGTGTGCTTATAATATTCCATTTTAATTTAAGGCTTTTAAAATAAAAAAATAGAATAAAGCAAGTGTTGTAGAAATCCAACCAATCATTAGTTATTTTATAGATTTTATTTTGGTATCTTAAGTTTATTTGTTTTATTTTAGTCTCTTAAGTTATAAATATTAGATATTTTGATTTTTTAAGTTATTTTGTTCTGTTTTAATTTTGTAAATTACATATATTTTAATATCTTAAATTATAAAAATTAGACACTTTCGTTATTTAAGTTACAGCGTTAAACACTATTAGAATAGATCAAAGTGTATATAATATTTATAACTTAAAGGATTAAAGAATCAAAAAGCCAATTTAGTCTATTTTATTTAAGCAAACTATGTATCACGAAAAGATCTGTATTACGGAAAGACAAAATAAAATCAACCTTTATATCCACAATTTTTTTAAATCCCTCTTTTTTTTTTTTATTAAAGAGTTTATTGGTAAAACTCATACATACATATATATGTAAAGAAGTGAGAAGTTATATATTCAAACTCAGGTCTCAACATATCAATGTCTCTACCATTTAAACTGCACTTACGAGATTCTCCTGCCCTTTTAAATTGATAGAAAAAATAACGTCGGAACTTAATTGAAGTAACAATATCAATTATAAGAAAGGGGGGTTTGAATTATAATTGCCCCTTTTAAGAATTTCCTGTTTAAAACTAAACAGTTTACTCAAGATTGATCTTGGTAATACGAGGATTAATCTTGGTTAGTGTAAAAACAGCAATAATGATTTTATCAATGAAAAAACTGATTGTAATGCATGTAATAAATAGAGATAGAGATAGAGAGATCACTCAAGCATGTATCCTGGTTCACCCAACCTTGGGCTACGTCCAGTCCTCACAAATGTGAGATTTTCCACTAATTGCTCAAGGCAAGATTGTTCTTGGTTGTTACACAACTTTCGTAGATCAATCTTGATCTTTACACAACTTCCACCTTTCTACCTTAGAAAGGATTTCCAGATTTACCTTAGCCTATTCCAGTAAGGATTTCACAAATTACCTTTTACAACATAAAAGGATTTCTACACACTTCTTAAGCTATGATGATACACTAGCTTTGAGTTACAAAGTAATGATGATGAAGATGTTTAGAATCTGAATATTACTCAACTCTTGTTTGAGAAATAGATTCTGAAACTTAAGACTAGATTGTTACTGATTTCACCACAACACAAAGAAAAAGATTTGCAAGCAAGAGAATGATATTTGAGAGAGCTCGAATATGAATGTAAGATTGATGCTTTGCTTGACACTTTGAGTTGTGTCTTGTTCTTCACCTTGATGCTGCATTTATAAGCTCCAATGGATGTTAGGACAGCTCATATAGCCGTTGTAATGAAGCCAGCTGTCATAGGACAGTAAGTGAACTGAAGCAGGCCAAAAGCAAGAGTGAAGAAACTGAAACCAGGATTGTTCTTGCAATCCAGGATCGATCCTCAAATTACTTAAGTATGATCTGACTTTGTACTCGATCCAGTACTGTTTTGCAGAGGTTGCTTGTGTGCTTTTTTGAGTCAGTTGTGCAGCCTTGATTTGATAGTGCAACTGTACTTTTACAGCCTGTTCCTGTACTTGCGTTTGTACAACATGAGGAATGATCTTGCTTCTTGTAATCCTTCATGAGGCTTGTCTTTTATTCTTCCAACTTGGGCTGATTCTTTTTTAGGCCTTTCCTAGCTTTATTCTTGATAAAGATATCAGATTGACAAAGCTTCTTAGATTGCAGTCTTCAGCTCAGGATTGATCATTCTTGATACTGCAGATCAATCTTCGTTGGAAGTCTGGCAGAGTTGATCAATCTTCGTTTTGCAAAAGTCTGGCAGAATTGATCAATCTTCGTTTTGCAGAAGTCTGGCAGGATTGATCATTCTTGATTCTGAAGATCAATCTTCGTTTTCAGAAATCTGGCAGGATTGATCTTTGCACTGCTGTTTTTGCTTGCTTTGATTTTAATGATATTTGATTTGAATTGCTTGGTACCTATCTTGTTTAACACACTCAAATACACAAGTTAAATACCAAAACACTTAGAATCATAATTATAATTCTTAATTAACATTTTGTTTGTTTTCATCAAAACATTAAATTGAGATTTTGTCTCAACATTGATAAATAGAGAATTATATATGGTTCACATTGATTTATTGATAAAGGATTGTAAATGAATATATGAAATGTTCTATTTGTTGAGAATTAACTATCTAACTAGTTATTAACGATCACTAATTAACTCTTAAGGTAGTTATAACTAACACCTAAATAAGTGATTACTAACTCACTAATCATCGATTTTTCTGTTACCCTCCCTCAAGTTGACACTGATACAATCACAATCAAATTGAATTAAATTCATCTGAAATATTATAACGCAAAGCAAGAAAGAGAAGCTAAATCTATAGCGAAGAAGACAAAATCAATGCAGTTGACTCTTGAATAGGAAGATAAAGAAGAAAATGATTTGAAAATGATTTGCTGTTGATGATAATAATGTCTTCTTGTATTAGACATATTAATAAATTAGTTAATAAGTTAGTTATACAAATTAATAACACTAGTTAATTAGTTATTTATACTAATTAATTATTTTTTATTGACAATATAAAGCTTATGTATTGTTTGATGTAAATCATTCCATTATTATTTAATATGATTTCTCATCAATAATTTCTATTAAGAAAAATAATACGATCTCAAATTATTCCCCAATATTATTTCTGAAATTGAGAAAAATTTCACATTCTTCTATCATATATCACATTTTCATTGTTGCAACCTCACAATCACAACATTTTTCGAGAACAGCATAATCAAAAGAATTACATCAATAATTTTCGTTCATTTTCCATGCATATTTCAATGAGGTGGATGACCCTTTTGATTTCAACCTTGGCGCGTCATCAATGCTATTGGCAGGTTGTTTAAATTGTTGCAACTCTCCATCCTTCGTCCTTTATAAGGGAACATGTGATTACTTTTGGACAACGGAAACAATTAACGGTGAGGAGATAATGAAGGCCAAATCAAGAATCATAGAGTACTGAAGATTCTCATCAAAGATTATTTTTTAGTGGATTCGTCGACTCAAATTTCATTCTTTTTATTTTATTCGACGTTTTAACTTCTATTCATAAATGAGGTGGATGGTTAATAACATTTTATTTTATTTTTAGTTTAATTGGCATATTTAACTTCTATGGATAAAGATGATGAATAGTAAAGCAAATTTCCTTCATAATTTATAGCATTATTGGTATTTTATATTTTTATTAGCCAATATATATATATATA
>JBBPBQ010000003.1:39129949-39195923 GCA_037974755.1 Cicer yamashitae
ATGTATTAAATTTGAATTTTTATATTTCAAACATTAATAGTACTAATAAAGGATATGCATAAAAAAAATAATAAATAGACCTAATAAATTGAAAGAATATTTATATTTAAAGATAATCTTTAAATATAATTAAAGATAAAAATAGTAATTAGTTATAATAATTAATTATTTTTTATTAGCTATATAAATCTTATTTATCATTGTTTGTGCAAAAACAACTATTAACTACTTATCAACAACCACTAATTAACTCTAAAAGAAGCCATAACTAACACATGAGTTGAGTAAGTGATAAAAAGAATAACTTTTATAAAAAGTAATAAAAAAATATTTTTTTATATTTTTAAATATATTAATTTTTGTTTGCCTTAATTTTTTTTTGTTTCTCTGATTTTAAATATAAAAAAAATTAAATCAATAAAATAAATATATTTGATTTATATTTCAAACTAAATGTATTACTTTTATTGATTTAGTTTTTTTTTATATTTAAAATCAGAAAAAATATATAATATCATATTTGTATGTGACACTAGTGGGTGGAAGTATTAAGAATCAAATTAAATTATCTCGGTTTTCGGTGCACCGATTATTAGAATAAAAAATTTATAAATGGCAATGTATCAGTCTAAAATGCATACTCACATGTGAGTCAGGAACCAGAACACAAGAAAATGCAGCAGTTGCATGTGGATTGTCTTTGTTCTTATTTGTGTTAAATTAAAAAGAAACAAAATAAAGCCACATAGAGGCGCGCAGGTCCAATAAAGACAAAACGTCTTTGGGATTGGCCAAATTTTTACAACATTTTTTACTGACTTTTACCTTTAATTAACTTTCTATCTTCAACCATTATATTTTAATAACTGTTTTAGCCAAAAATTTCTAACCAAACTATACAGCATGTGACATCAAAGGTATCTTAACAAACTCCCATGTGTATATCAAATCAATCTTAACAAACTTAAACGGTTGAATTATTGTTTAGGAAGTTATAGTTAGTTTATTTAGAATCCAATATTCAATCATTAATATTTTTAAAAACTCATTAAAATATATCAATTGCATGTGAAGTTGATCCTTATAATTTTAATAGGAGATATAGTATACTCCCTCAAAAAATATCTTTGTATAATTGATTTCATCGATCATTTAATACATATCTTAATTTCTTTTTGTTTTAGTTATATACTTGGAGATACCAAGCCGTGCATAGGGTCACCAATATTCATTTTCAAAGCAATTTTTGTTATTGAATGAAATTCATACGGATAATATAACACTAAATAAAAAAATTTAGTTAGTTAAATTTACATGACATGAAAATTACATGACATTCGATCGAGTGCCTTGAGAAAATGTTGTACCAAAATTTATTATATCATTGATTTCATATTACAAAAAAGATTTGAAAGGAGAAGGGTACCAGAGGTGAAATATTTTTTTAATTTGAAATCCACGGTAGTTTTATTCCCAATAGGTCTACTAGGATATCCTTTAGCTTTAATCCTTTGGACTCACCATGCAGCTAATTCCCAATTTGGTCGATTGAGCATAGTTTTGATCTTTAGTTCTCAACGTCTCATTTAATGATTTCATAAAGATTCAAATTTGGTGTTCAAGTTTTTCTCATTAGGAGGAAGTTATTTTCACTCAACTACTACCTTATTGGTAGAGAGGAGAGATTTTAATGTAAGAGAAAGATTTAATCAATACGATTAGAAGTGTATACATTTATCTTTTGTTTCCTCAAGATGCCTATATAGTATTAAAGAGAATCCAAAATTAAGTTAGGAAAAACTTCACTTACCTTCCCTAGCTACATTTCCAAACAACCATACATTAAATGATTATCTTAATAACCATAGAGTGTATATTAAATTTCTCTTTTTAGGAAGTATATACTTATTTATGAGTGTTCATTGAAAAACAATTACACAAACAACTTCGGTTGACGTTTAATTAAGGTACTCAAGCCTCTTAATTAAGAGAATTGTTGTAAACTATTAGTTGACACGTGCAGAGGTTAGGAGCAAATTACTTTCACTCGACTATTACCTTATTATTAGGGAGTGTTATGTTAAAGTGTGAGTGGTTAAATTTTATAATGATAAAAACGTAGTAAATGTTGGATATATAAAATTAATGACGCATATACCTAGTATCTTAAATTTTAAATTTAGATATAGTGTTAAATTCTCTTGTAATTTTGGAGTATTTGATTGGTTGTTGTTCCGCAAAAATTTTACTTACCTCCCCTAGCTACATTTACAAACAACCAAACATCGAAAAATAATTAAAAATTGAGCTAATTATAAATTACTTAAGTCTCTTAATTAAAAGAATTATTGGAAACTATTGGTCGACACATGGATCGTTGAGATATAATATCTTAGTTAATGAATATTAGAAAATAATACTACCTTTTGCCGTAGGAAAAGTCTAAAGGCACAGTAAGTAAGATATGGATTGGTTAATCAAACCAAAGTAAAATAAAGATAAGATTTGCTAAGCTTAATTATAATATTATCTAAATATAAAACGGTCAGAGATGTAACCTAAGTAAGGGATAATATAAAATAAAAACAAGATTAACGTAATATAAGGAAGTAGGGTATAATCTATGCAAAACAAACTCAATAACACTTAAATGAGATAAGATAGATTTTTTTAGCTTAACTAATATTTTCGGTTCAAACTTAAATTTGGACATCACCAATGTTAAACTTTTTAATAAAATTTTGAGTCACACAAAATTAGAGAAATTAATCTATACAATTACACACGGATGATATTTGATTTAAATATTATTTTTATTTATATTTAATTCATGCTCATAATAATCTATGCAAACAGGGAACGATGGCCTTTCATTTTCAACGATTGGGGGCAGTTTGGTAATAACATGAGCAAGTAGCAACATTAAAGGCCAATAGCCGCATGGCCTTGTGCTCAAACCGTGTCTCTTTCTTTTGGGGTAATTTCTAATTAGGTTTGCCATGTGTTGCTTTTATACACTCTTTATTCAAAACGATTTTGTCTCTTGTGTGAATGAATGACTCTAATATGAACAACATTGTCTTTTTATCTTTGATTCGATATTGCTTTTATAGAAGTAACCAATAAAAAGGTCTTCATTGAAATTTGTGAAAAGGAATCTGATACATACCTCAGAATGGTTTTAAAAAGTTCTTTCATAGTTTGATATATGGTACGTGTAGCTTGTCTAAATATTTTTTGAGAAAAAAAATAAAGAGAATCATTGAATCAATTTATTTTCCAAAATGTGTAAAAGAAATCCATTTAATGTATATAGAAAGAATAAAATAGTTTTAGGTTATTGTGAAATTATACATAATATGTGATTTCTTTGATAGAAATATGTATTGTAAAATAAATGTTATAATTTGATTGTTTTAGGGTAAAATAGTTTTAACTATAGTGCTTGTGTGTGACATCTTAATATAGAATTTTTTGATAATTATAGTATATATATGTAAGTAACAACAAAAACTAATTTTAAAAAGTAATTAAAATAAATTTTAAGTCTCTCTACATATTTTTTTTATTATATATAAGGATAAGAAAATTGAACGCTCGAGACAATGTTTAAGGAATTTCAATATTTATAACTTATGTTACAATATTAGTTGATAATTAAATATTTTATTTTGACCACAAAAGCATAAATAATTATATAAATAATTTACTATATATATTTTTTTAATAAACGATTCCTTAATCTATACACAAATACTTTAAACGACTAAAATTTTGAAATAAATAGAGTATTAGATAAGTGTCATATGATTCTTTGAAGTGAGAAATCCATTAATTCTTAAATAAAATTTGTTTAAATTTTTTTTTACGTATTTCTTTTTAAGGAAACTACCGTAATTACGTGCTTTAGCAACTTAATGGTTTCACTAAGTATTCTCTTAAATTTCGATCATATGTATGAGACTAATTCCCGTTCAAATAACTTTCTCTTATTGAAGGAAGAGAAAACTCTCTAAGAATAAAAGATAAAGGAGATAGACTAAATCTTGTTATGATATTTTATTGAGTTCATTCAATTGGCATTCCTTATGGCGAGTTAATTTCTATTTTTATGAATCCTATGTCAAGTGTACGCATATCAACTATTGAGAATGACATAAATGCACATCCTAACAAGTGAGGTATAACTAATAACTAAATAGAAATGGTATAAATAAATTAAAATTCTAAAACTTCTATTAGTTATTCTAGAAGTCTTTTATCCAAATGATTCATGATTTTACTTGCTTCAATTGTACTTGCTACAAAATTATAACACTTTAATTTTTAGTTGAGATTGTTAAATTTTAGCTGAGATTTGAATTGTAGTTTATTAGGTTGTGAAAGATTAACCCTTTATATTACATCAAATTCGTGTTTGTAAACGGCAATAATTTAAACTAAAAGGAAAATTAAAAAAAATTACATTGACAAGCAAATCAAATATGACATATCGAATAAAAACACAAATGAGCATAATGCAATAAGATCTTGAAATATATAGCAAGACATCCTCAAAGTTGTAATTGTAATAACAATAATAAAAAGCCCTAATTTTCCATGCCCTGACAAAGAAAAAAATAAATTTAAGTAACCAATATCTTTTTTTATGGTAAATAAAAGTTTAGAAGAGTTGGATCTTGATTATTCATCAAGGACAAAACAAATATTAAAGCTTAAAGAATGCTAACATAAATACTTAAAGATGATTCACAACGAAATCCTCACTCCAACCATAAAAGTTGAACCAACAACGCTTGTATGAGGTACTCTCGTGAGTTCCATTTTGTCATAATGAGGTCACTCAAGGAAGGAAAAACAAATGTCTCATTGTGAATGTCAATTAAGTTTTCAATGTACTATTTTTTTTTCCTTCCCATTATATATACCTTCCAATTAATACCATGTACATTACTCTCAAATACATTATATTTTACTTTGTATTTATGATAGTGAAAAAACACACAAATAATTAATAAAGATACCTATAAAAAAAGTTAATAAAGATAATTTGATAAAATTATAATTATTCTTCTTTTATTTATAATATTTTTTAACTTGCGTGAAATGATTTAGAGTGATTTTTAATATAAATAGTTAACTATTTACCGATTCACGTACAATATTAATCCATCTTTTTGTTTATTAATAATAATTTTTTTTTTACAAATAAAACATGATTTTTACTTTTTTATAATACATTAATAAATGAAAAAAAATAATTTCTTACTTTTTTTTCTAAAAAATCATTTTTGATTTTACAAAATTTATAAATACTAAACTAATTTCTTTGGATCAACACAATTCAAGAACAAATCACTCAAACAAAAATATAAAATATTCATTTGAAAAGTTATCATTGTCTACTAGACACTTTGTCATACACAACAAACATGAATTGAACCTTAAACAATATATTGATTTGGTTACATCAACCGAAAAAAAAACATTTTTTTTTGAGTTTAATTTCATTGACCTAATCCATTAACTAACCTTAAAAAGAGGAAGAAATATTAAAATTTCAATAAGTAATTAATAATTAAATATTATATATAGGAGTGGAGTATTATTAATATTAATATATATTTTTAATTATTAATTTTAATTTTGGGGAGATTGAAATTTGGTTCTTTTTAAAGTTGAAAGGTGAAGCCACATCTTCCATGTTCACCAGCCGCCTGTAAGACGAGGAAGGAGGAGAAAAAGAAAAAGAGAAAAAGGGTGCTGTGCTGCATTTTTCACCCTTTTCCATAACCTAAATTCAATTCTTCTTCATTTTCCATTCCAAGATTTATTTTATTTATCCTTTTTCTTTTTCCCTCCTTCTCTTACAATCATAACAATCCCAATTTCAAATCCCTCAAACTCATATTCTTCTTCTATTCACTCTCATTCATATTTGTGTTTTTGATTTGAGATTACTTTTCTCACTTTGTTGAGAAATTAAAAAGCAAGAACCTTGTAAAGACCGTCATTGTGAACAAGGTTTTCCTAATTATTCTCTCTCCCTTGTGGGGTTGTTGAAAGTTTCTTCCTTTTTCTATTTTTTTTTGTTATTTTCTCCATTTCATTTTATTTATTTATTTTTCCTCTTTATGATATCTATGTTAATGTCTGTCACTACCAATCTATCTATTTATCTTATCCAAATCAAACCACTTTGTGTTTTCATTTGCATTGTTTTATTTTGTACTGTTGTTGTCATCATTCTTAGTTTTATCAGAGAACAAAAAAAGGGTTAGTTTGTTTTGTTGGTCTTAGTATATATAAGTACCTAAGTTGTGTTTACTTCTATTGTGAAATTGTCACTATATCTCTCTGTTGTTTTTATTGTCGTAGGTTGTGTTGTTTTTGTTGTTGTTTTTTCTTAGTACTCATATTTTGGTGTTTGTTCTTGTTTTGTGCATTTTGCTTGGGACAAGTTCAGTATCTAAAGTAGGAGGGTGAAAAAGTGAGGAAGAAGAAAAATGAAGTATGTGTTGGTGACTGGTGGTGTTGTTAGTGGACTTGGGAAAGGAGTCACTGCTAGTAGTATTGGACTCCTCCTTCAAGCTTGTGGTCTTCGAGTTACTTCTATCAAGATTGGTATTTTTCTTCTTCTTTGGATTCCACTCTTTCACACACGCCCTCTTTTAATAATAGATAGAGAACAAACAAACACATAAATCTGTTTATTTATAAATAATACATATAAATCACATACATACACACATGTTTGTGTAATATATGTAATTGTGTGTATATATTTATCAATGAAATTGTCAATGATGTGTCGGTTCAATGGTAAGAGTTTGACCTTATAATCTTAAAAGACGGAGTTCAAATTCCAGACAGTTGTAATATAACCATTAGTATAACTTTGATTAATAATAATTTTTTTGTATCAACAATGAAATTGCCATTTAGTTGATTGGTTCAATGGATTGACAATCATCCCTTGGTTACATGAGGTTTCATGTGATTGAAACTCTTGTTGAACAAAAGGGGTTTTTCTTTGTGAAATATATAAAGGGGCTGACTAGTTTTCTCTTTTTGAGCTGAAGTAACTTTTTTTTTCTTTGATGTTTTCTTCCTGGTTTTGAGGATTTGTTATCCTTTTGATGTATGTTCTTTTTTCCTTAATGTATTTTTTCTTTTATATTGACATAAAAAGAAGCAGTTTTAATTTTGTGCTCAGTATTTCTCTTCCATACTATAAGAAAAGAAAATATTGTCTTTCCATTTAATTATTATTATTACATTATTATTATGTAAAGTACCTTTTCTTGTTTTAATTTTGTTTAAATTTATTTATCATTTGTAGATCCCTACCTGAACACTGATGCCGGGACAATGTCTCCTTTTGAACATGGAGAAGTGTTTGTTCTAGACGATGGCGGTGAGGTAAATAGATTATTTTTTTTTTCCTATCCTAAGGATGCAAATTACTAGCTTATTTTCATGAATTTGATGCACAATTGAGATTTATAGTAACATGCCATTAGCCATTTTGTTAATCTACTTATGTTATTTTTTCCCTCTTGCTAACTCTTTTTTTTATTGTCATTTTACATGAAAGTACAGACAAATATATCTCTTGTTTGTTCATTTAAGTTCTAGTTTGCAAATTTTTATTCATTGTTTTATATGTGTTGAAGGTTGACCTTGATCTTGGAAACTATGAACGTTTCTTGGACATCAAATTAACCCGCGACAACAATATCACTACTGGAAAAATATATCAGGTGAACAAACCGCCTCTACATGTATTTTTCTTTTGTTTTTGACTAGCCATGTCTAATTGATTTTGGATTTTTGTTTGAATTTTTTTAGTCTGTTATCGAGAAGGAAAGAAGAGGAGATTATCTTGGCAAGACTGTTCAGGTCTGTTTAATCATTTTTATTTTTCATCTTCGAATCTACTTTTAATCGTTGTTGGTGTCTCGGGTTTTTAATTTGTCTTTGCTTTTTTGTAGGTTGTTCCACATATTACAGATGCCATCCAAGATTGGATAGAGCGAGTAGCGAAGATACCAGTCGATGGAAAAGAAGGGCCTGCTGATGTTTGTGTCATTGAGTTGGGTGGAACTATAGGTAAATAATTAAAGGACATAGGAATAATGTAATATAGTATTGTGAAAACTTTATTTAATTAAAATGATATAAATTAATTTTCTCTAATGCAGGGGATATTGAGTCTATGCCTTTTATTGAAGCACTTGGACAATTTTCATACCGTGTAGGTAATGCTTGTCGTGCCTAAAACCTCTTGCTAATTTACATAAGCCAATTTGTTTTTCTTTGTTTTTTTTGGTTTACTTGAGTGAATAAATCTTTTAATTAAACATTTTTCTATTTATTTTGTAGGTCCTGGCAACTTCTGTTTGGTTCATGTCAGCCTGGTTCCGATTCTCAATGTTGTTGGCGAACAGGTATATTGTAAAATATGTTATCATTTTGCAATATTATTCCAGTTATAATGCTAATATAAAATTGAAATTTTCTATTACCGAAATGGAATATTGTTGGTTGCATCTTTGCAAGTGGTATGATCAAAATACTTATATGAAGTTTTAATCTGCAGAAAACAAAGCCAACTCAGCACAGTGTTCGCCAACTTCGAGGATTAGGTTTATTCCCTAATCTTCTTGCTTGTCGCTGTTCAAAGGTACGTCTCTTGTCCTTATTTCCCTTTTTACTGTTCTAATGGTTCCATTTGATGACGATTAAAGAATCTATATTTTAAACTTGTCCTTTTTACCAGGAACTTGAAGCCAATACAAAGGCAAAACTTGCTCAATTTTGTCATGTGCCGGTAATATGACATTAATGCTTACAACTTTGACTTTGCTTATTACAAAAAGTCTTACAAAGTTACTAATAATCTTAAAAACACTTTTGTATCTGCAGTTATCGAATGTACTTACTCTCCATGATGTTCCAAATATTTGGCACATTCCTTTGCTATTGAAAGTAAGTAATTCTATAATCTTTTGAAACTCATTTTCATGGCTGTCTCTAATCTGCAGGAATTATATTATGAAGTTCAGTTTGTTTAACTCAGGCTATGATTAACTGAAATTTTCTTGAAAACTTGAATTGCATGCTTTTCTATAAAGTGATTTAATTTGTGTAAGATTCTGATTTTTTTTTTCTTTTGAATTAATTCTGTCACAAATAGGACCAGAAGGCGCATGAGGCAATCCTGAAAACATTAAACCTGCCAGGGTTTGTTTGACTAAACTCATTATTTTTTTGTATTGGTCTGATTTTCTGAAAATGTATTTTTAGTTATGTTATGGCAATTAACTTATGTTTCTTTCCTTGATTGAATGGCCTTGTTATTGCAGTGTTGCTACAGAGCCTAATTTGAAGGAGTGGACCGTTAGGACAAAGGTTTATGACAAATGTCATGAGACTGTGAGTCTTAAATATCTCAAATATATCATCTAAAGAAAAAAAAATCAACATATGAATAGCTATCGAGTTTTCCAATTAGGGGCAAGTGTTGAACGCACAACAATTCTGTGTTCTACAGGTTAGAATTGCTATGGTGGGAAAATACACTGGCCTTTCAGATGCATATGTTTCTGTTCTCAAGGTAATTTTCTTCCGAAATTAGTCGTCCATAATATTTTGCATTCTCTGCAACTTACATCTCTAGTACCTAATGTTACTTTCTGATCCAAAACATTATTAAAATAAATTTCATTATACCATAAACTAATATTCTTCTTTGTTTTCATATAGGCACTTTTGCATGCTTCTGTTGCTCACAATCGGAAACTTATTGTTGACTGGGTTCCAGCTGGAGATCTTGAAGATGATACCTATGGAGAGGTGATTATTAATTTTTCAGTTGTTACAAATATGTTGGTTAATATTCTGGTTTTCTTTATGTCAACCCTCTAATGATATATGTTATTGCAGGATCCGAATGCTTATAGAGCTGCTTGGAGTCTTTTGAAGGTTTCCTACTATTTCAACTGAATGCGTTTTGTTCAATTTTTTCTAATCTAATGCTATTGTTTTAATTTGTTTGGCTATATCTAAGTGTTAAATTATTTATCGGTAAATGGAATTCGCTGCAGGGTGCTAATGGAGTTCTAGTTCCAGGAGGTTTTGGCGATAGAGGAGTGCAAGGGAAAATTCTTGCTGCGAAGTATGCTCGGGAACATAATGTTCCGTATCTGGGCATTTGCTTGGGGATGCAAATTGCTGTTATTGAGTTTGCACGATCTGTTCTTGGTCTGCACGATGCTACCAGTACAGAATTTGATCCTGAAACCAAGACACCATGTGTCATATTTATGCCAGAAGTATATTCTCTTATACACCTGCACTAGTTGATAATATTGTTCCTTTGAGAACCCTAGTTAAACTGTTATTATTTTGTTGATAGGGTTCCAAGACACATATGGGCGGAACTATGCGTCTTGGTTCAAGGACAACTTACTTTCAAGTTGCTGATTGCAAATCTGCAAAATTGTAAGAATTATAAACTCAAGCTTACTTATTCATGTGTAGGCATGCCATAACCTTGTGCTTATTTGAGAGAAAAATCTCCTTTCTAACTAAAATACCATTTTCATTGGTTTTAATTGTGTTTGTTTAACCTCTTTAAATTAACCAGAATATATAAATTGATTTTTCTGATTAAAATGAGAAGCAGCTTTTAATATCTTTTGAAAAAAAATCTGATTTTTAATGAGCGTGGTATATGATTGAAGATTTAAAAAAGTGATTTTTTCTATTATAAACAAACACAAACCAGCGGCTTCTACTTCAAATAAAAATCTCTAAAAAGACTAGGTTATTTGATAATCACTTTTATCTTACTTAATCTTAACCAACGGACCCTTGATATGTTTTGGAATTCTTGATAGGTATGGTAATGCAAGCTCTGTTGATGAGCGACATCGGCATAGATATGAGGTAAATTGTGTTTGTATGCTCAAACTTTGTTTACGAGCCAAGATGATGCAACAGTAGTCACTAACAATAACTGTTACAGGTTAATCCTGACATGGTATCTCAGCTAGAGAGTGCTGGTCTATCTTTTGTTGGCAAAGATGAAACTGGAAGTCGCATGGAGGTGTGTATTTACTATTTACATGAAACTGCAATTGCACGAATCTTATGATTTGCATAAAATTAATAATTATAATTTTGGTAATTATGTGCATGACTGCAGATAATTGAACTACCTAGCCATCCTTTTTTTATTGGCGTTCAGTTTCACCCTGAGTTCAAGTCCAGACCAGGAAAACCTTCTCCACTCTTCTCAGGTATTTTCTTCAAATTCATTTTTTGATGTTGTCATGTCAATGCAATTACCAAATGTTATGCTTGTCATTGAATAAACATTATTTTTTTCTGTTGAAACTTGAATGACCTTTTAATTATTTAATTGTCCATCAAATTTGTCACAATGTGGTTCTTGTTGGTGCTATTTACCTGCACCTCTTATTAGGACTGAACTTTAAATGGAGTTTTTTTTTTATAGGCGAATGTTAGTAGTTAGTATATATGTAGGGGGAGGGAGAAATGTTGGTTAGTAGAGATTGAACCCTAGACCTCCTGCATAACTCTTTCAGTGTCCCAACCCAATGCCATTGACTGAAATTCTTTCGGTCTCACCACTATCAGAATGAGTCAGTCGTGTGTGACTAATCGTATATATCTTTATGTTAAACTTGGATGTCCCAAGCATAGTTGAAATGTTTTAATCTATGATGTTAAAATCTATCATATATCACTAGGTAGTAAGAATTAAAATCTGTTCCCTTACACATTTATTGTTGAGTATCATTGTAAATGGTTCCATTACGTTTTCTAGACATCATAGCTCGATTCAATGATCACTGAATCATATGCTAAATATAATTTCCTTGACGATAAACACAGGATTAATAGAAGCAGCTTGTGAACCGAAAAGGACAGTGATGCCGAGTAACAACCACACCAAGTCAATTATTGGAATATATAACGGACACTCGCCAATTCCGAAAGCACACCAAAATGGAAATGGCTTCAAATCATCCAATGGATCCTTAAATGGCATATACACCAATGGCAATGGTGTGTATGTGGATGGTAGTTGTTAGTCATCTATGTTTGCTGCCTTCAAATAATCATGGTTAACTATATCCAACGACATTACGGTTATCCTCGGTCACATTGTACAGTTAGTGAGTGGATAGGTCTTTTTAGCTAGGGACTTGTCTTCATTATGAAACAAATTTTTGAGTCTAACAAGGTTTTATTGTTTCCTAGTATGGTTGTGCTGTGGTGTTGCAATTGCAGCCACCATTGATTTCACATTTTTTGGTCAAAGATTGGCCAAAAACTACACTCACTTGATGATCATGCCAAATATTTGGGCTTTGGTGGCTTTTCCTTTTCTATTTAGGGTTTTTTCTTCCAAGTATACAGGTTGAAGGTGTAAAATCACTTTCAACCAAATGTCGTGTTTTGAGTGGATATTAATGTAAAACTCTTATGAGCATTGAAGTTGAATTTTGTTTGGGGCACTTGCTTTCATTTTTCTTGATTATGTATTTAAATTCTATGATGAAGTTCTAGACAACATAAATTGTGCAGGTTCCCTTACCTAGAAGATTTTGCCCAAAAGACCTCTAAAAATCATTTTAAACTGAAAAAATAAAATAAAATGGTGGTTATATGGGTGAGAATAGATGAGACTGATATAATATAAACTACACTTGGCCTAGGCTAGACCTTTTTAAATATACTAGGTTAAGAAAAAGAAGTTTGGCCAAAAGTAATCTAAAAGACTTTTTATTCTTACTAGAACAAGCTATTTAAGTAAATTTAAATAATACTATTTATTATTATTATTATTATTATTATTATTATTATTATTACTATTATTATTATATTAGACTTTTATTTTTAAATAATAAATTTGTTGATTTTTTCAATAATTTAAACATATTTGCTTACATAATTTTTTGACATATCTAAAGATATTATGTAATAATTTAAGGTAAAGTTTGATTTCCTAAAAATACATGTTATATCTCAAAATAAAGTTTAATCTCATTGATCTACTAGATAGTTAGTCTATTTAAAGATGTTAGATTACTTGTTTAAAGACGTTAACACAATAAAATTTTAAATAGGATTAACATATTATATTAGACTTTAAAAAAGGTTAAATAAACTTGAAAAATAAGTTTATGACAAATATTAGGCCGAACAAAAATCTTAAATTTTTTTGAACAAACAAATGCTATTTATGCCAAGTGTAGCTCAACTTTAACAAACAAATGCTATTTATGTAAAGTGTAGCTCAACCTTAACGTTGATTAAGGTCTAGAAAATGTAAATGGAATGGTGTTTGTGTTGCACATTGTACATACAAAATTACAATTATATCACGTGAATATCAAAATACAGACACTTTATGTGACTGTCTATATGTTTATCTTTATCTTTCTTATTTTTTCCTTTCTACCTTACACATTTTAAATATGAATACAAAAATCAAAAGATATTATATTCGACATCAAAATTTTGATGTCAAAAAATCATTTCTCCAAAATTAAAATATGGATTTTTATCATTACTCAACAGTCTACAAATCAATGTTTTTAACTTCAAATGTATTAAGAGATGAATGTAGTGTGTTTATTTTCCTCAGTTCAATTATACCATCCATTTGTTTGTTTATATAATTGGCAAGTCAGGTTGATCCTGTCTAAGAAACAAAGGGCCCATACCATCGATAATTGAACAAAATTCAAAAACTTGTCTGAAGTACATTGGACCCATTTGTTTTCCAACAATTTCTGATTCATCCCCATGTCCTAATGTTGAGTTTGACTACTAAGGGATTCCTTAACATGAATGTGACTGCTACCATGAATATCCGTGACAGTAAGATTATCATACAGTGTAATGTTACCTGCGTACCAAACAATAGACATATTCACGTTGTGTGTCCCACAAGGCTCACAATACTTACAATTTGTAAAAGAAAAAATAAATATCTCACGAACTACCAAAGTATATAACACAACTCCACCACAAAGGAGGAGACAACGGCGCTCGCAGAAGATTAAAAGATACTTTTTTTTTTTGACATCCACGAGAGAAAGAAAATAAAGAAATTTAATTAGATTTTGAAAAAAGAACTTGGTTTAATTTTTTCTTTTTAAAATGGGCCAACTCATCCTCATTTTTAAATTGAATTAAATGGACTGAATCAAAAAGGCTTGATTGTTTTTACAGTGTGTTTTTTACAATATGACCTAGACTGAAATAGGGGCCGACTGGCCCGACCCTGAGCCTAATTTGATAGCTCTAGTTAGAATAAAGAAGTGTCTCATATGGTGGTTCAATGTTTAAAATTAAAATAATAATCAATAATATTCTTTATAAGTAGAAGTTAATGGTATTACTCTTTCTCACAGATGAAACAATGACTCAATTAGTGACTTAGTGTCATTGTGAAAATACTTTTTCGGTACGCACCAATTTTTTTTTTAAAATTATTTAATTTGTTTATATTATTTTTAACAGATATGGATAAATCACTACTATCATGTGATAAAATAGACGTAGATACTACTAATATTTTCACCACAGATCAGGTATGAATGATTGTAATTAATATTAATATTGTAAGAAAACTATTATTGTGATTAATTAGTGTAACTTAATTTATACTATATTATATTTAAGCTATTTGATACACGAGAAACTGTTGTAAATTGAGCTAGGGAGATTGATATTAAAAACGTAGTGATTGTTATCATCACTAGATAAGATAAAGATACCGGAGAGAGAGAAAGGAGGAACAAATTAATATTGTGTTGATAGTTCAACTCGAAGTTCAACAAAAAGTATGGTTTCCTTTTTTAAGTTTAGATCAAAACTATTAAAAAAATGCTTTAGGATGGACAATCAGGGCCATCCCAAGGCCAAAGCTAGTAAAGCTAGGGCTTTAGGCCTCCAAAAAATATTTAATTTTTCATGTATACTTGGGCCTCAAAAAAATTAAAAAACTTAAGTAGTACAACATGTAAAAGGCCTCACAATTATAAAAAGATACAACCATTGACATATTTAATTAAAATACTTTGCATCTCATAAAACAGAAATGTAGAATTTAAATAAAATTATAGTAAAATATTGTTATTAGTATTAAAAAGGCATATACTTTTTTAATGAAGACCTTACTTTAGAATTTGCTTTAAGCCTCAATAAGTGTTGGGCCGACCATGTGGAGAGTTAAAGTAATTTGTGGAGTTCACAACCATGAATTATTTGATATTTTGGAGGGACATGCATTTGTTGGACGTTTAGATGAAGAAGAGAAAAAACATGTCAATGACTAAACAAAATATAATGTTGTGCCGATGCACATACTACTCTCGTTGCAAGACCGGCACTACGCCAAAAATGACATTTTATAGCGCGCCTTTTACAGCGCTTATTAAATACAAGTGATGTTGTTCTGATATTTTAAAAATTACGGAGGATACAACAGCGCTTTTTTGAGAAGCGTTGTGAAAAAAGCGCTGTTGTAGGGTCATATAAGGTCACACGCGCTTGCACATAATGTTTACAACTCTTTTACAACGCTTTTTTCAAAAGTGCTGTAACTTGAAGCGCTCTCACATAGCCTTTTACAGCGCTTTTTGAGCGCTTTAAACACAAGCGCTGTAAAATGTAGCGCTCCCACCTAATGTTACATAGTTTTTAAAGCGCTTGTTGTTAAAGCACTGTAAAAGCCTTGCGCTTTCACATAATCAAATGACCTATTACAACGCTTTTTATACAAGCGCTGTAAAATCATTCATTTTAAATAAAAATCATTCACTTTAAATAAATAAAAACAAATTTAAAACAAATTTAATACGTTTTCCTAACCCTTCGAACTCTCATCTCCTCTACTTTGTGAACTCTCTCATTTCCTCTACTGTGCGCCCATCTACAAATTGATCTACATTGCTCCTCCTTTAAAACAAATTGATCAACGTTGTCTCAGGTACATATTGATGGAGCTAAATATCACTAGAAGGGGGGTTGAATAGGGATTTTGGCTTTTAAAAATAATTTCAAGTGTTTATGAATTTCTGTCCTCTCAGAGAGGATGCGATCTAAAAATGGTTTTTTAATCTTTTCAAATGAAAGCAGAATGAATGCAAGGAAATGTAAAGAGATAGAGACACAACTTTTATCCTGGTTCACCCAATGATGGCTACGTCCAGTCCTCACAACCTTGTGAGATTTCACTAAAGATCAAACAGATCAGCCTCTTGCAGAGGATGATTACACTTTGTGTATTCTCAAGCTTCACCAAGCTTACAATCAACTTTCAAATATTTTCAAGTACAACTTACTTGAAAATTACAGAGTGATATGAGTATGATTTGTTTTCTCTCAACTTAAACACTTTCTAAAAAGATATTTCAAAGATCTAGTGTAAGGATGTAGAAAGTATGATGAGAGGATGAATATTGCTTATGATAAACTTTAAGATTCTTGATCTTTTTCTGCAATATTTGTTGTGTGTTTAATGAAGAAAAGCTTCCTGCGTTTTATAGAGTCCTTGACAGCTCTTCCATGTGTTAAACAACTTCATGACCGTTGAGGAGGATGCATCAAATAGTCTAATGGTCTTTGAGCTGAAATTACAGAACTGCCATCCAACTATCCTTGGACCTATGCTGTCCATCCTCAGCCTAGTCCTTGGACTTTGATCTTGTGTAGCCTTTTACTTTTTTTCATTCTTCAAGACTTGTGACTTCTATTTTGAGTTTGTTTGAAGTTGCCTTTCTATATATTGACTTTGCTTTATTTTTCCAATCATCCAAGAATGAAATATAAGGCTGCCCTTAGCCTTTGCTTATGGGATGGTGTTTTGCAAACATATGACTTCTTGAAAATCCAACGTTGAACCATTCTTTGAACCTAGTACAGCTGGCCTTTTGATTTCTTTTGGTCAAATAATTTATAAAATTATTTATTCATGCTGACTTGACTTTCTTTGATGAATTATGAACATTATTTCCGCGAGGATGGCTATTCAGCTTGAAGACCCATCCTCTGACCTATCCTCCAGCTTGTACTAACCCAGATTTTTCTTCCTTTTGATCTAATTGAGAATTAACCTGTTTTCTTATAATAATTCACTCAAAAGCACAAATTAGTATTAACCACAATCATAATCTTTAAACAATTTTGTTATCATTAAAATCATTTGAGAGATTTTGTCTCAACACATATTAATACGTTGTCACTAATTAAAACTGATCTACGTTGCTCTTCCTTTAAAACAAATTTATCAGTTTTAATACGTTGTCACTAATTAAAACTGATAAATTGTTACATATTAGGTATGTTCTGTTTTGAAATTGTTACATGATATTAGATATGTTCTGTTTTGGACCAATATATATATATATATATATAGGTCATATATATCAGACTTGAAATCATGCTTATTATTTGTGTAACTGCATTTATATAGGTCATATAAAATGGACCGGAAATTGATGTCTGCCAATCGATTGACAAAAGAGTATGAAAATGGAGTGAAGGAGTTTGTTGAGTTTGCAGTAATGAATGCAAAAGATCCAAATAGAGTCGTTTGTCCTTGTTTAAAATGTTGTTTTGGAAAACGCATTAGAGCAGATGAATTGGAAGGACATTTAGATACATATGCTTCAACTGATTTTGACACAGATACATATGAGCCAGACCGAGTTGAGGAGATTGCAAAAGCAGTTGAAGAAGATCTTCGTGATTGTCCTAAAATGTTTGAGAGCTTGTTGAGTGATGCGGAGAAACCATTATATAATGGTTGTACTAAATTCACAAGACTGTCGACGATATTAAAGTTGTACAACTTAAAAGCGAGTTATGGATGGTCTGATAAAAGCTTCCCAGTCGAACCTACGAGGCTAAACAAATTTTGTGCTATATTGGTATGAGTTACGAAAAGATTCATGCGTGTGCTAACGATTGCATTTTATTTCGAAAGGAATATGAATTACTAAAGTCGTGTCTGAAATGCAATGTCTCTCGATATAAGAAGAAAGAATCTACTCCAGCAAAAGTCGTGTGGTATTTTCCTATAATACCAAGATTTAGGCGCATGTATCGCAGTGAAGAAGATTCAAAACACTTGACATGGCATGCAGATGAAAGAATTAGAGATGAAAAGTTTCGACACCCTGCAGATTCTCCACAATGGGCAAAAATTGATCACGAGTATCCTGAATTCGGGATAGAGTCAAGAAATCTACGACTTGCACTTTCTACTGATGGAATGAATCCACATGGTCTTCAAAGCATCTCACACAGCACGTGGCCTGTGATTTTGTTGATTTATAACCTACCTCCATGGTTATGTATGAAGCGTAAGTTTATGATGTTGTCTCTGTTAATTTCTGAACCCAAACAACCGGGGAATGATATCGACGTTTACTTGGCTCCTTTAATTGAAGATTTAAAAAATTTGTGGGAGACAGGTGTGGAAGTTTATGATGGGTATAAGAAAGAATGTTTCAATTTGAGGGCTATGTTGTTCGGCACAATTAATGATTTTCCAGCATATGGTAATTTATCAGGATATAGCATTAAAGGTCAGTGTGCATGTCCTATATGTGAAGAGAGTACAAATTGGATGCGGTTGAAACATTGTAAGAAGAATGTATTTCTTGGACATCGTAGATTTTTACCTTATAGTCATCAGTATCGTGGGTGGAGAAATGCATTCAATGGAAAATCAGAGGAAGATAGAGCTCCTATAACACCGACTGGATATCAAATACTTGAAAAAGTACAAGGTTTGCCCAATAAATTTGGAAAACCTTTTGCGGGAGAGCTGGTCAAAACTGGGTGGAAGAAAAAGTCCATTTTCCTTGAATTGCCATATTGGAAGTCATTGTATGTAAGACATTTTCTCGATGTGATGCATATTGAGAAAAATGTATTTGATAGTGTTATTGGTACGTTACTCAATGTACCAGGAAAGTCTAAGGATGGCATCAAGGCAAGATTGGACTTGGTCGATATGGGAATAAGAAATGAATTGGGTCCCGTAAAGAAAGGAAATCGCACATATCTACCTCCGGCCGCTCATACTTTATCCAGAAAGGAAAAAATTGTTTTATGTAAATTTGTACACGAAGTTAAAGTTCCAGAAGGATACTCTTCAAACATTAAAACTTTAGTTTGTATGAAAGACCTCAAGTTAAAAGGTTTGAAGACCCATGATTGTCATATTCTAATGGAGCATTTGCTACCAATAGGTATACGTTCAATTTTACCTGAAAAAGTTTGCCGAGCCATAACTAAATTATGTTTCTTCTTCAGGGAAATTTGTAGTAAAATGATCGATCCTCAGAAATTACCGACATTGCAGAGGGAAATTGTTGCTACTTTGTGTGAGCTTGAAATGTATTTCCCACCCTCGTTTTTTGATATAATGGTTCACCTTACTGTTCATCTTGTTAAGGAGACACAACTTTGTGGGCCAGCTTATATGAGATGGATGTACCCGATAGAACGATATATGAAAATATTAAAAGGGTACGTAAAAAGTAGAAGTCGACCAGAAGGTTGTATTGCTGAACAGTACATTGTCGAAGAAGCTGCTGAATTTTGTACTGAATATCTGTCCAATGTTGAATCCATAGGGCTTCCCATGTCTCGTCATTCGGGAAGATTATCAGGTGAAGGGATAATTGGAAAGAGACTAATGACTATATCAAGGACAGAATGGGAGCAGGCACAATTATATGTTCTGCACAATGATGATGAGGTTCAACCGTATGTTACAATACACATGGATCAGTTATCTAGTTTGAACATGAATAGGAATCAAAATTGGATCACTCGAGAGCACAATCGAAGTTTCATAACATGGTTAAAAAATCACATAAAGTCAAAGTTTGATGTAGATCCCGGTTCAATTTCACAGAGATTGAGGTGGCTGGCAAATGGTCCGAGTTTACATGTCTTTTCTTACACTGGTTAAGTAATTAACGGCTACACATTTTATACCAAAGAACAAGATGATCAAACCACTATGCAAAATAGCGGAGTCACTCTCGTAGCTGAAGCGATGCATATCTCAAGTGCGAAAGACAAAAACCCAATATATGCAAATCTATCATATTTTGGGGTTATCGAGCGCATACGGGAGCTAGAGTACACAATGTTTCGTGTTCCCATATTTGGTTGCAAGTGGGTCGATAATAATAATGGTGTTCAGATTGATGAGTCAGGGTTCTTACTTGTCGATTTTAATAGGGTGGGATACAAAGATGAGCCTTTTATTTTAGCGTCGCAAGCTCAACAAGTGTTTTATGTCACTGATCCTGCTGATGATAAATGGTCCGTTGTCCTATCGACCAATAAAATAAGTGATGATAACAATAATGATGAAGATGTTGGTAATGATCTATTCTTTGCAACATCACAACCACATGAAATTGATTCAACTAATGATGGTTTATATCTTAGAGATGATCATGATGAGGGAAAAGAAGAAGAAGAGCATCTTAATGTGTTTAATTAATGTGTTATAAGCCATGTAATGATCTGAACTGAGTTCATGTAATTTAATTGTTTGATCTGTCAGAATTGAGCATTTTGGTATTTAGCTTGAACTGTATGTAATTTTCTACTTATATACTGGGAATTTTTCTTGAACTTGAACTGATCATCCCAATACGAGTTGATCATGTAATTTAGCATTGATATATATATAAGTATTATTTGGAAGAAAAAATTATTATTTGGAAAAAAAAAATATTATTTGTAAGAAAAAGTTATTATTTGGAAGAAAAAAAAATAATTTAACTAATTATTTGGAAAAAAAACAAAAATATTTGGAATTTTTCTTGAACTTAACTGATCGTCCCAAAATAATGAAGTCACCCAACGTTTGCACATATTAAACAAAGAAGCCTTTTATATATAAACCCATATTACAACGCTTTTTTGCAAAAGCGCTGTAAAAGGCTTTGAAAAAAATAAAATAAGGTGGTCTTTTACAGCGCTTGTTGCATAAGCGCATTTGGAAGAAAAAAAAAATAATTTAACTAATTATTTGGAAAAAAACAAAAATATTTGGAATTTTTCTTGAACTTAACTGATCGTGCCAAAATAATGAAGTCACACAGCGTTTGCACATATTAAACAAAGAAGCCTTTTGTATATAAACCCCTATTACAGCACTCTTTTGCAAAAGCGCTGTAAAAGGCTTTGAAAAAAATAAAATAAGGTGGTCTTTTACAGCGCTTGTTGCATAAGCGCTGTAAAAGGGTCACATAGCGTTTGCATATAATAAAACATAGAAGCCTTTTAAAGCGCTTTGTGGAAAAACGCTGTAAAAGGGTTACATAGCATTTGCATATAATAAAACAAAGAAGCCTTTTACAACGCTTTCTTTACAACCGCTGTAAAAGGCTTTTAAAAAATTAAAACAAAGAGGTATTTTACAGCGCTTTCTGCATAAGCGCTGTAAAAAGGTCACATAGTGTTTGCATATAATAAAACAAAGAAGCCTTTTAAAGCGCTTTGTATAAAAGCGTTGTAAAAGGCTTTTAAAAAAATAAAAATATGGAGGTGTTTTACAGCGCTTGTTCACAAGCGCTTTAAAAGGCTTATAAAAAAGCACTGTAGTAGGCTTTTAAAAAAAATAAAATAATGAGGTCTTTTACAACGCTTTTACAAAAAGCGCTGTAATAGGGTTTTATATATAACAGTAAACCTCTTCAGTTTTCTCTTCATTACGTAAACTTCATACGCTTGTTCATTTTCAGTTTCCTCTTCATTCTCCTCCTCATTGCGAACCCTACGAACCCTACGGTTGTTTCCTCCTCATTACTAACCCTCATTACGTAAACTTCATACGCTTGTTTCTTCCTCATCTTCATTCTCCTTTTTATTACGTAACCATATATTTTTAGTAACCC
Source organism: Cicer yamashitae (assembly GCA_037974755.1). Taxonomy (NCBI): domain Eukaryota; kingdom Viridiplantae; phylum Streptophyta; class Magnoliopsida; order Fabales; family Fabaceae; genus Cicer; species Cicer yamashitae. Next base: position 39,151,930 of record JBBPBQ010000003.1, read on the forward strand.
TCATTACGTATTTCTGCGAACCCCGTAACCCTACGATCGTTTCGTTTTCGTTCGTCTTCTGCGCTGTTCTTTGTTACTAACCGAACTCTACGAACCCGTAACCCTAAGTATTTCTTCACTTTTCAGGTATTGTATTTATTAGTTTTTTGTTTCACTAAAATGCATGTTGAACTTATACTGCTACGTACTTAGACTACTGCATGTTGAACTTGTTGAAGTTATACTGAACTGCATGTTGAACTTGTTGTAGATAAATGGATACCAAAAAAGATTTAGAATGTCAAAACAAAGAAGTTTGCAACACCAAGACTTATGAAAATGAAGTCAAACGTGGTGCAACAATAATGCAAAATGTCATAAAAGCAAGAAGTACCGGTCAAAAATTTGAGGTATACTTTGTTTGCTGTTTTCTTTGTTTGCTGTTTATACTATATTTTGTTTGCTGTTTACTTTGTTTGCTGTTTATAATTTGAGGTACTTACTATATGAGTTTATTAGGTGGGATGGAACGAGAGTGGTCAGCCAATTGACCCCAACAGTTCAATATTTGTTAGTTACATTGGAGCTGTTGTTCGTCAGAATATCCCGATCACAATAGATGATTGGAGAGATAAGACATTGAAGAATGCCAAAGATGTATTGTGGGCTGATATACAGGTAATTTTTTTACTCCACCCTATTACTTATAAATTTTTACATACTGCTTTGAAGTATTTTACTCAAACTATATATTAATTTGGTTTGCAGACAGCTTTTGTTGTTGATGAGGTGAGAAAGAGCTACGTGCTCAGAGTTGCCGGGAAAATACATCGGGGCTTTAGATCTCACCTCTCTAATTGCTATTTAAAAGACCGTGAAGGAAATACGAATGTGGAAGCTCCAAAAATATATAAACATTATATATCAAATGAGGAATGGAGCGCATTCGTATCAAAACGTTCCGACCCCCCATTTGTTGTAAGTGATTAATTTATTAGCATTTGTGTTTTATTATTCATATTCATAGCGTATTTTAAATTTTTACTAGATTGTTATTTTTTTTTATTTAGAATATTAGTAAGGCAAATCGCGAGAGGGCAACAATTATTCCCCACCCATACAAGAAATCTCGTATGGGATATGCTCGTCTAGAGCAAAAACTTGTAAGTAATTAAACATCACTTTTATTTAATTAATGTGGTATATTATAAACTATACTATCTAACTAATATTTTGTTTATGATCTTAACGATAATAGCTACATGACACCCAATCCGATCAACCGTTGGGTCGTCAAATATTATGGAAGGAAGCTCGTGTAAATAAAGACGGAGTGGTTGATAATGAAAATGTACAAAAAGTAATAGAACTTTGTGTAAGTATATTTATCACTTTAATATTTTTTAATATTGTATTTTAAAAATGTTATTGAACTTATCTTTTTAATCCTATGTGTATTTTAGGCGAATCTTGAATCGGAAAATCAATAGGACAACAAGGCAAGTTGCAGGGACATATTAGGTAAAGTGTTTAATGTTCCTGAATGTTCTGACCGCGTGAGGGGGAAAAGATTTGGCGTAACTCTTAGAAGTTATTTTTCACAAGAGAAGCGCCAAAATCCATCTAACGAGGAAGTACTAGAGAAGATCAAAGTATTAACGGAGCAATTGGCCCTCTTGGTGAAGACAAATAAAGACAAGCAACTTGCGGACCAGCCCCAACGTGAAATTCACATGGAGAGTGAAAACGCAAGTTGCAACGTTGGTTTGAACAGTCTTCCTGAGGTAATTAATTACTTAATAAAATAAGAAATTCATTCAAGCTAATTGTTTCACATACTTATGTATTAACCATTGATTTAGGGGGTCACTCCATGCGTGTTGTACTTATCCTCCTCTACTCATCGGAAGGTCGGAAAGGGAACATTGTGCAATACTCCGGGCGAAGTATTGCACAACACACCAATCCCTGCGGGCCATGTCAAAGTATCATCAATTATTGCTTTGGAACCAAATGCACAGTTGCCTGTACCGGACAACGATGCAGATCTGAATTATTTGGGCGAAGCAATTGGCAGCTATGTGGCATGGCCCAAGCATCTTGTTGCCCTTGACAAGGTATGTTTAATTAATTAAAATGTATGTTTAATTGATTATATTTAATTTATGAATTTTTTCCGATGTTAACTTTAATTTCAAATTTATTTAGATTCAAACAAAGTCTAAAGGGAATGATAAGAAGATTCCCAGAAATGAAACAGTCACATCGCCCGAAAATGTTTGTTACATTTATTTTGTAAGGTTTGTCATTTTTTCAGATTCAATCTAATAAACCACCCGCACAGCAAGCCAGCAAGGCAGCTGCCGCACCACGACTGGATGTTCGTGGTAAAAATAAAGCCGGCAAACTTCAAAAATTGGAGGGTAATAAAGCTGGCAAACTGCAAAAGCTGGAGGGTAATAAAGCGGCCAAAGTTGTTGCTGCTCAAAAACTGGATCGTGTAAAATCAGTTGTTGCTCCTGCACCTAAAATAAGTCAGCCACGACTTGCTCCATATGGGTCGTGTCTTGACATACAGGCAAAAAAAAAAATGGGCAGCGACAACGATTCACGAATAATAAGCTTGGATAAAGCTATATTCGGAGATGAGTATGAAGAATTTTTTGAGAAAGAGCACATATACGAACTTCTCGACCATAAGGAGTTGAGTGCTACTGTCATCAGCTTATACATGAGGTAAAAATTACTTTTAATCGCATTTATTTGTAATTAATTTAATTTATTGGTAATTAATCTAATTTGAAATTTTCATTGAAGGTTTTTGTATGAGAAGTTCGTGTGCACGCGCAGATTGTCCAATAGATTTTCATTCTTGTCTCCGCATAAGATTTCGATGCTTAAACACGATCCAGTTAATGTAAAGAAATACGTTGTAGATATACTATTAGAAAATAAAGAGAAGAATAAGTTGTTCCTTGCACCATATAATTCAGGGTACGTAATTATATATTCTTTATTTATATCTTTTTTAATTTATGAGATCTTAATTTATTAGTTGTGTAAACCAAATTTTTGTTGTTGTAGGGCACATTGGGTGCTAATTGCAATCAATGCGACCTCTGAAGTTATATACTACCTAGATCCCTTGCACGACCATTACAACAATCGCCCCGAGATAAAGACTATGTTCGACACGTAAGTAATATTCATTTATTTTTTACATATATATATAAAATAATGTGTTTGTTAATGCTATAATAATCACATTTATTTCTTCGATAGTGCTTTACAAGTTTTTTGAGCTCAAAGAGGTGCGACAGTGTCGAAGCAAAAGTCAAATAACATCACATGGATTCCAATAAAGGTTTGAAATATGTACTTTTAAAATTTCATTTACAATCAATGCACAAATAATTATTGACAAATAAAACTTTGTTTGAAATATGTGTTTTGTTTTATAGTGCCCTCGTCAAACTAACAACATCGACTGTAGGTACTTTGTATTGCGATTCATGAAGGAGATTGTTGATAAGAATCAAATTATAATCCCAGAAACGGTACGGTATTCTCATTATTTGATTTTCATATATAAATTATGTATATATTTGATTCTAACTTATTTATGTTCAATTTTTATATCGCACAATACTTTGACAATTCCAGTCCAACATATTCTGAAGAAGATCTAACAGAAATAAAGGAAGACTGGTGTCAGTATGTGCTTGAAATGAATATTATTTGATTTGCTGGGAAATGGCATGCTGCAAGGGATATGGTAGTTCTGTGTTGTTGTTAATATGTAGTTGTATGAATATGTAGTTGTAAGAATATGATAGTGAATCTGATAGTTATATGAATAGGTAGTGGTGAATATGTAGTTCTGGGCTGTTGTGAATATGGTAGTTCTATTCAGTGCAAGGAATTGTTGTATACATGTAGTTCTGTGTTGTTATGAACTGATTGTGTAAATATGTTAAGTTATAATAATGCATAATATGAACTGATTGTTGTGAACATGTAGTTCTGTTGTTGTTGTGTACTGATTTTGTGAGATGATTGTGAACTGATTCTGGATTAAAATTAATTTGGAATAAAAACTAAAAGACAGTGCTTTCTAAAAAAGCGCTTTTTAAAATTTACAGCATTTTTAATAAAACTAAAATAAGAAAAAAAAAAAAAAACACCTTTTATAGCGCTTTCTCAAACAAGCGCTGTAAAAGGTGCATAAGAATGCATATATGAATGCACCTATTACAGCGCTTTCTCAAACAAGCGCTGTAAAAGGTGCATAAGAATGCATATACGAATGCACCTATTACAGTGCTTTCTCAAACAAACGTTGTAAAAGGAGCATAAGAATGCATATATGAATGCACCTATTACAGCGCTTTTTTGAAAAAGCGCTGTAATAGGTGCATAATAATGCATCTAATGAATGCACCTATTACAGCGCTTATTTGAAAAAGCACTGCAATAGGTGCATGCATATGAAGCGCTATTGCAGGGATTTACAGCGCTTTTTCAAAAAAGCGCTGTAAATGGAGTATAACAAGCGCGCAATATATCCACCTATTTTACAGCGCTTTTTTATTTTAAAAAGCGCTGTTGTATCTTTTTACAGTGCTAGTAACTACAACGCTTAAGCGCTGTAAATGGCTTAAAAAAAGCGCTGTAAAATGCGTTTTTTCGTGTAGTGGGGTCAAGAACAATGTTACTCATATCTCACAAATATATAAATAGATGAGTATTATTCGATTACAGGTGAGAGGTCATAGGACAAAAATGCAACATTTATTCAAATGAATTGAAGATACAAAATATGTGTGTTGGAATAGATAGTGGGAAGACTCAAATAGATAGTGGGAAGATTCAAATGTTATGAGAGATATTTTTTGGGTCCATCCAGATTCAGTGAAGTTGTTGAATTTGTTTCCTATTGTATTGATTATGGGCAACACCTATAAAACAAATAAATACAGAACGACATTACTTGAAAATGTTGGTATGATGTCAACATAGATGACATTCGTAGTTGTATTTGCTTATTTGAAATGTGAGCGTGAAGAAAACTTTTGTTAGGCATTAGAAAGGTTAAGAGAACTGTTTGTTACACACACCAAATTTTCTTATATAATTGTGACCGATAGAGATCTTGCTTTGATGAAAGCAATTGGTATTGTATTTCCACATGTTGTTAATTTGTTTTATCAGTTTCATATAGACAAAAATGTTGGAGCAAACTGCAAGCAATATATCTTGAAGGATATATAAGAGTTGATAATGAATATGTGGACAAACATTATGTGTTGCACTGACGAGAAAGAAAACTTCATGCGCTTGCACATGTTTGATCAAACATGTGTTTATAATCAAGTATTTGTTGATTATGTAAAAGAGATATGGTTGACCCCTCACAAGCAAAGGTTTGTTGAAACATGAACTAATCAGGTGATGCATTTTAGGAACACAACAAGTAACAAGTATGTCACGTCACTATAAAACTTCAAATTTGTAGATTTAGTATATATTGTTGAATTTCTTTATGGTGGCAACTTACCTTTGATGATAAGGTTAAGTCTGCTCATTGGAAATTGAAAATAATACTGGAACACAACATGGGTGACATGTGCAAATGTTGGGAGGTTATAAACAACATGATAAGGTTGCAACTTAAAAAAAATCAAGGGCGCATTTGATAAAAGTTTCTATGATCAAAAGCATGAACACAAAAGATCATTTTATCATAGATTGAATGCATTTTTATGAAGACAAACTCAATGATGCATTGTTGAAGAATACGGGAAAGTTGAGCGGGTGAATACCGATAAATCCGTATGTGGTTGCTCTCTTAGAATAACATACGAGTTACCTTGTGCTTGTGAATTGGCACAATATAAATTGATGGGTGAGCCAATTCCTCTAGACTCAACGAAGGAAATTAAGCATGGAGTGTGAACTTATCTGAGATTCAAAAGATGGATCATATTTGGATATGTCTAATGAGATGGATGCATTGTGAAAATGTTTTCGATCACTCAATATTATAGGAAAAAAATATTGAAGAGTAAGGTGTGTGGAGTTGCTTTTCCAACTACAAATTCAATGTGTCCACCACTTGAAAGAGTTAAAATGAATAGACGGATGAAAAAAAGTACATGTAAGAAGAGGAAGGCATGTGATGCATATTGAGACCCTTTTTACTTTGAGCATGTTGATGCAACATATTCTAAGCATCCTAGTTCCCAACCATCTCAATCATCAAAGAAGATACCCTCTCAATCATCAAAGAAGAAACCCTATCAATCATCAATGAAGCAACCCTCGATACATATGTTTTTGAGACAATTTTATGATATTCAACCATACATTGATGACATAATTAATGTGATAACTGATGGAAATTGTGGATATCGAACTATTGCATTGCTTGGATATGGTGAGGAGTCTTGGTCTTTAGTCTGCCAGAGTTTGGACCAGGAGATCAGTTCTTATATAAGTCTCTATGATAGATTGTTCGCATGGTGCATTGAAGAAGTAAGATATTTTTTTGAAGACAACAAGCTTGGTATTCAACTCCTAGATAAATGGATGTTCATATCAGATAAGGGTTACGTGATAGCGACAACATATAATGTTATTCTTGTCACATTTGGTCAGATATTTTCTATGACTTTCTTTCCTATGAGGGGTTCACATTCAGGATCGACAACAAATGACTGTATTATACGTATTGATTTTGTCGACCCAAGTCATTGGGTTCAGGTAAAATGATATTATTATTTTCTTAATTAATAATTTTTTTTCAAACAATAAAATTAATTATTACTTCAATCGATTTTGCAGTTAAAGATGACATATGAGATTCCAATACCAGACATTGCACCATGTTTAAAGAAATTTCGTACTGATATAAACTTTTTGGGTGGTAGAATATAAAGGACGTCTACAACAATGGGGGTAATTACTAGGGTATAGGGTATGTGTTACACGTGATCCACCGAAAGAACTTGTGGATGTCATGTCATTAAATGAAGATTGATTTTGTATGGTGAAAATTGCACCTGACATATTTTGTATGGTGGAGATTGCAACGACATTTTACATGGACCACACTAATTTAAAATATATATATAAAATCACTTGTTATTAGTCCATTTTAGTTACTACTTTTTGTTATCTTTCTTCTCCGATGGATATGAATTCAAAACTAGCTTTTGTTTATTTTAACTCTGTTAGACCGGAATCTTTCAGAGTTAGTGAAGACATTTCACTTGAAGATTTGAAAACAAAACTAAAATAATTACTCATATATGGTGATAATAGGAATATGTTTCGTGTTCAATATCGTTGTTCGTCGATCGATCCAAATGAATTTATACAATACGACCTTTTTCATCTTGCAAATGATGATGACGTGAAAATGATGTTCTCAATAAGTGCTCGTTACGAAACTAGAGGACCAATCGAGTTGGATGTTGCGTTGTGTAAATCTATCAGTGTTATCGAAACATCTTTGATTCCTCCTAAGAGAGTTGATGAAATATTAGCTAACCAACCATGATCACTTCGATGTTATGTCTTTAATTATCTACTTCGATGTTATGTCTTTAATTATCCCATTTGTTGTTAACTATCAATGTTTTCATCTTGTATTTTTTGTAGTTGTTAACTTACGTTGTTATGTTTCATTATGTTTTTAATTTTGAATAATAATAGTAGATGGTAACAACAACTACTATCAGTACTAATAAGTTCAATCTCTAAATGCAAATAACATTCAAAACTACTAATTAGCATCCCCGATGTATAAGGTTACCCACCTGCTAAAGGGTAGATGGCTGTGAACTTGAATCTTCTGCAGTGGTGATCGAGACATCAAACTCTATAACATAGGGTACACCGTCTGACCGCACTAAAAGTGGATGAGATACCTTGTAGAACCACTCCAAGTATCCATACCGAAAATCTAATGGATATTTAGCTGGATGTATCCTATGATACAGTTCAGTGACATGACTATGATATCCCATCCACTCCACCTCTTCATTGGATAATATGTCAAGAACTAGAGGTGGCGGTGGTGGAATATGTTGAATATAGTCAAACTTTCTCAAACACATCTCTGGCAAATATGTCACTATTGTACTACACAATCAGAGATGACCACTATATAACATGATATCGTCGAAGGGAACGACGTCTCTGTGATTTTCCTATGGTCTCCATGTGACGTAAGCAGGTGTCATGATATCTATCATTTGTCTGTACTCAGAGATTTTGTGTTTCCACTGTTTATAACTCCATCTATTCATCCTAGCAACATATTTGCATCAGCGCCTAGGTATCCTCTTTTACAAATATTTTGGAAAATATTCGTAAATCCAACACTATTACATAATGATTAAAATAAATTAATAAAAATAAATTAATGATAATCATAAAAATTAATAAATAATAATCATAACAATTAATAAATAGTAATTATAAAAATTCATATAAAATGATATCTGCATTAGAGACATATATCCATCCAACTGTTTCTTTGTATCGTAACAGCTGTCAAATGTGAGAGGTAGTCATAAAGCACGACGAGTGCAGTAGGACCCTAGGCGTACCAATCAGTACCTTCCAAATCTCTGAATTGCAGAAGGTACTTCGCATCAACTAATGTATAACTTTTATATGCGAAAATAGTACCGCATACCAAACTCAGCAGGTACGCCCTGATAACACAATCAAACCTCTCTGCGACACATTGTCTTCTGAAGACATCCTTCAACCAATCTAGCCTATAGTCTGCACCCCTTGTCTTTCTAGTTTCCTCCTACATCTTAACAACAAGCACCCCTAATAAATTAATGGCAAGATTACATACCATAACTTTATCTAGGTCGGGCAGTGGACTGTAGAACTTGCCCCTAATGCGAATGCCTAATAGGTTGACAACATCATCCAAAGTAATTGTCATTTCACCAAATGACATGTGAAATGATGAAGTCTCCTGGTGTCACTTCTCCTCAAATGCATAAATGAGGTTGTTGTCGATCAGCTTCAGACTACCCAACTGTAGTGGGACTAATCTAGACAAATTCACTAACTTCTTTATATCTCGTGGGAGTACTTGCGAAGTAAATTGTTGTAGATTCATATCATGAGCAACTATCTCCAGTATCGGTCGCTCCTACATACAAATAAAATATATGAAATTAAATATAATATAAAACAAAAATAATAATTAATTTAAATATTTTAAATGCACCATAAAAAATTTTAAAATCAAAATAACTAACATATTTGACCAAACCATAGTCTGTCGACAACATGATACTGATATTGTAAAAGGACACATATCATATGGTCCTCCATGATATCGTGTAAGCTCCTATTTCTACTGTACAAGATCTTTATGTTGTATAGCCTGCTCCTAATGCATATGATCCTCATGCCCCTCTAGCTGTACAACCTCCTCTATATGCTCTTTCTCTTCCTTCTCCTTCTCCTCATTCTCCTGTATAGCCTTCTATACATGCGGAGTATGTACAGACTCCTCCTACACATCAAAGTCAATCTCCGCCTATACAGGCTCCTCGATCATAGGTAAATCACACCGCTCTCTCTCACCATCCTCCTCCACTAAAAATCGACGTTTTCTTCAGGATGTTGTCGGTCTAATCCTTACCAGAGGAGGATCCATTGAAGACGATGAAGTATCAACACCGTGTGCCCGACGTACTATTTTCCGTATCGTCCTCTAGCACCAATACCCACTGAAAATAAACAAATTAAAAAATGGAAAATAAAAAAAAAATTCAGAAAACTCGGGGATTTCAAGTTTCGCAGAACAAGCTTTGTACTGAGGAACGTAAAAAAAGTTTTCCGATAGTTCCGGAAAACTCTTTTTTCCATGTTTCTTGGTACATAGCTTGTTCTAGGAAACATGAAAAAAGTTTTTCGGAATTATCGGGAAATTGTTTTCAAGTTTATCGGAACAAGCTGTGTATCGAGAAACTTGAAAAAAGTTTTTCGGAGTGTTACCTCTGCATCGGTAATTTAGAAAATTTTGGCACTCACTTGTGTATCGAGAAACTTGAATAAAATGTGAATGAAAATAAAAGTTTTTAATATTTATATGAGTGTTAAAATGAAATTTCATCAGATTTACGAGCGTTGGAGTATAATAATTGAAGTACAAGGTAAAATTTTCAATGTATTAATCATCTTTGTTCAATATTGTGTGATTTTGTATGCAACATTTTATTTTCTTTATTGGCTTGAATTGGCCAATATGGTATTGCTGAAGCCATGTTTCGTGCTTTTTAATGTAATGGTTCTTGAATGTTACGTAACAATTTTTAATTGAAAAAAAAATTCAAAATGTGTTATTTGAGTGTAATTTTAGTAAAAAAATATTGTCTCAAAATAAATGTCATGCACAATTCTCAATACAACTTTAATTATGTTTTTCTAATACTATAATTCAATGATTATTATATACACAATTTTTAAAATATTATTATATTTTGCTTTGATAATAGTGAAAACCCATCAATAATTAAGATGAATAATTTGATATTGTCTTCTCTCTTTCGCTAAATTATTGCATTTCTTAATACACTTATTGTGAGACAGAGGAAATAGTAAAAAATTACTCATACTTTCATTTTTCAAATCCGTCCATTCAACTATACACAACAAGACATTGGTAAAAAAAAAGTGACATTAAACATTTGTATCTGTGTGTATGTGAGAAAATAAATAAATAAAAGCAAATGAATTAATTTGACAAACAATTATGACACTTTGGTATCACGTTTGTTAATATTATAAGTGTTTTACTGATAATATAGATTAAATTTGTAACATTCTTATCATTGTACTTCATAACTTCACCTCAGCCATTAAATCAAATCTTATATCTCCTCACTTTTGATATTATATTATTCAATGAAGTCAGTTTTTAACATCATCATCAATCAAATAATCTAAAAAGGAACAATATTAAATCATGTCCATTACAAATTTTATAACCTACAAGTAACATGGGGAGACTTATCATGTTATTATAAAATAACAAAGCCTTTTTGTCTACTAAGAAAATAGTTGATTTTCTTGGGTCTCTTATGTAAGTATCTGTTTTTTTCAAGTAAGTTTCGAACAGGTTAACAAACTTATAATGGACAAAAGAGAAAAGCCCAATACTATATAACGATGCTCTTTTGTTGGTCCATGCCATTTGGCTAATCAGAGACCAGGCTACTAGGTGTATGCCAATAGAAGTTTCTATTTGCACATCCTTTTTTCTAATACACATCAATTTAAATACTTTTCCTCATCTGGAAGTATAGAAGGTACAATTTATTTCATTTTCTTTTTTAAAAGCTAACTTTGGGATTGTCATACGTTTTAAAATGTAAAATATATTTGTTCCAAAAGTTTACTTCTAGAATGTCCATATACTATGTTTATCTTTTTGAATTTAACCATATGTGATGATTTGCATTTTAAATTCGATTAATTTCAACTGCACCTTTCTACCTCTAGACAAATAGACCACGTTCAAATTTGGATGTAGCAAATTTTAATTCTTTTTTATTCTTTTAATAAATACTGTATTATTAAATATTTAAATTTAAATTTTTTCAAAACAAATGTATTCCACAAAATTGTACCGGTAATGAAGAGTTTTTCAAACTTTGTTTTCCAGAAATCTTCCTTCAAGAATGCCGGTTAATGTTTTTTTAGATATTTTTAAGAAAAAAAATAGGTAAAATGGAATTTTAATTAAAATGTGGGATAGGGGTATGATTTTAGGGTACAAGAAAATTTTCATGCTAGAGATAGAGTTTAGACCTATGAGAAAAAGCCCAAAATCATGACTAATAGATAAAGTTCTCAACTACAAGATATGCTAAATACTTTGAGATACACCAAGCCAATAAAGTATTAACATATCAATAATTCTTCAACAAATATTACATTCACTAGAATGCACATTTTTTAATCATATGTAAATAATTTACAGGCTTAGTGCATTTAAATTAAATTCACAAAATTAACACATGAGTCACTCTTATAGATACGTCGGTTCAAAAATTTTATGAAAAACATAACAGCAAGCCTAACTTTATAAAAACCATTCTTCTGTGAGTGTTTGTATAAACATGTATATAAAACTTGAATGTTATTCCAATTAACAACTTGTTTCCTGGTTGACATCCATATTCCTAAAATTATAATTTGAGGCATAGATGTCAATACCGAAAGCCCGCTAGAATCATAAATTTGTAAATTTTAAAGAGGATTTGCGTCTAGTGGGTTCAACGAACCAATTTGGTGGTTCATTGTTAGAACCAATTGCAGAGATTCTTAGGATTCTGTCGTGGAAGTCGCGTAAGGTTGATCGATGGCCAACACTGATGTATGTTATGCCTGCTGCTGCAATCTTTTCATACAAATAAACCTGTAAACCAAAAAGTACAAGAAAATGAATCACTACCACATGGAGGGATATATAATCATGACATAAATTCAAATTTTATACGCTTAGGGATCCTTTCACTGGATTGCTCAACTATTGTCGGTTCGGAATTTGTTGATTTTATTTTAAAAACTTTTCAAACTAAAGTTTTCTCTATAACATATTTGATTATATAAAAAATTTATTGTTATGCACTGATAGTGTAATATTACTGAACAAGAACTTCCATATGATATATTACATACACATTTGTCAAATTAACTTGGAATTCAGGAATACCTCATTGGCCTCGTCAAGTGCGCTTGTCGACTCATCCAACAGAGCCAGTTGAGGTTTCGAAAGCAAAAGACGAGCAAAAGCGAGGCGTTGTTGCTCTCCCAGAGAAAGAACACTAGACCATTCGTGAGTTGAATCTAAACCGAATCGAGCCAATATGTAGCCAAGACGGACATCCTCTAAGATCTTTATCAACTCATCCGTATTTGGCTTCATTTGTTCATTATTCATATCTTCTGAGTTTGACAAGAAAGGAAGCACATCTGCACAACAATTTTCACAGTCAATCAGTAAATCATACACATATATCCTGCCAACCTACTAATTATATCAACGGCGGTATAAGTTAGGTAATGAATTTTATATTTTATCAGATAACATAATAGTTTTTCTTTGACCTAATTATGTTATTAATTAAGCTCTTCAATGATAATTTGGTGAGACAATATCCTTAAGAAAGATGGATAATAGAAATCACATACTTTTTTGTTCGTTACTATCTGATGTGGGAACTACATCATCATCACCCCAAGTTGGATAAAGTAATTGTTGACGAAGAGAACCCAAAACCATGTACGGCTTTTGCGGTAAGAAAAAAATTCCGGATTTTCTGCTTATGGATTTCCCTTTGTCTTTGGATGTGTCACGAGCAATATCTACTACAGGAGTATTCACATCTGAACTAATGGATTTCTCAGTGCCTTCCCCTCCTTTTACGTAGTATACGATCTTTCCAGTTCCGGTTTTCCATAAACCAGCCATAGCTCTTAATAAAGAAGTTTTACCGCTTCCACTTGGTCCTGTTATCTGTTAAATTCATTATATTTAGAAATGCATAAGTACAGCCATAATGCTTTATATGTTAATGATTAGGGGGTAACTAAGACCTATTTGGATTGACTTATTTGAGCTAATCTAATGATATGACATATATATAAGCTGTTTTCAGATTATTTTCTTAAGCTCTCTAGGAAAGCTTATGAAAACAACTTATAGTATATTTATTATAGAAATAGGTTATACATAAGCACTAATATGATAAACACTTATGAATAAGCACTTAATTAAATTGTTTATCCAAACAGGACCTTAATGTCTTACCAGTAAATTATCCTTTTCCTTGATTGTCAATGATAAGTCTCTAATAAGTGTAGATTCACTTGGTGTCTTCAGAATCAAATTTTCTATCTCCAGTAACGTTTCAGGTTTCTCTGGTGGAGTCGATCCATTAGACTCCAATACGGATGAACTTATGAAATCTTTGTACATAATATCTATGTCTTCCAAAGAATCAGGGAGAGATTTAGAGTTGCTTCTGTCCAAAATATCATCGAATTCACCTGCATATGCAATAAAGAAACGGTTAATTGGTAGTAATCGTTATATTCAAGGAACATATGGAACAGACAGACATCACCAAATGTGCCTTGATTATCAGTAGAGTTATACCTAGCCGATTAATGACAGCAGAAAAAGCACTTATAGCTTGAAACTGGTACACAATGAGAGAAAAGTCACCAAGGATGTGATTAAAAGCAGAGACGGATTGATTAATAACACCAAACTCGATTTTTCCAGAGAAATACATTGGAGCAACAACCGCAGCAGGAAGAACTTGAATGGCGTAGCGGTAACCACTGGTGAAGAAGTCCAGATTTCTAGAAGAAATCAGCAATTGCTGTAAAAAAGGAAATAAAAAGTTAAAAAATTCATCATGTTAACAGAAGGTAGAACATGAAACTGCATTATTTAACTTAAGAAAGAAAAGGAATGATGATGCAACACGGGTAACATTTGGTATTCAATTGATCTGTCAAATTTACAAAAACTGGCCAGTTCACATGGCTGTGATATACCCCTCATGCATAGATTTCAAATGTAATATTCTGTCAACTGCCAATACATTGAACTCAAGAATCAAAATAATTCATATTGATCCTGTTTCTCAGTGAAGAAAAATAAAACATACAAATCAGCATGCAGTTGGATCCTCTAAAGCCGGCTTTATGGTGCAGTTGGCTGTGGACCATTAGATTAAGAGAAAAAATTTCTCTCTTAATTAAACAGTCTACAGTCAGCTGCACCGTAAAGAGCATCTGGGTTCTTAAGCAAATCCTAAAAGTTATAAATTTATGCAATAATAACTCAGGAACAATGTAATTTGGATTGACCATAGATAATAGTAACATGTGCAAAATAGTTATTAAAATTTGGATTAGGCCTACTCAAACCCAAATGCTAGCTTTATGGGTGAGGATTGCTCAAACCTTATAAGGACTACTTTGGCCATATATTTGGTCAATATGGGATTTTAACACATCCTTTCAAGTCCAGCACAATGAAGGTGCCGGGGCCAAAACGAAGGCAGCCGCATGCAGGAAGATAGGGTTTCCAACAACAGTTTTAAAAAGAAAAAAGTAAACATAAGAAGAAAAATCTCACCGTCAAATTTTCGAAAGCACTTTTGAAGCGCTGCAGAAGAAGTTGCATCTCACTCTCTTCACCACCATAGAAAGCGATCGACTCAGCATTTTCCCGAACTCTTACAAGGCCATAACGAAAGTCTGCTTCCTTTTTCTCTTGCAAGAAATTTAACGTCACCAGTCCCTGTCATTTTTACCATTTTCCAGTAAATGAAAACAGAACTATCTAAAAGGTCCTCTTAGATTCTGGGGGAAGGCAATGTTGCCAATTTTAGATCTAAAAAAATAGAAGTTTGTTATACCACGAGGCTATAACACCGCTATTTGATAACATTTTGTACTAAATAGCATATTGCAGAATAATAGCAATTTGTTCAAATTATACTTCGCTATAACACTATAATGCTGCTACAAGTGATACTTAACAGCAATCAGGAAGGAGGATGTAGTTTTTCTCTCAATTTAAAACTATCACTAGAAAAAGAAATATAGATCGTTACCCTTCCAAGGAAAACACTGATAGCTGTCCCACCGATAGAGTATATGAGAAGAACAACAAAGAGGGGAGGATATATTCCATATAAGATGTTACTGAACGAGATCAAGTCTACGGCAGCATTGAACAGTGTCAAAGAGAAAGAAAGGGCTGTGCCGGTGAATGAACTTAGATCATCAACAATTCGCTGATCCGGATTATCGATAATTGACTGTGACTGAATTTTATAGAAAGTCTGATTCTTCAAATAGCGATCCATGTAATATCTCGTCATCCAAGACCTCCATCTCAAGGAAAGAGTTTCTCTTGCATAATCTCTCAATACGAAAAACTGGAACGAAATAATAAACAAAATTAGAAACATATGCAGAAGCTTGATATAAGGTACATAAAATTAAAAATTGATAATGTGCAATAACATAGATCCCTGGCATTATATTTCCTTTTATGTGGGCTAAAGTCTTCATGTACTCGGTATTAAATGCAGGAACTCATTTATGTGCAGATCAATTTCAGATATGGAAGAAAATGCTGCTAAAGCAAAGTCTAGCAGAGCTATACCTAAGAAAGTGCAGCAATGTGCTCACCGGGATTCCGCCAGCAAAGCCACCCAAGTAATAAAGTAGTTGCTTTGTAAATTGTTCTTGATCCTTGTCTTGCATTAATAAACTTAAACAGGTTCAGTTGATTGTTGTCACTTCATACTAGAGTAAATTATTTATTAAACATAACAACAGCAGAAAATCACATATACAAACAAACTATGTAAGCCCAAATAGATGATAAATTGAAGATAGAGGAATGCTAGCATCACACTATATTAAAGACACTCTTTAACACTTTCTATGATAAGTTCATTTTCTAAACATTTGTACTTTTGTTTTTGTTAAGTAAATGTCGTTAATAGTCAGTTTGAACTCTGAACTTAATTCTCAAACTCCTTCGAGTGTCCCAATTCAACCACTTGAGCTAGGCTGAGGGACAATTATACTAATAGTAATAATAAAATGTATTAAAGAATATGTTTCAGAGTGTATCAGCATTCTTCTGTAAAAACAAGAGTGTATTAGCATTCATACTCTACAATTAGATGATAAATGGAAGATGGGGAAATGCTAGCATCATACTATTTTAAGACACTATATAATTAGTTCATTCATTGAACAGTTATATTTTTGTTTTTGCTAAGCAAATGTTAGTTGTTAGTAGCCAATGTATGAACTCTTAACCTCATTCTCAAACTCTTCCGCGTATCCTAGTTCAACCACTTGAACTACGCTTGAGGGACAATTATACTAAACTTAATAACAAAATGCATTAAAGAATGTGTTTAATTTAAGAGTGTATTAGCATTCCTCATGGAAAATAACACAAAGCAACAATGTCCAGTTGTACAACACATAAACTTACTGGCAAGTGCATTATAGAAGTCTCTCCCAAGAAAACTGAAACCAACACTGATTCCAGTGGTAGCCAAAGTAAGAGCAAAAACACCAGCAAGCTGCAATCTTGCTTGAACCTTATCATCAGAAGTCCAATAAGGAGCTGCCACTTTCCAGAACCTTCTAAAAAGTGTCTTAAGATCAGGATTCTCACCCTTCGCAGCCACCACACCATCACTCACTTCTCCCACTTGCTCCTGTTTCTGCACTCACCAACCCAACAAAAGTTTCCAACTTTATAACATAAATCATGACCCACCAACCTAAGAGTTTGTTTGAATTGACTTATTTAAACTTATCTACTTACACAAATACTAAAACAGTTTGGGAGAGCTAGTGAAACAATTTATGACATGTCAATAAACTTTTTAGAATAACTTACGAAATGAAACACATATACTAACACAGACACCAGACACAACACTGATAAGTTGACACCAATAATAATTTGAAAAAAATGAATTAATTGAATGTAATCAATGTGTTGATGTCTGACATAGGAATATATCTCCGATCAGAAGTGTTGGTGCTACACAGAAGAAAAAGCTTATACATCATAATAAGAGCTTATGTTATAAGTACTTAATTAAGCCAGTTATGCAAACAAGCCCCAAACAGAAGGAAAATAATTTAAAAAAATAGAGAAAATAATGTCGCAGAATAATTAAGTGTCTGATAGTATATTACAATTCTAGATATAAATCATAGATGAGAGAAAAGTATATTGAGTAATGAGAGAATTGTTGTTACATGAAGTAGAACAATAAGATTTCTATAGCCAATAAGAACAACTAACTAGTCTAATTAACTGGTCTAACTAACTAATTAGTCTAACTGATTAGTATGGCTAATACAAATCCTTAACAAAATCAACAGAAAAATTAAGAACAAAAGAAAACCTTATCTGGGTCAGTTGGCAATGAAGACTGTCCTGATTCAGAAGAAGAGAAACATTTGCTCAAATTCCTCCTCTTGCTAAGCTTTCTATTGCAAATGGGCATAATGGGAAATTGTGAAAATTGGGTAAGTAAAGTGAAACCTTGATGAAGTTGCACATGGTGATGGAAAGAAGGGTTTGATTTATAGGTAGAAGAAAAAATAAAAAGTGGGTATTGTATTTGTTGAGTCAGCAATATCATTTTTTTATTCAATTTTAATTAATATCCTTTCTGGGTATTGTTAATTTGGTCCAAAACAATATAAAACATGAAACATCAATGCTTGGTTTGCCTGTGGTTTCGTGAAACAAAAGATTTAGGCAACATTATCGTAGGTTGTGTTGTTGTTATGGATTGTCATAGTGAAGAGGTTTGGAGGTGAGGGAGTGAGTGAAGAGGAAATTTGGGAACTCGAAATATTTTCGCTGAATTATCTGTATGGGGGATTTTCTATGATCCACATGTTGCCACGCAAACAACATTAACAAACGTGGAAGTATTAATTAAGTAAAAAAAATTACTACTAATAATACTGTAAGTTTTGTAACATTATTGTCAAAATTTTGTGAGAAATGTTTTCCTACTGTGTAGCATTACTCATTAGTTTTTTCTCTGATATATTTTTATTTGTTTTACTTAATTCAAATCATCTGATTACTCCACTCACTATTATTAATAAGGATATATTAATAAATAAAATTTATTTTATTATGGAAATACTAATCTAATTAAACATCTTTTAAAGAATTGTGGACAATCAAATAAGACGTGGGGAGTAAGTTATATTCTTCTATTTCAAAATTAAAACAAATATATTTATATAAAAATTAGCAATATAATTGATAAAACATTCAAATAATATAAAATGTTTATTTAGATATTAAAAATAATCGATATACAACTTTTGTACATTTTTATTATTATTATTACTGTACCGACACATATATTTACCATGTATATAATGCACAAAAAACAATTAGTCAATCTAATAAATGATTTTTGTGTCTTTTTCTATTAATAGTTATCCATATATATATTTACCATGAGCATTTTTGAAACATTTTAAAATGTTGAAAAAAATGTTATAATTTTAATAATTTCTACATAACTTATATATATATATATATATATATATATATTTACTCGATAACTTATATACTTTAATAAAAATAAAGTCCGTGATTATCAATTATATAAATTTTTACTTAAATTATGGTTAATATTTTATATCCATGAGATGTAAGTTAAATGGTAAGATTTTGATATTGTAGACAGAGTTTAAATTCAATCCAAAACGACGGTTGTAAAATTGTGATTAATTCTACTTTGATTAATAATAATTTTCCCTCCCTAAAAATACGGTTAATTTTTTATGATTAAACATTTGCAAAACATTGTTTTTATCATATTATTTCAGAAGTAACAATACTTATTTAATTACAAACTCTACAATTTCTTCTATCCCATTTATTATTCTTATAACCTTACCTATTTGCACAATTAATACATTAATAAATTATTATTGGAAATGATGAAAAATTAATGGAAGAATTGTTGGTAATAATGGTGACATTAATGAGCTAGTGTGGTTGTGAATTGAAAAAATGAGAAGTCCCACATAGGAGGGATACCACACTTTAGTAGGGTATATAAGGTGGAGGTATGTACCTTGGGGTGTGCCCCAACGGGTACCCCAATTTTGTGAAGGAGGGAGAACGCAAGCAAAGTTGACCACCACACACGCGCGCACCGTCGTCCGTCCGGCTCGGGCCGGGGCCTGGGCCTTGGCTTTGGTCTTGGTCTTGTGGTGTATTATTATAACCTTACCTATTTGCACAATTAATACATTAATAAATTATTGTTGGAAATGATGAAAAATTAATGGAAGAATTGTTGGTAATAATGGTGACATTAATGAGCTAGTGTGGTTGTGAATTGAAAAAATGAGAAGTCCCACATAGGAGGCATACCACACTTTAGTAGGGGTATATAAGGTGGAGGTATGTACCTTGGGGTGTGCTCCAAGGGGTACCCCAATTTTGTGAAGGAGGGAGAACGCAAGCAAAGTTGACCACCACACGCGCGCGCTGCTGCCGCCGTCCGGCTCGGGCTTGGGCCTTGGCCTTGGCCTTGGCTTTGGTCTTGTGGTGTATTATTATTTTTTAGTAAATGAAAATTAAAAATTTATTTAATTAATTTTTAAAATTGAATGCTTGCGTTTTATCTCTGATTGTTGCGTTAATTACGTGACTGCCCTCCACCGAGTCTACCTAATGATCTGATCCAGTCTTCCCCTTTTTGCCCGGTCAAAACCCTAATCCTAGGTGCCACGTAACTGCTGTTGCCCGGTCATTATTCAAAGTCAAAACCCTAGCGCATGTTCAGGTAGTCAAAGGTGCACGTTTTGGGTGGGCAGCGGTTTCAGAGCACACGTTTTCTGAGGCCAAGGATTGGAACGGTCAACAGGAGCGCACTGATGGATCCACCAATTTCTCTGATCCAGTTGCGGAATTCCTCTATAAATAGAGGGTTCTCCTCAGTTGAAAAAATCACACCAAAAGCACTCCGCTTCTGAGGCTTTTCTCTCTTCTCCCCCCGTTCTTACTTCTTCTTCTTCTTCTTCTTTTTCTTGAGTGGCCTTCGTGCCATATTACGAGTGGTAGTCGTTAGACTGCCATATTGAGGGTGTAATTCGAACGGTTTTCTACGGTGCAGTAGAACTCCGATACAGTGATCTGGGCTGTTTTATCCTGGGGACTTCGTGGTTGATAGTCTACCTTGCACCTTTTGGGCAGTGCCTCGAAACGTCTTAAAGAGAGCGACCTAGTCCGCGACTCAACCCAGTAATATTTTCAGTGGCATAAATTGTTTTTTCAAACTTTTTCAAAATTCAAAAATAACAATTTTAAGACGTGTTACGAACTGCCATGTCTACCAACGAAATTACTGGGACAGGTTCTTCTGCTTCTGAATACAAAAAACCGTTTCGGTTTGAAGGAAGTCACTTCAAACGATGGCAACAAAAGATGCTATTTTTTCTAACCACGAAAAAGCTTGCCAACGTTCTGAAGGATGACATTCCTGTTGTTCCAGAAAATGCTGAACAAACAGAAAAGGATAAAAAAGCTGCTGAATTAACCCAATGGGAACATAATGATTACTTATGTAAGAATTATATTCTGAATGGACTTGCTGATGATCTGTATGATTACTACAGTTCCGATAGCAATACTGCTAGACAGGTTTGGGATGCTCTGAAGAAGAAATATGATACTGAGGAAGCCGCAGCCAAAAAGTATGTTGTTAGCCGCTACCTCAAATATCAGATGACAGATGACAGATCCGTGGAAGCTCAGTCTCATGAAATCCAGAAAATTGCTCACGAAATCATCACTGAAGGTATGTCCCTCGATGAACAGTTTCAAATTGCTGTTATTATTGACAAACTGCCCCCTGCTTGGAAAGATTTTAAAAATTCACTCAGGCATAAAACAAAAGAATTCTCTCTAGAAAGTCTGATAACTCGCCTTAGAATGGAGGAAGAATCCTGTAAGCAAGACCAGAAAGATGAAGTTCTTCTTGTGGCAAATAACAAGAAAAAGAAATTCATCGGAGTAGTTCTGAAGCCAAACAGCAAACCACTAAAGATTCAGAATTGCCCTTCAAAGAACAGCAACAAGAATGGGAACCCTCCAAAGGCCCCAATTGCAAAGCAGCAACCACCTCCTAGAAATGGCCCTTCCCCTTTTCTCTGTTTTCGCTGTGGAAAAGAGGGTCATATAGCACGCAAGTGCAGGAACAAGTCAGGCTCTGCTAATCAGGCTAACTTGACAGAAGAGCAATTCGTTGCTATGATAACTGAGATCAACCTTGTTGGTGGATCAGATGGATGGTGGATAAACACTGGTGCCTCCCGCCATGTCTGTTATGATCGTGCTATGTTTAAAACATACACTGCTGCTGAAGATAAGAAAGTGTTGTTGAGAGATTCCCACACCATTAATGTTGCTGGTATTAGAGATGTGGAACTAACATTCACATCTGGAAAGACCTTAATTCTGAAGGATGTCATGCATACTCCAGAAATAAGGAAGAATCTGGTTTCTGGGTTTCTTCTCAATAAGGCAGGGTTTACTCAGACTATAGGGGCAGATTTGTACACTATTTCTAAAAATAGTATTTTTGTTGGGAAAGGGTACGCCATTGATGGCATGTTCAAATTGAATGTTGAAATCAATAAAATGTTTCCTTCTGCTTACATGTTGTGTGATTTTAATATTTGGCATGCTAGACTCTGTCATATGAATAAACGTGTAATTTCGAATTTAAGTAACTTAGGCTTAATTCCAAAGTTATCCTCAAAAGATTTTGAAAAATGTGATTTTTGCAGTTAAGCTAAAATAACTAAGAGTTCACATAAATCAGTAGTTAGAGAATCTGAACCTTTAGACTTAATACATTCTGATATATGCGAACTTGATGGGACTTTAACCAAAAATGGAAAGCGTTATTTTATTACCTTTATTGACGACTGTTCCGACTATACATTTGTATATCTTATGAAAAATAAAAGCGAAGCGCTTGACATGTTTAAGATCTTTGTAACTGAAATTGAAAATCAATTTAATAAGTTTATTTAATGAGTTTTATAAAACCCAAGGAATTATACATGAAACTACTGCACCATATTCACCTGAAATGAATGGTAAAGCTGAAAGAAAGAATAGAACTTGTTGTTGCTATAATGCTTAATTCTGGTGCTGCCTCTCACTGGTGGGGGGAAATTATTTTGACTGTTTGCTATGTTTTGAATAGAGTCCCTAAATCTAAGAACAAAACATCTCCCTATGAGATAATGAAGAAAAGACAGCCCAACTTGTCTTATCTTCGAACTTGGGGCTGTCTGGCTTATGTCAGAATCCCCGATCCCAAGCGAATTAAACTCGCTAGTAGAGCCTATGAATGTGTATTCATTGGGTATGCGATAAATAGTAAAGCGTATAGGTTTTACGACCTAAATGCGAAAGTGATCATAGAATCAAATGATGTTGACTTCTATGAAAATAAATTCCCTTTCAAATCGAGAAATAGTGGGGGCAGCGAACCTAGTCAAGCCCCTATGATAAGAAGCACTGAAAGCAACAAACAAGACGAAACAGAAATTCGAAGGAGTAAGAGAGTGAGAGTTGCTAAAGATTATGGTCCTGAATATATGGCCTATAATTTAGAAGAGGATCCTGCAAATCTCAAGGAAGCTTTGTCATCTTTGGATGCAGATTTATGGCAAGAAGCTATAAACGATGAAATGGATTCTCTAGAGTCTAACAAGACCTGGCATTTAGTGGACTTGCCTCCTAGTTGCAAACCTATAGGTTGTAAATGGATTTTGAAAAAGAAACTAAAACCCGATGGATCTGTTGACAAGTACAAGGCACGCCTTGTAGCCAAAGGTTTTAGACAAAGAGAAAATATAGATTTCTTCGACACTTTTTCACATGTCACTAGAATAACATCCATCAGGGTGCTCATATCACTTGCGGCTATTCATAACCTGGTGATACACCAGATGGATGTAAAAACAGCTTTCTTAAATGGTGACCTGGAAGAAGAAATCTATATGGAACAACCTGAAGGTTTTGTAATACATGGACAAGAAGACAAGGTCTGTAAGTTAGATAAGTCTCTGTATGGTCTTAAACAAGCTCCTAAGCAATGGCATGAAAAATTTGACAACTTGATTTTGTCGAATGAGTTTAAAGTGAATGAAAGTGACAAATGTATTTATTACAAATTTGAAAATGGCATTTGCACTATCATATGTCTCTATGTAGCAACTTACTCATATTTGGTTCAAACATTCATGTCGTCAACAATGTGAAATCACTGTTGAGTAACAACTTTGATATAAAAGACCTCGGAGAAGCGAGTGTAATCCTTGGAATAAAGATTACTAGGTCAGAAAAGGGAATTTCTTTGGATCAATCTCACTATGTTGAAAAGATCCTAAAGAAATATAATTACTTTGACTGTAAACCTGTTTGCACACCATATGATCCAAGTGTGAAACTTTTCAAGAACACTGGTGAAAGTGTTAGACAAACTGAATATGCGAGCATCATTGGCAGCCTCAGGTATGCCACTGATTGTACTAGACCCGACATTGCCTATGTCGTGGGATTGTTGTGCAGGTTTACTAGTAGACCTAGTATGGAGCATTGGCACGCTATCGAAAGAGTCATGAGATACCTTAAAAGGACCATGAGTCTCGGATTACATTATCGAAGATTTCCTGCTGTTCTTGAAGGATACAGTGATGCTGATTGGAACACCTTATCAGATGATTCCAAAGCAACCAGTGGCTATATTTTCTGTATAGTCGGTGGTGCGGTATCTTGGAAATCGAAGAAACAGACGATACTGGCTCAGTCCACTATGGAGTCTGAAATGATAGCACTAGCTACTGCTAGTGAAGAAGCAAGCTGGTTGAGATGCTTGCTAGCTGAGGTCCCCTTATGGGAAAAACCTTTACCAGCTGTGTTGATCCACTGCGATAGTACCGCGGCTATTGCAAAAATTGAGAACCGTTATTACAACGGTAAGAGACAACAAATACGTCGTAAGCACAACACAGTTAGAGAATTACTTTCTAAAGGAGCTGTTATAGTGGATCATGTACGCACTGATGATAATTTAGCAGATCCTTTGACGAAAGGATTAGCTAGAGAGAAAGTCCTAAATACATCCAAAAAGGATGGGACTAATGTCCATAGATCAATGAGTCACTTATGATGGTAACCCGACCTAAAAGACTGGAGATCCCAAGAATTAGGTTCAATGGGTAATAACAAGTCATAGTGATATGAGATGAACATGTTATTTTATATATGAGAGAAGCATGATTCCTGAAGCGATATAAGGATGAGATAATAGAAACTCTTAATGAGATCTATACTCTATGTGGAGTGGAGTACCTAGCTACAGGAGTACTCTTGATAGACTCACCTATGTGAATGTGGAAGTGAGGGCCGCTTCCTATGGAATTTCGAGGCAGAATTCCTAGAGCGTTCATTATACTGGGATATACGTGCATGGCCTTAAATGCATGGGCTTTTGAGAATACACCCAATGAAAAGGTTGTGTGTGGGTTTGATGTCAGAGATAGAGTTCAAGACTACGAGTCACTCTTGTTGAATCTGAATCTTACTTACTATGCAAAGGTTCAAGTCAAGAGACACCTTTGTTTATGCACAATCTTATAGAAGCGTTTAACGCTATTTCTGAAACCTCTTTTTTAAATTCAAGTAGGGGATTGTTGGAAATGATGAAAAATTAATGGAAGAATTGTTGGTAATAATGGTGACATTAATGAGCTAGTGTGGTTGTGAATTGAAGAAATGAGAAGTCCCACATAGGAGGGATACCACACTTTAGTAGGGTATATAAGGTGGAGGTATGTACCTTGGGGTGTGCCCCAAGGGGTACCCCAATTTTGTGAAGGAGGGAGAACGCAAGCAAAGTTGACCACCACACACGCGCGCGCGCCGCCGCCGCCATCCGTCCGGCTCGGGCTCGGTCCTTGGCTTTGGTCTTGGTCTTGGTCTTGTGGTGTATTATTATTTTTTAGTAAATGAAAATTAAAAATTTATTTAATTAATTTTTAAAATTGAATGCTTGCGTTTTATCTCGATTGTTGCGTTAATTACGTGACTGCCCTCCACCGAGTCTACCTAATGATCTGATCCAGTCTTCCCCTTTTTGCCCGGTCAAAACCCTAATTCTAGGTGCCACGTAACTGCTGTTGCCCGGTCATTATTCAAAGTCAAAATCCTAGCGCATGTTCAGATAGTCAAAGGCGCACGTTTCGGGTGGGCAGCGGTTTCGAAGCACACGTTTTCTGAGGCCAAGGATTGGAACAGTCAACAGGAGCGCACTGATGGATCCACCAATTTCTCTGATCCAGTTGCGGAATTCCTCTATAAATAGAGGGCTCTCCTCAGTTGAAAAAATCACACCAAAAGCACTCCGCTTCTGAGGCTTTTCTCTCTTCTCTCCCCCGTTCTTACTTCTTCTTCTTCTTTTTCTTGAGTGGCCTTCGTGCCATATTACGAGTGGTAGTCGTTAGACTGCCATATTGAGGGTGTAATTCGAACGGTTTTCTACGGTGCAATAGAACTCCGATACAGTGATCTGGACTGTTTTATCCTAGGGACTTCGTGGTTGATAGTCTGCCTTGCACCTTTTGGGCAGTGCCTCGAAACGTCTTAAAGAGAGCGACCTAGTCCGCGACTCAACCCAGTAATATTTTCGGTGGCATAAATTGTTTTTTCAAACTTTTTCAAAATTCAAAAATAACAATTATATATATCACATTCAAAAAATTTAAACCCACGCAAAGCGCGAGTAATATTCTAGTTTGTTTTTAATTCAAGTGAGAGATTGTTGGAATATAGAGAGTATGTTAGTTTGTGCATTTAAAAATTGTTGAAGTTCTACATTGAAAAACTTTCATATATTGAGTAGTGTTTAACTCTATAAATACTAAAATCTCACGTTGGATAGAAAACATATGTAGGTTTGCTTCCATCACTATATAAAAAGTGTCAAACTCTTGTGAAAATCATACCAAAGTTGGATGCATTTCCCATCTTTCTCTTTTCTCCCTCTTCTGCTCATGTATTTCCGAGTCACTTCTCCCCTTTCTTTATGTCCCTTTGATTTTTAGTGGTTCTAATACAACTTTTTTTAGAGCGGTTTTTATGTCGTAGTTCCTTCGATTTTTAAATGGTCATAATATCATTGTCCTTTTAGAGCTGTTTTTTATGTCGTAGTCCATTTGATTTTTGAGTGGTCCTAATACCACTTTCCTTTTAGAGCGGTTTATGTCGTAGACCCTTCGATTTTTTAGAGCGGTTTTTTGTCGTTTGATTTTTGAGTGGTCCTAATACCACAGTCTTTTTAGAGTGGTGTTTGTGTCATAGTCCTTTTGACTTATGAGTGGTCATAGTACCATATTGCATATTGTGAGTAAGTCATATTAAGAGTGACTTTAACTGACATATTGAGGGTGTAATTCTAGAACGATTTTCTACGGTGCAGTAGAACTCCGGTATGGAACAGTTTTCTACGGTGTAGTAGAACTCTGATATAGTTTGTTTGAGTGTTTTATCTTAGGGACTTCGTGGTTGATAAA
The DNA here is from genome assembly GCA_037974755.1 of Cicer yamashitae. Classification (NCBI taxonomy): domain Eukaryota; kingdom Viridiplantae; phylum Streptophyta; class Magnoliopsida; order Fabales; family Fabaceae; genus Cicer; species Cicer yamashitae. The sequence goes on from JBBPBQ010000003.1 coordinate 39,179,152, forward strand.
TACCTTATACAATTTAGGCAATGCCGCGAAATGTCTTAAAGAGAGCGACCTAGTTCACGACTCATCCCAATAATATCTTTAGTAGTATAAATACCTTACATTCTAATTGTGAGATAAAATAAATTTAATTTAATAAATAATAAATTTTAGTGACTGTAGAAACATATTTTTTTATACTTATCTAACTTGTAGTGACAGTCATCATAGTTGATACAAGACATGTAGTGAACAGTCCATCAACGTAGTAGGGCCCCATTAAAGTTGACGTGTCACTTTTTACAAACCAATTTTTTTTAGTGATAGTCATCACTTTCACTTTAATGATAATTTTTCCTTTCCTCAATCATTCACAATTTTACCAAAATAAATTTATAATTAAACAAGAGTCCATGCACAATATTACCAAAATAGATCAATTGCATTATGTTTTAAAAAAGGTTGTATATTCATAAAATTTATGTCCAACAAATAAGGACAATAATAGTATACTCGCTCTAAGACTAACATGAGTTATGTGATTTTTGTAAGGATAAAAATAGAAATCGCTCTAATATTTTTTCTAAGAAGTTCTCTCTAAGCTCTAATATTTTTTTTTAAGAAGTTCTCTCCAACCTCTAATATAAACAAAATTGAATAGAAATATAAATATATATTTGATCTAAATTTTAGACTAAATATAAACTTTTTATTAATTTTTTCTTACATTTAAAGGTGAAAGGAGTACTTTGGTACATCAACAACCACAATTTGTTCCTTTTTATTCCACAAAATCTTCTACATGATGAGAAGTACACACTACAATCCCATTCCAAAATTTCTAACCACCCCAAAAAAAGAAGAAAAAAAACAAAGTAGCTGAATGTTAAACAAGTACCATGATAACTAACAAAACAAGACTACTCATTACTAAACAAAATAAATATAAACAATAAAGTACATGTATCTGACCAACCAAATTTGATCTAGATATATTTTTTACTTATATTTTATTACAACATTTTGGTGTAGCTAGCTAGCCAGTGCCTGTGACACCAAGGTCTTGCTTATTCTCATCTTTACCAGCACCAAAGACTGGACCACCTTTTCCAGCAGGATCATGAACCTTCTCTTGTAACTTATCCACTTGAATGCCACCTTGATCCTCTTTTGTAAGCAAATTAGTCCTTGTACGATTCTCTCCTCCTTCTATTGATTCATATGTTGTTGCTGTTTTTGACTCCTTTGGTTGTGCTCCTTGTGCCCCTGACATCCTTTCTAATAATTCACTTTTTATTTAATGATTTTTCACTTTTTTATGTGCTCTTTTAATTTGTACTAACACTCTTTTATAGTCGCATTGCATTATACCAAGATCAACCCACGTGTTATGTTAACATGCCATGAGTCTACACGTGTGCCATGACTTGTGCCAAATGTCATTTCTGTTTTCCTTTTCTGCCACGTTTTGTTTAACAGATATTTTCTTATGAACTTTGTGTGATTTAAGTTATTTGTAGAAGTATCTAAATTATTGTTTTTAATTTTTAAAATATTTTTAATTTTTAAAAAGTATTAATTGATTATTTTTAAGATACTTCACATATATATATATATAAGAAAGATGAAGGAAATAAAAAATGTGAGACATCAAATTGTATCAAAGAAAGAGAAGAATAGTCTTGATTTTTTTTATGAAATGTGTCGTATTGTTGACTTGACTCCTCTTTCTTTGATTTTCATTTCTATAATCTATTCAATGTAAGTTTGTAACATTATGAAATAAATTGATAAAAAAAATTAAGACTCTACTTGAAATTATAGACAGCCAACCCAACCAAAAACCCTAGTAAAGCACCAGCTATGACTTCAACCTCAGTATGACCAACAGTTTCTTTCAATGGCAGTAGACCATCACTAACCAACTTTGAGATTTGTTTTGAATCTTCTGAGAACAAGTCAGAGGATAGTAACTCCTCGTCACTTAGCTTTATTTTGCTTCCTGATTTAACTAATACACTTGCATTAGCCTGTTGTGGTTCCAAAGAAGTAGCTTCTTGAGACAAAAGGGACTTTTCATGAGCTTCTAATTTTGGTGGATTGGATGAATCGGGATGAGAGTTGATCAAAGCATCTTTATGTTTGGAATGTAAATGGTTGAGATGCATTTGGAGAAGTAGTTTGTTTACTGTCTTAGCATGAATCCCTACTTCTCTTCTTACACCCTGCAAATCATGGTGTCATAGTCTCAATTGTCATCCAAACAGGTCGCACTCACTGATAAAATAAGCAATCAAGTTCAATAAGCAGAACAGAATGATAAAAAGATTTATAGATTAATTAATATAATTAATCCACATGTACTGTACTAATAAATTTCCATCTGTGGTGGCAATTTGCTTAAAGAAAAGTTGTGTCTGCTGGACTTAAGTGTATGTTTGAATTCACGGTGAATTTAAAAAAATTGAGGCGGATGGTTTTGTTGAAGCTCTAAAGTGTAGTTTTTGCTTAAATCACAATGGCACACTATGATTCAACCAAACTCACCGTGAATCCAAACATGCACTTAAACAACTGACTATGGGCAATGTTTGGTCATAGTGACGATAATTACAGGGTGAAACAAAAAGTTTCAAGAAATATATGAAATTTCACAATAAATAAGTAAACTATAGTGTGTGCAATGAACAATAAACGGTAAGACTAGTAAGCATTGCAGACATGGCTGCCATTAAAGGTTTTTAACTATGTAGCACATGTCCAGTGTCCGGCATGTATCGTTGTCAGGCACCAATGCAACACTGAAAAATGTAGTTCCTAGTTATATTCAATTACATCTGTTTTTTCAAATTATTACCAGTATCTTCGTGTTTGTGTTGTGTGCAATGTCAATGTTAATGCTTCATAGGCTTTTAAGCACATTATATTGAGCAATCAAATCTTTTTTGCATTAAAAGGTTGCTAAATGAGCAAACCCAAATCTAGCTGCAGGCTACATCATATCAATATCAACCCTTTTAAAAGACATCTAAATCTGAGGACTCAGCTATCTTTCCGTCATTTGGCACTAATAAACTAAAAATACAACAACAACACCATTCTTCCATTAACTAGGGTCGACTATATGGATCAATCGTCACTATAAAGTTCTGGTAGCATTACACTGAATATAGCTGTGCTGTCTTTTACCAAGTCCGAGCTAACAAATTTCATACTATAATTTCTCTCCCACTCATAACCCCAAGTGACAACCTTTCCTTTCTTCCCTAGTAGAACCTTCATTCTTTAAATTTTATATAGGTTAAAATGTTAGGGTCAATGCAGTTGTAGCCTATACAAAGGAGACCAAATCAAGTACATGATGCAATATTGTTAACTCAGTAGTTAGATCATCTTATAATATCTTTTACTGCAATTTGAGTTTAGGTGTTGAGTGACCACCTCTTGTAATTTTCATTTTTCTTAATTTCATATCACAGAAGAATAGCAGTTTGTTTAAATTCCTCTTTGCTATAGCGATATATCCACTATTTGACAACACTGAATAGACCTCACAAATTTTGGGTTTATTCTGATATATCCACTATTTGACAACACTGAATAGACCTCACAAATTTTGGGTTTATTCTAACTACAATTGAATCCTAACATAGTTAAAAGGACAAATCAAAAGACAATGATGTGAAAGGATTATAGGAATACATAATGTAAATAACATGAAAAGCTAGATAGAAAGCACCAAATTTTGACAGAAGAACATCACACCTGAGCATCATACATAACCAGACCAGCATACACAACTGCAAGACCAAAAATGGGATCTGAGAGGCCCCTGCATTTGGATAATAATAAACAATTAAAAAATAATGCACGAACAATTAGGGTCTATCTACTTAACATTTTCATTTTTATTTTTTATTTTCACTTTGTATGTCAGTGGCTGAAATGACATTTGTTTATGAATCTTTCCTTTAATTGTGATAGAGAGAAGATGGTAGCTAACTAGAGAGAATGCATTTCCGCAAACACTAAAAACAATGTTTTGACAGTTTTCACAATTTTCAGTTTTATTCAATCTACTTTTAAATGCATTTTCAAAAACTTGTGGAAATGAAAACAGGAAATACATGAAGTAAACAGGTCTTATATTTTAAGAAAATTGCAATTTCAAGAGGGTAAAGAGAAAAATGCCATGAACCAAACACCAAGTTGACATAACTGAATTATCTTACCTCTCAAGGCCAAGGAATGTTGCACAAGACACTGTTGCCTATCCACAGGAAAACGTAACAACAATATGAGAATAAAAGTGAAACCCAACTATGTGAAAAATCAATAAATTCTATTGGCAAAGATGAAAATGAAATGAAAATAAGATTAATAAAGGGTTTCAAGATCATACAGAAGAGTGTGAAGATGGAAACCCTCCAGGTTGAACAAGAGCCTTGATATCAAACTCTTTGCCATACAAAAACACAGAAGTAAATGGCTTAGAAATTTGCCCAATTGCCATTGAAACTCCAGCTGCAATCAGAACCTTAACAGCATAATATCACAAATGAGAACACAAATGCCAACTCAGAAAAATAAAACAACAAAACAATAATTAGGATATGATAGGTTAATGTAGCACCTACACTTCATATTAAAGACATATCTGGTAAACAACACTAACACATGTAGTTAGATTCAATTTATTACAAATGCCAGGCATCCGATATCAACACAACACGACACAAGTGGTTTCATTCAAATTTTCAGATTATTACCAGTGTCTTGTCCGGTATCAGACATCAACACGACACATAGACGTGTTTACATTCAAAGTATCATTATCATGTCTAGTGTTTGTATAGATACTTCATAATAATAAAAATTAAAAAAATTAAAAATTAAAAGAGACACAAAAACATGAGAGAAAGCCGTAATTTGTAGATATGAAAATGGGGTACCTTATTATGAGCAATTTGAGCGATATCACCAAGGGAAGAAATTCTAAAGGTCTCAGCATTGGGCCTTCTAGGAAAATAAAAAGGGAATTTTTGTTTGTGAAGAAGTGGGTTCCTTTGTTTGAGTGAGGAAGGAATTGAAGAGAAGTTTGATTGTTGCAACAACATCATCGTCCCTAACATTGCTTAGTTAAAGTCAACCATGAAACATGTTCTGTTAAGGTGCCACTCGATGTTTCGTTCTGCTCAGTGAAATGAAATTTGAAAAAAACAAAATGAAATCTGCGCCTTTGAAGCCACTACTAGTGGATAATAATAATATAGGGAAGAATTGACAAGAGCTATTGCTTGCGCACTTCACAAAGCTTTCTTTGTGTCTATTATGAAAAGGAATTACGGAACTCAGGAAAGAAATATATTCTATAAATATTTCAAACTTATTTCATTAATAATAACTCTGAACAATAATTTTTTTTATTAAAAATAATTTAGATGAGTTGGATTTTCATAGCTGGATCTAGTAAACTCCAAGGTTTAAATAATGCTCATATATAGAGATAGGTATGGATGATCTATCTTCTATTCGACAGTTAAACTCACAATCTTGTTGATGTGAATCAACTCCTTATCAAATAAATTAATTTGTTTAACTTTTAATTAGTTCTTGCGTCATCTACTCACAATATTGCATATGAAATTAATTGTTATTAAAAAAATAAAAGATAATTAAATTTTTGCAAAAAATATTAATAACAAATATGTTATCTAAAGAGAAAAATCACTAACACTTCAATAAAGAATAATGTATTAACTTTTTTCTTATTAACAAAAAGTCCATATTATGAAATGGACCATACACCATGTTGATATAACTATCTCAATTTGTCTTGATACACATAACACGTACCGTGTAATTACCGAGCTACATATATGGTTTTTTTCCCCTATTTTGGAATCTTAAATGTAGTAATTAAAAATCCTATAAAATCATTTTTTAATAAATATGTATTGATTTACACTGCTTGTGAATTATAAAATAATAAAATCCTTCAAAGTGATTAATTCGTTATAGATGTAATCGAGAAATTTTGGGAGTGAATATGTCATCGCTCTTGATTATTACTTACCCCATGTATAGGTCATCGGATGCTGAATTTTTTGTGAAAAAAGTTATCTCCATTTTCCATTTATAGTTTATGTTTTCTATTCTTTTTTTTATAGAATCGGTATTTTCTATTCTTTGATATGAGTATATTTTCAATTTCAATTTTCAATGTCATTTTACAATATTGCCTACCAAGTTAGATTTGGTTTCTGAAGTGATTAACTCACTATTAAATACGGAAGGTTAAATCTACTTATTGTTGAAATATTTATATTATATTATATATTTTTTATTATAATTATATTAATTATTTATCAAATTATGGATAATGTCAGAGCGGATCTTTATATTTGATTTAATCTTTATATTTGATTTAATGAGATGAATTAGAAATTAGACCAAAATTATGAGTTGTGTAGCTTGTGCACATTTACATTTTCTATTTTCTTGTTAATTTTTTTTTATAGATTAGCACATGTGATATTTTTTGGTCGAAGCCTTTGACCTTATTTGAGAAAACGTTCATTGTGACAGTAAGATGAATTTAAAGTTTTTTTTATTTGTTAATTCAAACTTCGGTAAAAAAAATGTGATCTGAACGTATATAAATTTTGACGGTTTGTGTTACTCAACAATCGTTCTGAAAGATTGGTTAAATATTTTTTAATTGACTAATGCAATTAACAGCAAGCAAGTCATAAACACACAAAACCGTTGCATACACGGTGTCTATCAATGCTCCCGGCCGGCACAATAGCATTACCGTGTCTTGCAAAAATATTTTGAACCAATTTAGTAGTACATCGTGTAAAATTTGATTATTTGAAATTGGAAAATATGAATTCTATAATTTTTTTCATATTTATAAACATATAAAGATTTCTTTCTTCTATTTAGAAAAACATTGATTTTATAATTATTTATTAATTTATTTAAAGAATCCTTTGGTGTATACGTAAATCTTTGTGGCATGAATATTTTGGTATATTAAGATTCAATTTTTTATTAATTTAAAATTGAAATATGATTTATAACGTGATTATAAAGGTTTAGTATATTATTATTAAGTCTATATATGTTTTTTCTAATCATGCTTTTAGGATATATGTTCGTTTGCATGTGAGTTTGTGCTCACACTAAAAGTTGTCAAGTAATCTTGTGGTTACTAAACAGTGTAATAAATAAATTTGATCTACATTTGTGAGTAGTGTCTTGTAAATTTATTTTTTTTTTTATTTAATTTGATAAATTAGTTTGTCCGATAATTATGGTAGAGTTGATTGAAACAATAAGTTCTACAAAATAACATTTACTACGTAGATTTACTTCGACTAAAATTATAAAAGATGTAATATGAAATTATTCATGTGAGTTGTTGTCAGTATGAAGGAAGGCACAACTTGGCTAGATAGTTACATAGATGTAAGCACAAAGCAAACGCTGTGTAGATTTGATTCAATGAGAATTACAAAAGATATAGTATAGAATTGTTGATGCGAGCTGTTATGGTCGGTCATAAGGCAAACACAGTTTCACCGAATCATTTCATACTTGTGACGGTAAATATGTGGTAATTATTAAGTTTTTTTCATGTGGATAATGAGGATGTCAAAAGACACCCATTATTTGATAGAAATTATTACCAATATTTAATCATTTCATCGAGTGTAGCACTTGCAATTAAGTCATACAGTCAAAAAATTGTGGATTAATGTAACTTGTTTTGGTCTTTTAATTTACAAATAAAGATAAATAGTGCACATCTTTATAATAATTTTTTGATGTGCCTACTAATGTTGTTTGTATAATTAAATTCTTCAATTATTTGACCGATTTTAATTTACACATGTGATGGTAAATATGTGACAATTATAAGGATATACTTTTTAACAGTAGTAATTATTATTATTTGATCATTGCAACAAAATATCACTCGCAATTAATATTATTGTCTAAAGACTTTATATTAATGTTGCAATAGGTATTTTAATGAGCACATTTTGTTGTTATTCTATTTAAACTATTATAATTTATGTATTTGTTATATTGAGTTTTATAATCTTAAAAAGTTCTAACTTTTAGGATTTATGAAACATCAATATCCTTCTAAGATTTAGATCTTGTACAAGGATGGAGAAATTTTAATCCTCTCACAATTTAATATTTCTAAAGTGAGAGTTAAGTCTGGAACATGAGTTTTCTCCAAAACACATTGGTAATTTAAACATAAAGTATGATGTTAAAGAGATATTAGAGGTTTTAATTAAAACTACATGTTTGTCGTATTTTCTTTACTTAAATTAAAGTGATTTTAAAGCGATAAAGATAAAACAAGCACTCATTGAGAAGCTAGCATTTCAATAAGATTATTAGGCAAAGAAAAATAAAAGGAGCACATTAAGTAAATATTTAATCTTGTAAATATGCTAAAATTTTGACTATCAGGTAACTTGCTCAAAACTTTATCATTTGGTATTCTCCTTGCACAATTAAGTTGTAACTCTTAAAGTTAGAAAAAATCATTTAAATAAGATAATTTCATAAGATGTGCAAAAAAGAAAATAGTGAAGCAGGAGAAGATAAAATAGTGATCATTTGAAAAATACCTAGAAGGATAAAGACAAATAAAGAAAATTAAAATTTAACCAATAAATATCTAATAGTGTTGAAAAACACATCAATTTAAAAAGGCAAAGTCAACAAAGATTGAGGTATTTTTAGATTGTTGTTTGTTGCTTATATTTAAATTCAATTCAATTATAACTTTTATAACTTGTGACAATCTATAATTATTGAAAGGTTTAAGAAATATAAATTTCATTCTCAACATATAGAATTTTTTTGAGACAATAAATGAAAATTTATGTGAGTATATTGAGTTTGGAGGAAAAATATAGTTAAAAGAATAAAATTGAGTGAGGAAAAATCAGTTATAGATCAATTCAATAGTTGCTATTAATGTAGCAAAAGTTTAGGTCCTCATAAGTTGTGATATGTTCTTCTTCTTGAGGCTTTATTTATAGACTTTAAGAGGGCTTATGACAACTCATTTGGTCGTTGAAAATAGTTCAGCTGTCATGAGTAAGTGAGTGGATAAGATCAGTCATAAAGCAAGAATGTTCTTGCTGAAAGCAGGAATGTTCTTGTGAACCAAGAACGATCTTCGATTTGCCTTGAGATGAGCTAACAGTTGTCTAAAGTGATCTCATGTCTTGAATCATGTGTGCAGGTCTGTTTGAAAGTACAACATAAGTGTCCTTTCTAGCCTGTCAGATTTGTAGTTCAGCTTGCTTAACTTGGAGAATGATCTTGCTTTATGAATTTTTTGAAGCATAGGCTTTTGACTTCGAATCTTGGAGTGATTCTTGTATTGGATTGATTCTTGTATATTTCTGGTGAAATTCTGGAGTGGATTGCAATTCCTGGATCAAATCTTTTCTTGAAGAATCTGATCATTTTTGTTAATTTATAGATGTGGAGAACGTTATTCGTTTTTCAGAATTCTGTCAAGAACGTTCTTCATTTCTCTAAATTAGTTTTCTTTATTTTAACATGATCTGCTTTGTAATGCTTGGTACCTATCTTTGATTAACACACTCAAATACACATGTTAAATACCAAAACACTTAGAATCATAATTAGAAGTCGTAATTAACTTTTGTTTAATTATCATCAAAATATTAATTTGAGATTTTGTCTCAACAAGATATTCGTAAAATCTTATATTTATCTTTGATAAATTAACATGTCATGGATTCTAAGTTGTCAAAGATTTATGTTTAATTCTTGATGTTCATATACATGTATGTTTATTTGGTTTTTCCACTAAAACATGATCATATTTGTTTTGAGCACGTCTTAAATGATAAATTAGTAAATTAATTCGATCACTTATATGAGATATTAGACAATTGAAGGTTCTATTCTTTATTCTTTTGCAGGAAGTTGTTGATATAGACTACAAGGTATTAAAGCTATTTTTAAATACACTAAATGTTTATTGATGTTTTATGAGATGTTCTATGTTGGTATTTTAAGATATTCCAAGGTACGCAATATATGTATATTGATTTGGTAATATCACATGTTACAGTGTCTTTCAAATCATCATTGACGCATCCAACCTTTGTTAAAGATTGAACTCTCCAGATATGGCACGGATGAGGAAAAATTCTATTTACTTTATCTATGGTATTTGTCTTAGCATAAATTTTAGATTTAATAATTAGTATAGTTCAGCTTAGTTTTCAACTAGATAAACTCTATAAATGTAGGTGTATGTTTTTTTTTTATAGGTAAACGTTAATAAATATGGATGTATGTACCATTGGAATAGTTAAATCATTCAAAGAGGTAAACTTAACCATGAAATTGTCTTCATGATCTTAAATTCTTAAGCCTATGTAATAGAACTTTCGTTTGAGTCGTGGATATTGTGATTTATGTTTATGTGCCATTTTATTTTTTTTTTTCCAATCATGCATGATTGCAATTTATGGAGTCATATTGTTGGTTGCAATGCAACACTTGTCCTTATCTCGAGCCTCGAGGTTCAAAATTTACTAATGGGTGTGATAGGATTATTTTGCTTTGAATAATTTCTATTGTATTACGTCTTTGCTCTACATCGTGAATTAATTTGCGGTCAGATGCAAGCATACCAGCACAACATGTGCTCCATTCTACTCTTTTAATTAATTCAAATAATGAAATTTCACTAATATAAAAATAGAAATAATTATTAGATAAAATTAAATAGTTTTTTTTATCACAATCTTCAAGCCGTCATGCATATACCTTCTCAATTTGTTTGTTTTAATTAGAAATATATAGTTTTTAGAAATTAAATTGCTTAGAATCATGTGATTGATCTTAGCTAATTAGAAATTTATAACGGCTTTAAATTTATTTTTAAAAATGGATTTAATTAAAATTTTACAAATTAGTGTTGTCAAAAAACTTTTCAATATACAAAATTCACTGAAAACAATTTATTAATAAGATTCCATTAATTTCGTAAAATAAGATTACATCAATTAATATTATATTAATATTGTTGAAATTGATTTGTCACATCTCACATTGGTACAATTTTTTGTTGTAACTGAGAATAAATCTCCTAAAAATTGTATCCTTCAGGTTATTTTACGTATAAATTTTAAATTTGAAATCTTGATAATCTAAATAACCTTACCTTAATTAGTTGTATTGTTAGAAAACTTTTCATTTCTATAAAAAAAACATTCATTTTCTTAAAAAGAAAACCGCCCTAAAAACTATTTTTTAAAGATTCATTAATTTCATAGCAATCTATCTATCCTATATAAAAAGAAGATCTCGTCTATTTTGTAAAATGTACACGTACCATTAAAATTGAACATAAAATTGATTAATTATATGATGATAGTATAATAAAATAAATATTATTTACTATAGGCTAAATATCACCCGTGGTCCTTTATGTTTTTAAATAATTTCAGCGTTATCTTTTAAGTGGGGTTCTGTTAAGAAAAAGTTAAAAAATCTCTCATCTAGATCATCGTATATGTTCATCAAACCTCTAGGAACGATTGTCACTGATCTGAAGTGATGTCTATGGAGTATAAATATCATAGCTTCAGTTTTAATGAATCAATCCTACTACCAAATTTAGAACAAATTTTAAATATTTTTCTGAAATATTTCCAAAATATAAAGGATAACTTTATCTGAACACGGATGAGTGATTTTTTTAACTTTTTCTTAACAAAATCTCACTTAAAGGGTAATGCTGAAATTATTTAAAAACATAAAGGACTAAATCGGAAAAAAAATAAAAATAAAAAAATAAAGACTAAATCGTTAACTGAAATTAAGTTAAGGGACCACGGGTGATATTTAGCCTATAATAAATAATATTTATTTTATGATAATGCATATTAGTATATTTAATATTCTTATATTTAATATTCATTATATGAGCAAAAAATCGTTCTATATAGTTAAAATTGACAGATAATTTCGAATCCTTATAAAGAAAGAAAACGAGGAAGCTATGTAAATTATATTTTTGCACAAAATAAAGGGAGATTGTTATAAGGTACTAAAATCAACAACTAAAAGTTGTTAAGTGTTAGCAATTGAAAAAAGTGGATATTGTTAGCTAAGCGTATTTACGTGAGTTAGTTATGGTAGAATTTATTATATTTTTTAAAATAAAAAAATCAATGAGTAGAAATAATTAGAATAACAAAATTTAATATAGTCCAATTTATAGATTTTTATTATTGTTATTATTATTATTTACACATGTGAATAGTATTAGTTTGTTTCTTTCAGAATATTTCTTTTGTTCTTTGTGTCGTATAAGAACGTCCTTTTTGTACTATAGCCCACTTTTTTTTTGTTTGATCAAAAAGATATTCATTCTTTCATTTATGTGTAATTGTTATTATTGAATGTCCTTAGCTCTTTAATTAATGAGACTTAATAAGACTGACGATGAATACTTTTAATTTTGAAGATGATGAATTTATTCACAAATAAATATGTTTTAAAAATTTGTTTAAGTTTCACATAAACTTGTCTAATGATTAATATACAAAGAACACACATTAGACTACTTAAAAAAATAGAATTAATCATATCTTTATTTAATTAGAATTTATCATATTTTATTTAATTAAAATTTAGACTAAATACTTCAGTTAACGATTTAGTCATTTATCTTTTTTTTTTTTTCCGATTTGGTCTTTTATGTTTTTAAATAATTTCAGCGTTACCCTTTAAGTGGGGTTTCGTTAAAAAAAAGTTAAAAACTTCCTCCTTCGTTTTCAGAAAAAGTTAGCCTTTATGTTTTGGAAATATTTTAGAAAAAGATTCAAAGTTTTTTCTAAATTTGGTAGTAGGATTGATTCGTTAAAACTGAAGTTATTGGTATTTATATTCCATAGACATTACTTCAGATCAGTGGCAATTGTTTCTAGAGTATATGCAATGATCCAGATGAAAGATTTTTTAACTTTTTCTTAACGGAACCCCACTTAAAGGGTAACGCTGAAATTATTTAAAAACATAAAGGACCAAATCGAGAAAAAAAAATAAATGACTAAATCCTTAACCGAAATTAAGTTAAGGAACCACGAGTGATATTTAGTCTAAAATTTATTAGCATGGGTGAAATTTGATGTGGAAGAAAAGGTTGTTCTCAAGAAAGAAAAACAAATGGTGGTGCTCCCCTACTTACAATCTCCTACTTACCACCAACAAAAGGGGTAGCAGTGTTTATAGATTTAACTTGCAACTAATCATCATTATAAAAACTTGAGACTCTGCAAATATGTTGAGTAAGGATGTCTTACTCTCTCAAACTTTCTCATTTTTATTACTCTAAAGATTCCACAACATCTAAGAATGGCAATTATGGCCGTGTTTTTCGGTCTATTTAAATAAACTTAAATAAATTCTAGTTTTTAAATAAATTCTAGTTTTTAAATAAATTTAATTCATGCATTACAACAATTACACACAAATATATTTTTGTGAGATATTGCAATATTTAAATTATTTTAAATTTATTTTAATGTATAGATTTAATTTATTTAAAAAGCTACGTCAAAATTAAATTTTAATTTAAAATAATTTATGTAGATGATAATTTATGTAGACTCATACACTAGTTAAAAGAAAAGAAAAAATGGGAACGAAGGAAACAAAAAAAACAGAAAATAAAGTGGTTTTTTAATTATTGTTTTGAGATATATAGAGAAAATAGAAGAAAAATGATTAAAATAATTATATTTTCTAATTTGATTGGATAATACATCAAAAGAAATATATTATGATATAACATAATTGTTAATATTACATTTGTTAATTTGGTAAATTAGAGAAGAAACATAGAAAATAAAAATGATTTTTTTAATTATTGGTAATAGAGAAAATAGAAAAAAGGTTTAATATTTTCTTTTTAATTAATATTTTTTAAAAAACACATTAGGGATGAGTTTTAATGTCTTCCTATCTTGGACTTATAACCATTGACTAGTGGTAAAAGATAGATATTGAATTTCATAGGTTGCAAGATCAATTCCTTTTGGTGTCATTAGAGAAAGACAAATGTACATCCCTTTGTAAGTACTCAATGAGTCATATAGTTTTTCTTACCTTGGACTGTGGTATCATCCTCTCACCCTAAATTTATTTTCAAAAAAATAAAAAAGAAATGAGAGAAAGAGGAGTATTCTACTAGGGACGGAAAATTTGGGGCAGAGAAAACTAACTTAGGTGATCGAATCGAAAGTACCACTTTGCCAAGACCCCCAAATTTTTATATTTTATTTTAACATTTTACTAAAAATAATGGCAACAATATAGTTAGTTTATTACGATTATTCTCATGTTTATGTCGACGATATTAAAAAAAAAACATTAATTTTAACATTTTTAGTGATAAATATTTGTCTCATGTATGCTTTTTATAATCAATTATACTTAGTATATTTTAAATATTCTCTTTTTTATTTAGAAGATATTAAAAAATACTAAAGTTAATTAATGAATGAAAGATATTTACCTGTGTATAAATTATATATGTCAACTTTTTCTTTAGTGACTCACTTTCAATAATGAAAAACATATATAACAAACTATCAATAAAAATTAAACTTATAATAAGTAAATTTAGATTATGTAATTTGAACAAAAAAAATAATAAAATTTACATATGTAACAAACTATCAATAATTAAATTTATCAACAAAAAAATATAAGTAAATTATCAATAAGTTAATAGCAATATTTCAAAATAGAACGATTCACACATTAGTCTTTTAGTTTTGGTTGGTTAAGTTAATGGGTCAATTTTAGTCTTATAGTTTTGTTGAGTTAATAAAAAAATTGGAGAAAAAATCATCTGAAACTACATTTTTATTTATAAAAAACACAATTGTTTTTAATTTGGCTCGACGTGCCAAACCACCTTGCCCTGTGATCACTCCAATTTTTTTTCGAGTTAAACGAGATAGATCAACTTAAATAGATGAATTCAAACCTTCAGCCCAATATATCTAAAATGGATCGGCCTGACAAGTCGACCAATTTTCCCACCCCTATATTCTACTATATGAACTACATTTCTAGGACTTTAATAATTTTATTGGAATAACTTATAAAAAAAAAGTAATAAACATATAGAGATCTTGCATCTGTCATTGCATAGATTGATCTTCTTCAATCACCTTTCAATCTCCGAGTTCGAATGGAAGAACAATTGAAGGTCAAGGCTTTCCTCTCTCATTACTCTTTCCACGACAAAGTCAGCATCTTAGCCTGGAGAGCAAGGATTTCTTCCTCTACGTATGCCACTGTTGATGTGTCTGCTTCCATTAACTCTTTTTGAGTAAGATCAGTATGTGAAAAGCTCAAATCCGACACCGTAGAAGGAAAGATTAGAGTCATCTTATCTTAACTACTCCCTAGAATCCTCCCAGGTATTACTTGAGCTCTTAACGATGCTTTGAATAACAATCTTCCGTACCTCATTCAATAGACTTGCTGGGAAAGCTTAATAAAATGTCTAACCAATTATGACAAGTAGCCCTACACTAAGCAAATCGTAGTCCCATCTTTTTTTCTCCCGAGTCGAATCGAAAGAGTCAGCCTAGAGGGTAATTTTCACGTGTTTGCATTATTTAAGATTAGTTTGTCTTTTTTGGAGTAAGAAATTCAATTCGAGCTAAGCTAAATTTACTTAGCTTGGGTTTACTTTAGAGCTCCTTAGATATGACTTACTTACTTATATGATGCGTGGGTAGAAAAAAGAAGTGTGCTGGAGGTCGAAGCCTTTTATCAATCACATGCAAGTCTTTCATCTTTAGGCAGTTGCATACTCGAGTGTATTTCCCTATGTATCAGACCAAGAACCGAATTTTTCAATTCAAATCATGACAAGACAAAGATCGATGATCTACAAAGAGGATTGCCGCATATTTCAAGAGTTGGTTGATCGTGTTGATAGGGTAGACCATCAGTTGAAGCATTGTTACTACCCTTATTTACATCCTCAAAGGATCAAGAATCAGTTGATCGTCTGTATAGTATAAATTAGGGCCCTATTTCGAAGAAAAATAAAAATTTCACTATAATCAATAAAAAATTGTAAAACATAAAAAGAAAAATAAAGAGAATAAATATATCAAATAATTTCTGTAACAATCAAAAGAAAATGTTTAAATTTAATAAACTACAAATATTATATTTTTATTCTCTTTATATTTTCTAATTCTTCCATTAATTATATCTGAATTTTACTTAATGACATTTATATCATTTTATAAATACACATATTTCTTTTTATTTTATTTTAAAGTTGAATTTATATATACTATCAGTATAAAATTATTTTATATTATCATCCAATAAAATTGATATTTTTAACATATCTACTTAACACATTTTAATTGAATTAAATTAATTAAAAATAACCCTAATTAGTTAACTATCCCAACAACCCTTAACACCGTTTTTATTGAATAAGTACTATTATTATTTGTTTTAATTTTAATTCCATTGAAATATATTAAGGGTGAGTTTATTATAGATCATAAAAAGTGAATTTGATTTTTAATAATTTATAGATGAATTTTTAAATTTTTTTTAAAAAGTGAATCTTTAGTTTTTGTTAACACTACTGAAAATCAATTTTTTAAAAAACAATACTAAAAATCGCTTTAAAAAAAATCAATTACAAAAAATAATTTTTG
>JBBPBQ010000003.1:39196143-39224579 GCA_037974755.1 Cicer yamashitae
TAATTTTGTACCGTAGGGGTATATAAATTAAACTTTTTATTTTACATTAAACTACTAAAATAATCATCATTTTTTATTTATTCTTTTACTCTTCTTTCAATTTAAATTCTTCATCAACCAAACACATTGTAAAAGTTATATTTATTTTTCTCATAGACTAAGTTGTCCTAATATAATTTTTCCAAAGATTAAAAGTTACATTTATTTTTCTCATAGACTAAATTGGGTTTTTCAATTTTTGTTAGGGATCAAAATGAGTCTTCTAGTTTTTAGGTTTTATTAATTAAATTATAAAAATGAAAAATTTCCAAAATAAAGTTAAGATCTATTTACTTGCCATGTTTTCTGTTTTCATTTTCATTAAAAATAGAAAATGATAGAACAAATATGTTTGTTTAAAATTTTAAAAACATTTTCATTGAAATATTTCAAGAGAAAATGGAATAAGTGAAAACAAGAAAAACCCGTTTTCAATTGAAAACACGGTGACATGGTTGGTAATTATAACAACATTGCTTATGTTTTTTCACTTCCGTTTTGTCCTCGTGCAATCTTTCTAGTCAGTATGCACTACATCCCATGTTTTAATAATAATAGTAATAATTTCTTTATTTTACTCAAAAAAAGTTATTATTATAAAGAAATAACAAAATAAAAAGACATCTTAAATGATATTTAATAAAAAAATTGACAATAAAATAAAAATTAATAATAGATAAGTGACAATTATTTTAATTATACAACAAATATTTTTATTTAATTAATATCAATTATACAAAATAAACAAATAAACTAATTTTAAAAATGATGAAGTGAGAAACTAAAAATAATTAATGTAACAATAATGACTATTTTACAACAGTCTTTGAAGAAATTTGAATTGCGTCCCTTAACTGCTTTAAAAATTCATAAGTAAAAAAGTAAAGTTTTTTATGAAAGTACAAACAAAGTTAGTTGATTCCTCATCAAACAATAAAATAAAAAGCCACTAATTCATTTATATTTAAAACTTTATATATCTACTATATCAATATGTTACTTAGAGCATTCCTAAAGGAAAATGCATTATCACAAAGAAATAATACTGATATGGAGTAGACCAAGGAGGATGGTCAAACTCTAGATTAGAAAAGTAGTATTTCGTCTCCAGTATGGTGGTGATACCTCTAATACTTCTACTTTCAATTAATTGTGAAATTAAGTAGGAGTAAAAGTAAGCGTGGTGGTTGTATTTTGTTGGGATCGATTCCTATCTAACAAAATACTAACAATAATAATATTACTAATTATTAATATTGGATACTATAGTAAATCAATTATTTATTTAATGAGATTAAATTGAGTTATTAGCAATACCTATTTAATAATAAATTTAATTGAAATATTGGATTGGAGGAATTCAAAACTAAATTAGATATTTAATGTAAAAAAAAAATTTAAATATTAATTTAATTGAGGTGTTGTTTAGTAAATAATAGTTTCCTAAAAATTTTAATTAAATATTAATTAAAATTTTGAAAATGAAAATAGTTTCCTAAAAATGAAACAGGAAATGAGATATGAAATGTTTCCACAGATCAAATGGGGCTTAAGTTTTTAGAAAGTTTTATTACGATTATATAAATGTTAATTATTTTATGTCATCATATTATATGTCGCGTTATTTAAAATACGTTACATCATTATTTTTTAGTTTAAAAATCAGAATGAAAGACAAAAGCTATTAGATTTTAAAATAGGAGATCAATTTCATGAATTGATAAAAATAAAAATATTAAAACTACAATTAACTCCAGTTTTTATCATGAACTAAAATAGGTATTCACTCTCAATATAATTGTAATTTTTTTAATTTAAAATATAGAGTAAAGACTCATTTTATTGTCTGAGAAAAATCTTGAGACCCAATTTAGTATTTGAGAAAATAAAGATAATTTTAGCTTCCAAAAAAGTCAAACCGAGACAACTTAATTCTACGTTTTTTACACTATTTGATTGAAGAAAGAAAGAAAAAAAGTGAAAAAAAGAAAAAAAAATTAACCATTTAATAGTTTGATATAAGAAAAAATGATAAAAAATTATGTCTCTATAAAATAAAATAAATATTCAGAAAAAAAAATTGACATAAGTATTTTTAATGATTTAGTTAAAGGAATAAAAATAAATATTATCAAAGGAATGATTTAAGTTATATATAATAATAATATAAAATTATTTTACAATCAATTACAACTTTGAATCATTGAAACTTTTTTCAAAAGTTATGATAAAAAGAAAAAGTGAATATGCAAGTTAATCTCTAAAATCATATGATAAAAAGAAAAAGTGAATATGCAAGTTAATCTCTAAAATCATAAAAATTGATCAAATCAATAAATTTTATAAATTAATAAATAATCATTCACATTGATGTTGGTAAACTTTAACATCAATGAAGCACCCTAATTGAACAAATGTTTGATAAAGAAAAGGATGGAAGCAGCACGTGAGAAGAAGGAAAAGGAAGAACAAATAAACCAACAAATCACGACGTTTGATCTTAAAACGCTTGGACCAATACTTTTACTGCTGGCGTAGAAAATTAAGCTAACCACCGCGTGTGTGTTCATTAGATATATAAATCGATAATACAACAACAATACATTCTTTTAATCCAATATTATTTCTGTTCCTCTCTCAATTCCCACTTTCACACACAACCTAACACCACAAATGGACTTTCACAAGATTAGCGTTGATAATCCCATCGTCGAAATGGACGGTATGTTTTTATCTATTTTTATATGTTTCGGAGTTGTTGATTACAATTTTGATTTTCATTCTAGAATTGATTTTAACTTCAACCTATGATTTCTAATTATTGTTCAACTCATATGTATCTTGTGAATCATTTTATGTTTACTGTGCCTGGTGGTTAATATGTATATCAGAACAGAAATCATCATTTCGTTGATTTTCAATTTCTTTCTCCGAGTAATCAATCTTTGATTGTCTTCCACATGCAGGAGATGAAATGACAAGAGTAATTTGGAGAATGATAAAAGATAAGGTAGTTATGTTATTTTTTCTTGCATTATATTATTGAATCAGACATGCTTATTGATAGCAGATGTGGTGTGGTACAGAAGAGAGGATTGAGAGAAGAGTGAAATTGCTATTTGATTGAATGAGTAAATTTTTTTTATTATATTAAGCAGGCATTAACAAACTAGTTGTTACTAATCTAACTACCAACATACTTATCTCCAACTAACTATATCTCTAATACTTTTTATTTTTTGTATTTTTACATTTTGCAGCTTATTCTCCCTTTTCTGGAGCTGGATATTAAGTATTTTGACCTTGGCCTTCCTCATCGAGATGCCACTGATGATAGAGTTACTATTGAAAGTGCTGAAGCTACACTAAAGTATGTGCTCTAGTATTTTCCACATTTGCTTGCGTCTTCGGTCTTTAGTTTGTGTATCATTTTGTCGTTGCCATAAGTGTCTCATTCTTCTTGTTTTTCCTTCAGTTTCTTTTCCATTATTATTGTTATGATCAAGAGTTTCAATACAGTTAAATCTTAAGAGGAAAATCCACGTCTATCTTGTTTATTTCTTAATCTCAAATTAGCTTGAAGGATTCAGTGCATAGTCAGGTTTACCCTTCACATGTTTAGATTTCAGCTAAGATATTACTACGTTTATCTTGGGATGTTTTTTCTTTTATTCAAAATTGCCATGAAATTCTGAGAAGAGTATACATGTATTGCTTTTGGGGGCATTTTTTTCATGTCGTATAAATATATCCTGGAACATAAATGTTGGAACTGATTGTTCTTGGGAATGTCATACATTCCCAAGAGTGTATTTATATTAAAATGAAACAAATGGCACCTTAATGGTTGGAATGTTGTTTTTCATTCTGCTGTGCATCTGTTTCTTAGAAGAGGATAAGCAAACTAGAATTGTAATGCTCTCTGATTATAGTTAATGACAAAATAATACAATTTAAATGGAGTTGAAGAGTAAATATTAAATAATAAATATGCTCACTACCGTACATACATTGCTGTAGAATACTGTTAGAAGATCATTATTAGAAGGAAAGAAAGAATGCAAAATAAGATATATTGATATATTTGGTTTTGGTTGAAATATCAACTACTTAAATAGACTGAATTAGTTTTTCTTTTGGCTTTTATAATTTTTCGAGTTCTGTGGAGCTGCAAGGGTTTTGGTCCATGTCTCCCCTTGTCTTTCATTTGAATTCTTTCTTCCTTTCTTTTTTAACAATAATCTTTGGTATGCTGCAAATGATTAGTGCTAGCTGAGGTGCTAGCCTAGTTGAGATGTCAATTATCACATTTATGCCTCTGCTGACCACTCTTGGGGATAAATAAAATTTCTGTGAATGTTTTTCATTTCTGTATTAATTATTAAGCTATATTCTCTTACATGAGGCCTCCTAATATCACTACGTGGTTTATTTTCCTTTCATTGTAGGTATAATGTAGCTATCAAATGTGCAACTATTACTCCAGGTATTCATAATTGTTCTTATTTGGAAATTGGAATGATTTCCATGTCATCTTAACTTAATTTCGTGTACGGTGTACCATTTTTCTCATGTGTTAATTGAAATTCACATATGGGGTTTTCTTTTTCATAGATGAAGGCCGTGTCAAGGAATTTAACCTAAAACAAATGTGGAAGAGCCCAAATGGGACAATCCGGAACATTTTAAATGGTAATTAAACTTTCTGATGCTTTTCGAAATCCTGTTTTATGTTCCGAGTTTTTAACTGACATCGAAGGAAACGATCACTCTATATCCTTACAGGTACAGTTTTTAGAGAGCCAATTATCTGTAAAAACATTCCTCGACTTGTTTCAGGTTTGTAATTTTTTTAACTTATTTGATATCTGAATTTTGCTTTATGATAGCAAGTGTTAATTACTGGCTATTGGTTAGGCTGGACGAAGCCAATATGCATCGGAAGACATGCTTTTGGTGACCAATATCGGGCAACTGATGCAGTTATAAAAGGCCCAGGAAAGCTAAAATTGGTGTTCGGTAAAGTCAATATCCAATCAGCTGTTTCTCATGATTCAAGTACTTGGCATATGCAATCTTGATGCAGTTGCAAGATTGCTCAACTAAAGCTGATATCAATTTCTAAAAGACCAAAAAGTTTGAGGTCTATAAATTTGAAGTATCTTACAAAATTTAGTTGCGTTATACAGCACCAGATGGGCACGAAGAAACTAAAGAGCTAGAGGTGTATAACTTCACTGGTGCTGGAGGTGTAGCTTTGTCCATGTATAATACTGATGAGGTTTGCATCTAATCAATGCTTTTTATTAATATTTTCTCTTTGAAAATTATTTTAACTAAACTTGCAATAATAAATTATGTGATATTTGGTCTTGAAACAGTCCATTCGAGCTTTTGCTGAAGCTTCAATGAACATTGCTCACGAGAAAAGATGGCCCCTCTATCTTAGCACTAAAAATACCATTCTAAAGAAATATGATGGAAGGTATGCTTGTCTATTTTCTGTTCATTCTTCTTTATATTTCACGACTCTTCAATTCTAAATGAGATATAATGATAATTGTAGTTATAAGATCCCCAAGCACATTTCTAACTCTTTGCTTTTGTGAAGATTCAAGGATATATTCCAGGAAGTTTATGACACGCAGTGGAGTCACAAGTTTAAAGCTGCAGGAATATGGTTAGAAGAATATCTTGTCATGCTAGTAATTTTTTTTTTCATAAGTAGATTGGTAATTCACACTCTTGATTCTTAGGTATGAACACCGTCTTATAGATGATATGGTTGCGTATGCTCTTAAAAGTGATGGAGGTTACGTATGGGCCTGCAAGAATTATGATGGGGATGTGCAGAGTGATTTCATAGCTCAAGGTAGATATCTATATGCTCTTATCTCATTCACTTATCTGTTTATTTCTGGTGTTTCTTGTTTTCATTCCACTGGTAAAATAAATAATAAAGAAGACACTATGGATGTTTTTGGAAATGCGTATTAAATATTTTAAAAATTCTGGAAATTTTCAAAATATTATTTTTAGTGTTTCCGAAAATAAAAAATCCATAAGCAAATGTCATTCCAACCACCACATACAAAGTGAAATTGAAAATGTTGTTAGAATAGGGTCCTTGGTTTTTAGTTCTTGAAAGTTTTGTTGTTTTTGTTAAGAAAGGATGGCCAAGGTTTAGCGTGTCTTATTTCTTAATATGATCTGAAAAATAGTTTCCATTGAACAGGATTTGGTTCTCTTGGCTTGATGACATCAATACTGGTATTGCTTTTCTAACCCTTTGCATCATTTTGCATTTTCTTTCATACGTATCCTTTATTTTGTTTATGTCTGTCCTTTTGTCGGTTACATCTCTAGCATGGATGTTCAAGTAGCTAAAATTTGCAACAGGTTTGCCCGGATGGGAAAACCATTGAAGCAGAGGCAGCCCACGGCACTGTTACCCGTCATTTTCGGGTCCATCAGAAGGGAGGTGAAACCAGTACAAACAGTATTGCTTCAATTTTTGCCTGGTCACAAGGTCTTGCACATAGGTAAGCATTGAAATTAAAACTCATACAATTTTTTTTCGTCATACTGTAATCCATAGAATTTGATTTTTTTTTTCCATTATAGTTTTAGCTAATAATAATACAGATGGTGGGTTGAGTAGTTTAAGAGGCTGTTTATTTGTGTTTTTTTAAGAAAGAAGTGTATTTTATTAATTTCTTTTACTATTTTAGATAAATATTTTTGATGAAAAGAAAAAAGCTTATAAGATATTTTGTTGTTCTTTGCTTCTCATAATATAATGGAAGTAGCTTCGTGAAAAAAGCTATAAATGAAGGACCCATTTGTTTGGGCTTTTAAGAAAAAAATTAACGGAAAGGTCTAATTTTATATCAGAATTAGAAAGTTTTTTTGAAAGAAGCAAATACGTAAAAGATTTTCCTCAAAAGTTATAGTTTGTTTTGTGTGTATAAACTTTGCAAAAAAGTTCTGATATCATTTTCTTTAAAACTTTCCTATAATAAGGCAGTTCTAATAGGATAGATATGTTTGGTTTGAGATATTTTTTGCTAATAAAAAGTGTCACTTTTATATTATATTTTGTTTTTGGTAATAAAAAGTGTCACTATACTTCTTGGAGAGACGAGAGTGGAAATAAATAGGAGGTTAGAGACTTGGTAACAAGCTTTAGAAGTTTATGATTTTCGTTTGAGTATAAGTAACAGAGTTATATATAGAATGTAAATTTTGGAAAAGACGAGCACACATAGTTTAGAGGTGATAGTCGGAGACCCTAACATACAACAAGTCACAATTAAATATCTTTGGCCCAAGTAGGGTGGATGAAATTGAGGAGAGTCTTAGGTGTTTTAAGTGATAAAATAGTGCCACTGAAGATAAAGGGAAAGTTTTATCCCACATTTGTAAAACCAATGATGTTACATGGCACAAAATGTTGGGGTGGTAAAATGCCAACATGAGAGTAAACTCAGTGTATAGAGATGAGAATGTTATGATTGATGTATGCTAATACTAGATGAGATACGATTAGGAGTGATAGCATCAGGGAGAAAGAAAGTTAGGGTGACACATATTGTAAAAAATGAAGGAATATTGACTTAGGTGGTTTGAGAATGTGTAAAGGAGGCTGTAGATTCTGTAGTAAGAAGAGTAGATCAAACAGAGGGTAGCCCAATTGTTAAAGGTAGAGGAAGACTAGGAAAAACTATAGGAGAAACTATTGAGAAATACCTAGAAGTCAAAGATTTTGATGAAGATATGATATATGATATAGCATTATAGCGTCGTTTGATCCATGTAGTCAACTCTACTTAGTGGGATAAAATCAAGTTTGGTGGTGGTGGTTCTATATTTATACATAAAACAAACTAAAAGCAGAGTTGTACTTTTTGTAAATATTAATGAAAACAAAGATGTAGACCATATGATAAAAATAAAAGTGTGTTTTATTTTAAAGCTTTTTAAAACACCCTATTTTTTGCAGGGCAAAGTTGGATGGAAATGCTAGACTGTTGGACTTCACGGAGAAACTAGAAGCATCTTGCATTGGAACAGTAGAATTGGGAAAAATGACAAAGGATCTTGCACTTCTTATTCACGGACCCAAGTAACTTTTGGCCCTAGGATAGTTCTTTAAGAATGCTAACTATTAATTCCTTTTGCTATTTATGTATAACAAATTAAAACTACTTGCTCTTTGTTTTGTTGTAGGGTTTCTAGGTCTCATTATTTAAATACTGAAGAGTTCATTGATGCTGTAGCCGAGGAGCTGAGAACAAGATTAACTACAAAAGCAAAGCTATAAAGTTCACCAGTTTCTTTGAGTCTACTTAATGATATTAGATTGGACTATTGCTTGGGTTATAAGCATTTATTGTGCCGAGTTTTGAATTTGGAGTATGTTTGTTTGAATAAAAAATGGAAGTTGAGTGGAGAAAATTTTAAAGATGATGTAGATACTGGACAGACACAACAGGCAGAATAAAGCCAACTAGCCAAGCGACTTCCTAGGGGCCCAACTTTACCCAACTCCCGTTTCTAAATACCACACTGAGTCGAAAAATATACTTTTGAATGAAAAAATAACTAACTATTTTTGTCCTGATACTCTTGGACGACATAAAAACTAAATTTTTTTGAATGTGTTTTTCTGAAGTGACTTTAGGGGGTGGGGAAAGTTGGGGCCCTTTCTAAATTGGACTGTTGCACCCCCTACAGATAGGAAAGATTGGTATTCACAAAAAGTTCATTGGCTTGGTAGAACATCAACTGATTTTGAATTTTCCAAGCCCTAAAAGGGACTATCAGTGTAACATCCTCCTCAAGTTGAGAAGCTACATATTCTCTGTCGTATGTTCTCTTGTCATAGGTATTGTCATATTGAAATATTTTTGGTGAAAATGATTACAGAAGCATTATATGAATTTTTGTCCTTTACTTTAGAATACGGAAGTTGGTATATTTCCGAAGTTGTATTAGTAGAGATCTAGAGGAAGAACATAAACAAGGAATGTAATAGGGGGAAAATTTAGGGCATCATTCTTACCTTTTTATCTTGTGCTTTCATAGAGGGTTTGAGTCTAGGATTTTTAATTAAGGGTATTATGAAATTTTAAGGGATTTTTCTCATTGAATAGATTTTTTTGTCTCAAAAGAGATGATAAATTCTATCATAATTAATTCACATAACTGTGAGGTCCTGAGTTCGAATTCGAGAGAATACGTTCAATCTAGTAATATCGGCATTTGTCAGTTGAGTTAGAATTTAAGAAGATTCAATCTTCAACGTAAAATCAAAGGAAATAAAAAAAACACATTGAATAGTTTTTCTGATGTGTTTTCTTACTTCATTTGTTTATACCTTGTGTGTTTTTGGAATAATGTTTATATCCGGTAGTCACATGCATCTTCTTGTTGTGGTTAAGGAAAGTGTGCTCTTGAATGCGAAAATTTTGAATTAGTGGCAATTCTCGTCTTTAGATGGGAAATCAAGTAAGTTTTGGAGTAATTTTTATACTTATGATCAATTTCACAAACTTCAAAGACAATAGTTTTGATAAACATTAAATAGTTGAAGTGAATTAAAGAAATAATAAAGGGAAAATATTAAATTCTTCCACAACATGATAGGATAAAAAAGTCACTAAAACAATAATAGTGAATGATAATATTTTTGTATGGTCAAATTCAAAAAATATTATCATTTGACATCTGGAGCGTGATCTGTATGGATGATAGGATGAGTTAATCTAGGTTTAGGAAGTTCCTTTGGAGAAGAACTTTTCCCTCACACAATGTATATGAAATTCCAAAAGCTTCTTTCAAGCATGGAGCACAATATTTTGAGATCGGATGACATTACTCGCATTGTCTCATAGGAGAATAGGGCCGCTGTAAGAGACTGAGTTTTGTGAGCAAGGATTGTATCCATATTACTTCAGCTTTGGTATTGGTCATGCTGTGATATTCAGCCTTTGTGCTCGAACGAGCAACCAATGATTAATTTTTGGTGCACCATGAAATCGAATTTAGGGCAAGGAAGATGCATAAGTCTGAAGTCCATCTCTTGTCATCAGGGTTTGATGGTTTGTGTCACAATAGCACTTGTGGAGAAAGGAGAGTTAGGTTGTGCTAGTTGAAGGAGAAAGCCATGCTTAATTGATCCTTTATGGTAGATAAAACCACATTGGATGAGATATGACATAAGATGAATAGGAGTCAATTCAAGATATATTGGACTGCATGTTATCATCCACTCTGATCACGCTCCAAATGTCAAGTGATGAGTATGATGGAAGTGAGTTCAAAGTGAAAAATTACATGAAATATGGCATAAGCAAGTGTTTATATGTGAAAGACATCACTCACCTTATAATTAGCTAGTTGCGTCCAATCCAATTTTAAAATCTATTTAATTCTCAAATTGTTACTTTGATTCTAGGCCGAGAGAATTATTTATTTCGATTTCTATCCTTATACCCGTAATAGGTATTGGTATTTATCCAGATTTCATTTTCTCATTCTCGGTTGACAAGGTTGAAGCTATTCTATCTAATTTTTGATAGATCGTTTTCGTGAATAAATGAATAAAACCAATAAATTAAAAAGAGAAGAGCTATCATGAGTCTGCTTTTTGTTTCAAGTCTCTAAAATTATGGTAACACTATTATTCTACTTTCTAGTATAACAAAATCAAACACGGTGTTGTTGATAATATAATTGAAGTGTCATGGACTCATAGCTATTCTATGTGAAATTCAATATAATTCCGGATCCATAATTAGGCTCTCAAAATTGAAAAATCAAAACACATTAGTTCCTTTGTTAGGGACTGTTTTGAGTGTTTAAAATTTTGTTAGAGACTAATGTCTCCTGAATTGATAATTCTAAAATAGTATCTTTGGATTTTTTTAGGGATTGAATTGATGTTTAACATTTTTTTCTTAAAAATTAAAATGACTATTCTTTGGATTTCCTTTTGAAAGTCAAATTTGACCGTGGGTTTATAATTTTGTCTCTTTTTTTGTGCTACCTCTTTCTGTTAGTGTTATATTCAAGTTAATAAATCGGACTGGACTGGCCGATCAACGGGTGCAATCGAGAACTGAAACTAGTTTCGGTCCAATTAGACTAAAACCGGCTGACAAATAAACTGAGAATATTTGAAAAAACCGGTGGATAACGACTAAAACCGGGAAAACCAGTCAATAACCGGTTGGTAAACTGTGCAAGTGTGATTTTGTTGGCAACTTTTCTATATTTAGGTATTTCTCTTGGTATCACGATGAGTATCCCTTTATAAAAATAAGTTGTCTCGGAGTAAATGTCCATTTATAATTTTTAATACAATATTAATTATTATTTTTTTTATACTATTTTTTAATAATTATTATATATACAACTTTTAAAATATTATTATATTTTATATTGATAATAATAAAAAATTTATCAATAATTAAAATAAATAATAATTTTTTTTTTAAATTATTATATTTTTTAATATGTTTAACCGATGAAGTAGTCTAATACTAGTAATAACTTTTTTTGGTTTGCAATTGCACGACATTCAGTTTATTTTTATTTTTTTCTTTTTGTTTGAGTAAGCAACAATCACGTCAATTTGGATTAATTTGTTTAAAGACTATAGTTTTACTTTTTCTATTTCAACTTTGCTTTTCATTTTCTTTTTTATCATATATCAATGGATTTAAACCATAACAAGCATATCTATAACATATAACAAAAAAAAAAGAGACAAAATCAAAGAAATTTCACATTTAACATTAAATATTACAACAGAAAAATATTAATACTCAAAAAGATGTATTATATTTAAATAAAAATGTATATTTATACTATTTAAAAATATAAAAATTACATATTTGAGTATAAAATTTATAATTAAGTACTACGGATAGCACCGTGGTTCAACCCTGGTCAAATCTTTGAACCTCTTCATATATCGGTTCAATGTCTGATCCGATTTTAATTACCTTAAACCTATTTGTTTTTAAGAATAGAAAGTTGATATAATTTCCATCATGGATTTGATTAGGGTCAGATTTTGGTACTGTTTTTTAAAAATTGGAGAAGAAAAAATCTATTAAAATAATATTAAAATAATCTTCAACCTTCTCCATTGACACATCATCTATTTATGTGTCACCTAATCAAATTTGTTCTACATCATAAAAACTCTGATGTGCCACTCTCTATAATCATTCATTCTTTCTAAATTCTATTTTCTATTCCTTCATTGTAATACCTTATCATTCATATCCTTAAATGTAATTCATTTTCATCATTTTCGATTACTTAATCTATCAATGCATATGACTATTGCTTCACTTTTCTGTTACTAAACTTTTTTGTTTTGTAAAAAAAACATTTTGAGCCTCACTAAACTTCTTTGTCTACTAAACTTAAATATATCTACTAATTAACTTTTAAGTCACTCACCATTCCTTAATGAATGTTTTAACGTTAATATATTATTATCAATGTGTTCCCTTTAATTTCTCAATCAATTTGTAACATAAATTTTAAATAATCAATTCATTCATCTTATTTGGCAACTGAATTATTGATTATTCTAAACCAAAGTATTGCATTCATATTGCAATGACCACAATTTGCATTGCCAGTTTTCCATACATAGTATTGCATCAATCTTATATAAAATCAAAGTTACAATTTAGAAGAGATTGCATTTAAAATTCTTTGTAATTTCTTGCAGGGATCAAATATGCCAGTTTAGATTTGTGTTTTTCAATTTCAGGTCTCTATTGAGATTTTCCAATTTAGATTTATTGTATTGAAGAAGTAAAATCGGCGTTCTCTTCAATTGTCAAAAAAGACCAACAATATTGGGAAACTACCATGGTAACGTTATCTCATTTTCAAATTAATTATTTTTTGTGGTTTTGTACTATGATTTGGTTGTGCTTCTGCATTTCATGTTTGATAAGTCTGTATTGTATCGATTAGTTGTTGTGTAAATGTGAATGTGATTTAAGTAACTGGAAAAATGGTGGATTAAGATGATTGTCACTGGGCTTGCTAGAGGATACTACTCCAAGACAGAAAAAATTTCTATATATAAATTCTTTATTATGTTAAACTTAGTTTGGTTAGTGAGCTAATTGACTACAAAATAAATTTAACCAAACCCATGACATTAAAATAACTCTACAAATAGATTTTTATGAGTGTTAATTTTTATTTCAATTTTATTGTGTATATTTTATTATAATGAACTGAAATTTTAAGTTTATTTAATATTATTAAATATATAACAATGGAAATAAGATTTCTGCCATTTGTACAAATAGACACTTTAATTATGATTATGGAATATATCTCCGAACTCTAACATGTTGATATTTTACGGTATATCTATTTAAAATATGATTTTTCACTCAAAATTAACACTTTTAACTCCAAACAATTTTTTAAAAAATTAAATTAATTTCATGGAAAAACCCATCCAATGCGCGAGTATACATCTAGTTATTATTAATAATGGTGGTATGGATTACTATTTTGCAACTATCTCATATAAAATTTAAATTTTTTCCCTTGAAGTTACAATGTCAAACTTTACTACTGAGATGACATCTATGTGACAAATCAGATTGTTGTATCGATTTTCTTCCCATGCCTTAGGATCTTCATTAACTTTTTCATCCTTGTGTAATAGCCCACTTCTCTGTATTTCTATTGGCCGATTAAAATTTTATTTTTCTTGTGAAAGGGTTAGAATATTGCTTATACTAATTAAATAACATTCATTTTATGTGTAAAAAATATATTACAAATTCAGAAAAAAAGATACTGCTTAGAACAATATTAAAGACAGTGAAAACATACTTTAGAAGGAAAAATGAATTTTTTGAATGAATTTACATGTATGTGTTAACAATTATCATTAGTTCTCTGATATGCCTTCAAGGAGGAAGTGACACTTTTGTACAATAAACTTTGCTAAAACAAGTATATGTATTTTTGTGCTAAAAATACTCAAAATCTACATAAGAATCAGTTGCATTTTTGGTTTGTTTATCACTAGCAGCAACATCTGCTATCTTCTTATCAACTGGTGGTGGTGCTGTCTCTTTTTTAGCATACTTTGAAAAGTCTATGACATCTGGTATATGTGGTGGTGATGCACTTCTAACTAGAGCCCAATTCACTCCTTCAAAAAATGGATGTTGTTTTATTTCGGTTGCGCCTCTTTTATAAGCAATTCTCTTCTGAGGTTCTTTCACAAGCAATCCTTTAATAAGATCGCGCGCCACGGTACTAATTTGAGGACTATCTGGAAACCTCAGTGGCTGTCCAACAACATTGACAAGTGTTGCTTTGTATCCTGCACCTTTAAAAGGTGTTGCTCCATGTAACAATTCATACAAGAAGATTCCAAAAGTCCACCAATCTACTGCACTACCATGTCCTTCTCCTTTGACTATTTCAGGAGCTAGATACTCATGTGTTCCTACAAATGACATTGATCTCACATTTGTTGGTTCTGCCATTAGTTCTGGAAGGCGGTTTCCGTTTACCAATAGGCCAAAGTCTGATTTTGCCTTTCGATTCTTCTTCGAAGGCAAAATGCGAGGGAAAAAGCTTGATGATGTCTGAGCAGTGCCAACTGCTTGGTCATCATTAAACACACCTCCAGAATCACTACCGTTTCCGCTGTTTCCTACATTTGTAGAGGATGACTTGACAAGTGTAGGACTGACGGAGCAGCGAAGCGATAAATCGAAATCTGAGAGCATGATATGTCCTTCGTCCCTAACTAAAAGATTCTCTGGCTTTAAGTCTCTGTATACAATGCCAAGCATGTGCAGGTACTCAAGAGCTAACAAAACCTCTGAAGCATAGAACCTATCACAAGATTTGAATGTAAGATTCTTGATCTACAAACTGTGTTCATAAAGGTTAAATCAAATGGCTAACAGAAGTCATGCCAGTGGTGTAAGTTAAAAACAAAACAAAACAAATCATTTGTAAATGGAAAAAGTTCGAATGTATTCGAATCAATCACCAACTTAGTCTTTGAAATTGTCAAGTAAGACAATTTAGTTCTTGAAATTGATATAACTCTAAAAATGATCCATGAAAATGAAATATTCGATCATATTAGTTCACTTGAGATCACATTTTTTGGATAAACCAAGGTATCATCTACGTGGAACTACATAGACTAATCCCTCGAGGTAGCTGAGATCTATTTAAGAGGTTGACTTCTCCCAACATGTGTTTTTCTATATGCATCGATTATGTATCGAACACAAAGCCATATAGTTAAGGGACTCAAAAGAACTAAATTGACCGACTCAAGAACTAATGCAATTGAGGATATTCAATTTTATAGATAATTTTGCAAATTCGTTAATATTTAGGACCAGGTTGCGTAACGCCTACAATTTTAAGGACTAAATTGACGATTCACTTATATGAAGTTAATCACAGGTTGTTAAAATCAATTCAGTCATGCAATATGAGGACAAACTTAATAGATCATCTTCAACTTATATGAAGTTACAGTGACTTCTAAATGTCTAGTGAAGTATATGCAGAAAAATGGAAGAACAGAAGAGAAAATGCAACAAACAGATTCAACTAACCTTGCAGCTTCTTCAGTGAAACACTTATTCGGCTGCTTCTGTCGAAGCGAATGAAGATCGCCACCACTACAGTACTCCATTACAAGACAGTAAAACTTATCAGTTTCAAAGTAAGAATACAAAGTAGGCAAAAAAGGGTGATCAAGAAGTCCAAGAATCTCCCTTTCTGTCTGTGATCTAAGAAGCTTGTTTCTACTTATAAGAGCAGCCTTATCCATTACTTTCATAGCAAAATGAGCATCAGTTCCTTTAAGTTCCACAAGGTACACACTTCCAATGTCTCCATAACCGAGACGCTTAAGAAGCCTAAAATGGCTTAGATTAAGGGGACCAGCTTTGGAAACCATGTTAATTGCATCCCACCTTACATCACCACCAGTATGTGGCCTAATGTGTGAACAACTTGTGCTCTCTAAACTGTCGCTGCGTGAGCTAGTTCCGCTTCCTGTGCCGTGATTATTCGCCTTTGTATGAGTAGGCATACCCTTTGAAACTCCTGTTGGTAATCCTGGTGATGGAGTTGCAGGTTCAGAATTTGAAGGCATCCTTGTTCTTGGACTTTGTCTTGAAGTATTGTAATCAGAAATGTTTTTGCTTGGTGGATGTAGTTTCTGTGGTCTATTTTTTTTTGCAAATTTTTCTTCACTTGCTGAATCTTCCAATGTGCATGCATATTTTTCTTCTGGATTCACATTTTTTGGATGAGTTGGTGAATTGTTTCCTGAATTTGGATAACTGTGAACATTATGATGTATCTCAAGAGGTTCTTCTGTTATTTTGTGATTCATCTGCATTTATGAATGGAACAAAAGTTTTGATCAAATTTTCACAATCATGAAATTTGCACCGGGACGAGTTATAGGACCAGAGTTCAAACTCAGGTGAAAGAGAAAATACTAACATAACATTTTGCTGATAAAAAAAATGAATAATTTGCAGAAACTCATTCCAAAAGAATTATTTATTATATTTATTTTTCTTAAGAAAACATGAATTTATTGTGTTTGATTATGATAAGCAATTATGCATGTGTAGAGTGACTAACAATGATGAAACTCTTACCTCTGGTAAATCAGGCATTTTGACAGGCTTTGACACAATGAATGTGTAACACAATGACACTCCTTAAGAGAATTTCTGGAAGAAAAAAAAAATGAAATTTGGTTATGATGAAGAGATGAATTGTTTGTGCAAAACAACATGAGAATGATGATTTCACGATTCAAACAGAATCATATATATTTATTATAAGAAGCTAAAATTACTAACATCTTGCTTTGTGTCTCTTAATGTGAAACAACAATTGTATCAATAAACTTAGACAAAATGTAATTTAATTTCTTCTTGTGAAAAAATATGAACAGATTAATAGAGAAAATTAGGCCTTATTGTTGAAATGCATGATGCCATGATATAAAAGTCAAGAGCATAAAGAACCAAAAACTAAATTCATGGTTTCCACGTTATGGAATCTAATATAGACAAAGTCAGAATTCAAGTATGGTTATTACAAATCAAATTTTTTTAAGCAAATATTTTGACATGTAAAAGTATAGAGAAAAATATTAATTATGTTGTCACCTTAGGCTCTACCAATCATTTGCAACACAAAAATGTATTAATAAAAACAAAAATAAAGAAAACAAAAACATGGAGACATACACCAAATCATTATTGGTATATATAAATATGATATGTTAACAATTTATATATTAGATATATGATGAAGATTGATGTGACAAGAAAATGTATACAACAAACAAACCTGAAAGTTAGAAATTGCATTAATTAATCCTGATAACTCTTGAGGCTATGTAATGTAAGAGCTAATAACAATAACGCTGGAGGTGCATGGTGAATGAATATAACAAATTAAATTTCTTTTCAAGTAAAAAAAAGAGAGAGAAATTATGTATAGGATGAAAAAGAAAAAAAGGGTTGTTTGATTTAGGAAGGAAATGACATGTGGATATTGAAAATGAGCTGGTTGTTAATTGGAACACAACCTATCAACAAAAAAACACTTGAGAGATGATGATATCTTGTGTGAGAGGAAATTGTGGAACAAGAGGTAGAAGATAGCACCATAACCACAATTAGGAAAACCAAAATATTTATATATAGAAAATTGTAAATAAAAACTATATGAAAATTAATTTGTTTTTATTAAGTATAGAGTGATTTACAGATTAGCATGATGGATAATTGAGAGAGAGAGAGAGAGAGAGAATAGAGGAAATGGTCACAGACATTAAAAAAGAATGGATAGGCGTCATATTCTCTTTGAAATGGAAATGGAGGTTTAATTGTCTCCCTCTCATATCTGCCTACTCCTAATGTGTCCTTAAATTGACAACATCATGTTATGTTGTCACCACCATAGCTTAGAGCTATATCATGTGTACAAATCATTATTATTTTTTTTGTGTTTTTTGTTTACATTATAAGTTTAATTTAAATGTACTTAGAAGTCTAATGATAAAATTTTATTAATTTAATATATAAATATATGTCATGATGATATTTTAAAAAGATTTAGTTCTGTCAAAATTGATGTCATTTAATAAAACAATATAATTTTTTAATAGAAGACATTAACTTTGACATATTTCAATGACATACTAAATAATTAAGTTTTGTCCTCCTTTTTTTTAGTTCACTTCGATGTTTAGGGTTCATTTTATACTAATTCTATTTTTGAGTCTAAATATTTCAATGACATACCAAATAACTAAGTTTCGTCTTCTTTTTTTAAGTTCACTTCGATGTTTAGGGTCCATTTTATATTAACTAGAATATGACCCGCGCTTTGCGCGAGTTTAATTTTAAATTTGATATATATATATATATAATATTAATCTTGTAAATTTTTATAGTTATAAAAAAAATGTGATAAAAGATATTGTAGAGTGTGTAATTAAATGAATATTTTTACTCCTAAAAAAAGATAAAAGAACAATGTCTTGTAAAAGTTTAATCATAAAAAAAATTAACAATTTTACGACCGTTTCAAGTTAGATTTGAACTTTATTTACAATATCAAATTTGTACCATTTAGCTGATTTTTGATGGTCTATAGACATAAAATATTAACCATGATTTAAAAGATAAATTATATAATTGATAATCGTAATCTCTATTTTTATTAAAGTATATAAGTTATGTAGGAATTTTTAAAATTTTAACATTTTTTCCTAGACATATTAAAAAAAATTCGAAGTAATGCTCATGTTAAATATATGCATTGATAACTAATAAGAGAAACAAAACATAAATTTTTTTATTATATTGACTGATTGTTATTTGTTTTGGTAAATATATGTGACGACACAATAATAAAAAAATACAAAAGTTGTATATTGACTATTTTTAATGTCTAAATAAGTATTTAAAAGTGTTTGAACATTTTATCAACTATATTGGTAACATTTATTAAAATATTGTGTATCAATATTTACTTATTTAATTTGGTTTAGACCGGATTTCACGATTTCTACTTTTTATACACTTCAACCTATTATTTTATCAAAATAGTAAGATTTCACGATTTTGTCCTTAGAAAAAATGTGTTGGGTTGTACAAAAAAAAAAAAAACAATTTACTACTTGAAAAAAAGTTAAAAATATACATAACAATATCAATATTTTAGAAAATATATAAATTTTTCTCTAAGTCCATATTAGTAATGGTATAATAAGAAAAAATAGAAAAACAAATTGATGGCCTAATTCTAAATTTTATCTCTCTATTTGATTTAAATATTAATTTTAGTTATCTAATAAGTGAGATGTGATAGATTTCATAGATATTATAAATTTCATTAAAATATTTGTTTTTCTTCAGTAATGATACTATATAATATTTAATTTGAAGATATTTATAGAGGAATAACCGTTATCATTAATAATGGAGAACCAATGAGTGTCAAATAATTGATATTTATTGTATTGTAATTGGTAACTTATGGCACATGAGTAGTTCCACAAAATATGGGGAAAAAGTATCAATATTGACTTATTTAATTTGATTTACACCGGATTTTACGATTTCTACTTTTTATACACTTCAACGTATTATTTTATCAAAATAGTAAGATTTAACGATCTTGTCCTTAGAAAAAATGTGTTGGGTTGTACAAAAAAAAATAATTTACTACTTGAAAAAAGTTAAAAATATACATAACAATATCAATATTTCAGAAAATATATAAATTTTTCTCTAAGTCCATATCAGTAATGGTATAATAAGAAAAAATAGAAAAACAAATTGTTGGGCTAATTCTAAATTATATCTCTCTATTTGATTTAAATATTAATTTTAGTTATCTAATAAGTGACATGTGATAGATTTCGTAGATATTATAAATTTCATTAAAATATTTTTTTTTCTTCAGTAATGATACTATATAATATTCAATTTGAAGATATTTCTGGACGAATAATTGTTATCAATAATAATGGAGGACCAATGAGTGTCAAATAATTGATATTTATTGTATTGTAATTGGTAACTTATGGCACATGAATAGTTCCACAAAATATGGGGAAAAGGTATTTAGAAGGTGAATAAGGAAACTCTCTATGTAGACGTACGCAGCTTTTTAGCTGATGCAGCAAATGTTCGCATATGTGGAGGAAATAGTGTGAGATCGCAGCGGAGTCTGTTTTAAATATATATAATAGATTCTATTTTTGAGTCTAAATATTTTGTTGTATTTATCAATGTTTTTCTTCGGTGTACGTAGTTATTTTTAGTGAAAAATGGGTCTGAAATATTTTCTATTTTTGAGCAATATATTTCATAGGGAAATTAAAACTCAGTTTAATGTGTTCATTCGCACTTTGCGTAGTGTGATAATACCTATGAATATTTGTCTACCAATAAATTTTATGGTTTCTAACATTCTTCACTAAACATCTTGTACTCATACATCTCAACAAAATGGGATAGTGGAATGTAAAAATTGACATCTTATTTAAACCACTTGTACTTTTCTTATTCACGGTAATGTACCATCTCGTTTGGGGGGAATGTTGTCCTAACAACATGCTATCTCATAAATCGCATGTCTTCATCTCTCCTTGATAAAAATGACTCTCACCCAGTCCTCTTTCTTTACACCCTTCTTCACTCACTTCCTCCTCGCGTATTTAGGTTCACATGTTTTGTTCATATTCTCACTTCTGGTCTTGACAAACTTTCGATTCAATCACTAAAATGTGTCTTTCTTGGTTACCATCAATCCCAAAAAATTTATTGTTGTTATTCTTCTACTCTTTGACGGTATCTCATATAAACTGATATCACATTTTTTTGAGTATGTCACGTACTATGAGTAGCCTCTTGACCCTATATTTGTAGTTATTCCTATGGACCCACCAAAATATGTTTCACCCACTCTTTTACCACCAGAGCCTATTACGTATGTCCCCTTGAGACACCTCTAGTGACTCCTCTCGTTGTCCCACTTGAGACTCCTCACTTGGACCCTCCTATTGTATAACCTCTTTAGACATATTGCCTTCGGCATCCACCATCTGCTGTAAATGTCTCGACTTCTATTCATGATACCGAGGCTATTCTAGACGTTCCTCCATTCTCACCTCATTTACCGGATTCGACCTTTGATCTTCCCATTACTATTCGTAAAGGTATACATCCTACTCGTAACCCATCCCCTCATTACATTGTTTTGAGTTATCATTGTCTTTCTTCTTTGCATTACACTTTCTTGTCTCCCTTTTCTTCTGTTTCTATTCCTAAATCTCTAGGTGAAGCTTTATTCCACCCAAAGTGGAGGCAAGTAACAATTGACTAGATGTGTGCACTTCAAAACAGTGATACTTGAGAACTCTTCCTTTATCCTTTGGGAAGTCTTTAGTAGATGGCCATGGGCTTTATATGGTGAAAGTTGGTTCTCATGGTAAGATTGACAATTTTAATGTTGGTTTGGTGGCAAAAAGGTATACTCAATTTTTTTTCTTCTCGATTACAGTGATATTTTCTCACTTGTTGTTAAGATGGCCTTGGTCAGACTCCTCTTAATTGCAATCATTCTTCCTTGGCCTATGCACCAAGTTGACTTTACAAATAATTTTTTGCATAGTGATCTTGAAGAGAAACCACCTGGGTTGCTGCATGGAGAGGGTGAGGGTCCTCTAGCATGGTTCTAAACAGTCTTCTCCAGCTTGGTTTGGTAGACTCATCACAATTGTACAACAATTTGATATGATTCAAAGTGAAACCAATCACTCTGTATTTTATTTCCACTCAGCCCAAAGGTGCATTTACTTGATTGTCTACATATATGATATTGTCATATATGGTAGTGATTAGCATGACATACTTCAGTTGATACAACAACTATCTCATCAGTTTCAAACTAAAGATTTTTTGCAAGCTTCGCTACTTCTTGGGTATTGAGGTAGCCCAATCCAAGGATGACTTAATAAAGAGGTATGCC
Source organism: Cicer yamashitae (assembly GCA_037974755.1). Lineage (NCBI taxonomy): Eukaryota > Viridiplantae > Streptophyta > Magnoliopsida > Fabales > Fabaceae > Cicer > Cicer yamashitae. Next base: position 39,218,296 of record JBBPBQ010000003.1, read on the forward strand.
ATGGATATCCTTAAAGAGACAAATTTATTGAATGTCAAGCCAGTTGATACTCCTATGGATCAAAATGTCAAATTTCTACATAATCAGAGGGAGCCACTTTCAAATTTAGGGAGATATAGAAGATTGGATGGTAAATTAAATTACCTTACAATCATCCATCCAAATATTTCATTTGCATTTAGTGTGGTAAACCAATTCTTCAGCTTTCCTTGTCGAGAACATTAGAATGTTGATACAGATCTTGAAATACCTTAGTGCTCTGGGAAAAGGTCTAATTTATGAGAACACATGATACACTCAAATATTTGGTTATTTAAATGTCAATTGGGCAAGCTCGCCTATTGATAGTTGATCCACTTCTGTTGTGTACATGTTGGAGGAAACTTGATATCATGGAATTGTAAGAGACATGGTGTGGTTGTAGAATCCACTGTTGAAGCTAAATAAATTGTCATGACATTAGTGACTTGTGAGTTTATTTGGTTGAAACAGTTACTCAAAAAGTTTCAATTTGAAGAGGCAACACAAATGGCATTAATTAGTGATAATCAATTTTTCACAAGGACTAAATATATTGAGATAGATTGTCACCGCTAGCTTTGTTAATTTCAATGATCAATTGACAAATGTCTTCACTAAATCCTTGAGAGATCTTCAAATCAATTATATTTGTAACAAGCTTGATGCATATGATCTATATGCTCCAGTTTAAGGGGGAATATTGAAAATATATTATAATATTTGTATTTATTATCATATCATGTAGAGATAATATCTTCTATATTTATTTTTGTATGCATTGCCTTAAACCTATATAAATATAAAATCAACTCTGTTGTGTAGTTTAGACACGATTTTACCTTATGTCTCTCTATTTAATAATATATTGAAGATGATTTTTTAGGACTTAGATAAATTCTTAAAATCATGTGTATCTCTTTCTAATAATCTTAAAAATTAATAATATATTAGTTATATGTATTCCCTTCTCTTTACAAACACACTTAAATAAAATTGAAAATTTCTCTCTTTTTCGCTCTCCTCGCTCTTTCCAAAGTCTTCATCTCTCCTTCAGTCCTTCCCTCCACTCCTAAATGGACCAACCGGTAATGGGTCTAACCATGGTCTTGTGCCGATCAATATCATGGTTTCAATATCACTAATACTCATCAGTTATGAGTTATGAGGGTTAACAAATCTCTATAAAAGATAAATGAGTAAAGACCAAAGGAGAAAATACACAAGAATATCTCCAAACTACTTACGTTTTTGTTAGTTTGATTCCTTGGTTGCAGCAACTAGCAAGCAAGCACTGCTTTAGAGGGAGTTACATTAACAATAAAGGTACCCTATAACTGCATTCTCATGAAAGGCAACTCTCAAAACGTTATGTATGGTTATTGCATAGATCCTTGGAAAGTTTTAAAACACTTGAAATTCCCCATTTCACTATATTGTCAATTCCAAAACCCAACAAGAGAGTATATTAGACAACAACAAACCATCAAGCAACAATAGTGTCTCCAACAGTAGATAGTGTCGCGCAACAATGACGGTGGAAGAATTAAGTTGGTAGTAAGAATGACATTGGAACATTAATTGACAACAAAACTACCAAATGACAAAGATGAAGACAAAATGAGATGACTAGAGAAAAATCACACATTAAGTGATTGTGTGCTTCTCATTTAATTCTACATTCCATATGGCACAACTACGTCTAATATTCCATGCATTTATAATATGCAAGGCTATGTTGCTTTTTATTTTCTCTATAATGGGATAACAATTCCTAATAATGAGTTAAAGTCATAACCATTCCTAATAAAAGAGATAAAGAAGTCCAAACAAGAAAATTGTAGATCCATAAAAGGGTCAATCTCATTGCAGATCTATTGTAGGCAACCTTGTCTTAAATTTGCAAGAGATTGATTCCATTATTCCACAACTTAAAACCTACAACTTCCTAGTCACACAACCCTAACCTACAACCTCCTAGTCACACAACCCTAACCGTTGTGCCAAGACTCACTTTCGAAAAAACAATACAATCTATTTTTATACTAAAGATATCATACATTAAGTGACAGGTGAAAGCAAAGCATTAATGTAGATTCTCAACTACGGATCCATATTTTGAATAGTCTTCTGTGCAGAAGATGAATAATGGGATTCAAGTTCTTTCAGGCTAGCTGCAGCGTCCTCTCCAATCCTAGATAATGTGCGGTCCGATTTTTCTGCCAGTTGGTTAAACTCAACCTTTCTTTGTTCTACATGGTCATTAAGGGAAGCAAATCCTGAGAATATTGCAGTCTGCTTCAGCTCAGACACCAATTTAAGTAGAGAATCAGCTCCTTGGACCTGTGTATATATCAAAATATGAGCAAAAAGAAAATTAACTAAATAAACCTTAGAGTCTATTTGGTTTGACGGAAAGAAAAACAGGAGTTATTTTAATAGAAGAGGATTTTTGGTAGCTGTGTTATTAGTGTGAAGTATCCACAGACTTTGCTGATGATTAATCTCCATCAGAGAACCTGGCTTACCACTTTTAGTGCAGTTGCCCCTCCAAATTACAATTTTTTCCGTCCACAAGGATTGAACTCGAGACCTTGCTTAAGGGATTTGAGTCCAGTTCCACTCAGACAAACGTGATGTGGAGGGGAGGATTTTAACTATATATTCTATGTTGTTGGAGAGGGGCAGGAGGAGAAGAGAGGGAAATGAACTCTTCCTGTTTTGTTTGGTTCACAAGGGGAGGAAAGGAATTATAAATTTATAATGGAGGAATATGACAAATAGAACCCACAGTAACACTGAGAACTTTGATGCATGAAAAACATAATGTCTTTGCAAGATACTCGCAGAGAAGCATAAGAATCAACAGAGCTGTGTTCTTACCATCCTAGCAGCACGCATCTCCATCATAAAAGCTTCCTGTGAATTTCTAACAGGTGGATCATTTACCTGCAAGAGTGTGCAAGCTTGTATGAAATTAAGAAGTAACAACTGAACATTATGCACAAATATTTAGCGTGTCAGGAAATCCAAACAATTATCCGTGTTTGACAAGAAGAAAGAGCTAGTCAATTAGCAGAGACTACATATATCATTTTCTTGGAGTTTCTGAAACTAAGGACAGGATGTTAATATGTTATAAGCAAAAAGTTAAAGATATGCATGTTTATATATGTTGAATCCCTGAACAAAATATAAGAGATGATGACAAACAACTCTTGACTCTTTTCCATTGATACACTCAGGGCAATTTATGGATCACAAACTTGACAATGTTGATGAAACAAACACTAATTTCTTTTTCCAAGATAATGCCAACTCAATGAATAAATCCAACATTTTCATTCTCAATAGTCAATAGACCATGTTTATCTTAATCTTTAAACTCCATCCCAACCTTCTATTATACCTGTGTAAGCCAGTGGGAAACATCTCAAAATGTTAGAGCATATCTTTAATACAGATGCATCTACCAAGTTATTTTAAGATAGATTATTATTGCATGGATTACTCTTCAACATGATGTTTTTTGCTGTGTCTTTAGCTGCTTCTTTTCATTGTTTCAGCCTCTATGAATAAGAGAAAAGAGAACAAACAAATTTTATGTGCTGTTTTCAGCATAATTAATTCTACAAGACAAATCAGTTAGGCAAGATGCAAATGTGCACTGTTCAAAAGAACAACATTGGGTTTGGGATAAAAACAAAATTCCCAAATCCAATAGCTGACACTGCAATGAATTTTCAGAATAGTTGGATATCATCAACACCAGTAGGCAAGATCCAATTCCCCAGTACATGGATCAGCACTTATGATTTATCAAATCAGTAAAATCCATATGGCATCAAGATGGGAATCAAAAGTGTACTAAGAAAAACAAAAAATTCCATATTAAATAAATTCTGGAAGAATTATATACCAATAATCATATGTGCTTCCACTTGAAGACACAATCAAAATGGCAATTACAGAAAATGAAAATAGAAAAAATAATTGAAAGATGGAATTCTTAGTAGGAGAAATTGAAAGGACAGTGAAGATATATACATACCCTGGCAACATTGACGAGGTGGCTAAAATTGTCGACAATGTTGGCAATATCACCATCCACTCTCTGCAATAACGTCTTCTGCTTCTGAGCTGCAGCTGCCGCTGCTGCCGCAGTCGGCCCACCACCACCGGGTCCACCTTTGTTCATTCTCTCCTTCTTTCCTTGAGACGAAACTCTGAAGAACAAGAAAGAGAGACACTCACTGACTCAGCTCCTAGCACAATTAGGGTGAGTATTTATATGATAAAAATAAATGTCTTGCTTAGAGGTAGAGCTATCAATGTTGCAAGCCCACTATTCTTGACCCCAGCACAAATGCTGGAGGGATAAGGTGGCCCATAGGCCCATTTTTCCAAATTTTTTTCTTCAAACTTTTACAGTCCACACGGAACTAGGGATCTGGAATGCATGTCCTGTATGCAATTTGCAATCGTAAAATATAATAAAATGCTATCAAATTTCAAATTTCAGATTTTAGGATTCATATTGCATGAGCAACACTTCCAAATATTCTTCAAAGCTTAAAAAAAATCAACCAATTAGGCTTTGTTATTCTGCATAAACAAGAAAATGCTCAAAATGTATACATAAAAATGGATACCTTCAAAGCTAAGTGATCACAATGAAACTCAAAACCAATCAAATAACAAGCCAAGTGATCTAGGTTCTGCTGACAGTTTAAAATCTACTTGCAATCTGCAAAACAAGAAAATAAAATATAGAAACTTATCATCATTTGGTTACCTCAACAACCAAAAACCCCTTTATTTTCTTATCCTAAATATGTCAACAAATAACACTTAAAAAGTTCAATTATAAACAGAATTGAAGTTAGACACAATTGAACATCACACATCCTTACCAAATCTGCTAATCGATTAAGCTCCTTAATTCTTACTTTCAAAATTGAGCAATTAACACTTCAACAGATACATATGCTCATCAATGAAGGTAACATCCACAATCAATTAAGAAAAACAAAACTACAAGAAAAGGATTCGTAACAGCTCTAATGCTATAATACCCCACATGCTCTCTCATATATAAAGGTAAATTCTAAACACACAACAAGCTAGAAGCACATTACAAACTTCAACAATTTTTTCCAGATGGTATTCCCTTAGAAGCACTTAATAATCTACAAGTAACAATCTAAAGCATAAAATAGTGACCCAATATAAAAATACAACAAACCCAAAAACCATAAGCCAAAGCTATCTTGATTTTCGACCAAATATATCTAATAAAAGTCCCACCATTCTAACTAACAAAATGGGAGTTAATAAAGCAAAATTTAAGATATATTGGTGATCTAACAGAAAGTTAAAGCAAAACAATTTATAATAAAATGGGTGGTATAAGATAAAATTTACAATCCAATAATGAACCTCGTTGAGGCATTTTGACAAACACCTTCTAAGGGACTATGTTATTGCACTCATCAAATGAAATCAGAGAAAAAAAATTAAAAATTGAAAGTGAATGGGTTTGTGGGTTAGATGGGTTTACCAGTGACAAAGTGATGAAGCCTTCACAGGTGAAACGGCAGTAACTTCTTTTCGTTTCTATAGGTTGTGGTGTGGTGTGTTTGGTTTGAGTGATTTAGAAGAGAGAGAAATAGTGAAGAGAGAAAGAAAAGGAGAAATCGAGACGAAAGAATAAATTTGCTGGGTCCCACACGTTTATCATATGTGCTAAGAAAGTAAGAAAAGGAAAAAAAAAAAACAAACAAAGACTTTTTGTGGGTTTTTAATTAAGGTTTAAATATAGTTTCTTTTTCATTTTGCATGTATGATGTTGAAAGATATTATTCCTAATTTTCAGTTTAGTTTATTTTTTTAATAAAAAAATAGTTTTAGTTGGATAATTATATGATTTTTTTTTTTATTTTAGTTTTTATAATTTTTTTTATTTGAATTCAGGCCTTATAAATTTATAAACTGATGTTTTTAGTCTCTTGCGTCATATGTGACCTGATAAAATTATGCACATGGTAAATTAAACTAACGGAGAAGACTAAAAACAACTATTTTTAAATTTGTAGGAATTGAATTCACACATAAAATTTACATAGACTAAAAAAAAATAATATTTAAATCTTTAATTAATTATGATAAGATATAATTGTTCTCGCGATTCCTTAATTTAAGGTAACCTTTCAATCCTTTATCTTTTTTTTTTTTTTTGATTTGATCTTTTATTTAATTTTAAGTAA
>JBBPBQ010000003.1:39225073-39241664 GCA_037974755.1 Cicer yamashitae
TTAAATTAAGGGACTGCAAGAGATATTATGCGTTATGATAATAATTTATTTTATTTCATTATCATTAATTAACTAAAAATAAATGAAACACTGACACTTGAATAAAAACTACAGAAAAAATAGTAATTTATGTAATAATATTAAAGCAATAAATTTATTTGATTTCATTATCATTAATTGGCTAAAAAAGAAATGAAATACTGATACTTGAATGAAAATTACCAAAATAAAAAATAATTTATTTAATTATATTACAGCAATAAATTTAATCAATTGATTAAAATAATTTAAGGATAAATAATTAATTTATTAAATTAAATAAATTAGTTAAATTAAAATAAAAAACAAAATAGTGAGAAAGAGTGTGAAAAAGGGAAATATATAAAAAATAGAATAAATTTAAAATATTATTTAGTACGAAAGAAAGAAGAAAGAGGAGGAGGAGCAGAGTTTAAAAGGCAAGAGAGAAATCAGCTCTAATTTTGGTTTGCAAAAAGGAGAACAATTTACACGGATACATCCTCATTTTTTCCCCCAAAATTTCCATGAATATGTTTGTCTAATTGTATAATTTCTCTACTTTTCATTTTATATTAAAGGCTCAATGCGTCTTTTTATTTTTATCAATTTACGAAATCGGTCATCTATTTTAAAAGTCGACAATTTTGATATTTTTCAAATTTTTGAACTAAAAATGACGTGACATACGATTTCTTAATATAAAACTATCTAAATGCATTAATTATTCACGTTTTATTAATTAAATTACAAAAATAAAAATTTTCTGAAGTTGAAAGTTAAATTTTTAGAATATTTTATTGCGATTTCATGGATGTTAATGATTTTAAATAATCGTATCATATACCACTTTATTTAAAGCATTTCACATCGTCATAATTTAGTTAAAAAATCATAATAGGGGACCTAAACTGTCAGATTTTAAAATAAAGAGACCGATTTCGTGAATTGATAAAAATAAGGGGACTAAAACTGTAATTAAACCTATATAAAAAAAGATTAAGGAATTGAGTCTCATGGGTTCACAAGTGTCACGTAAGGGCGGATGGACATTATCTCCTAAAGAGGCCATGGCCTCTACTTTTTTTAAAATAAATTTGTGGCTTAAATGTATATTTAGTCTTTTTAAGTTCGCACTTTTTTTATCTCTGTCCATATAAGTTTTCTGGTTTTAATTTCAATTATGTTTCAAAATCGTCCTGATCATTAGTCACTGTTTAAAAAAAGCTTAGGTGGCAAACAGAAAAATAACGTGACAAAATAAACGATTGATATTATTAATTAATTAACTAATAAAATGGAATTAAGTTATTGTTGTTAAATTGATTAAAAAGAAATTAATATTATTGATTCCCTCCCTCCCAAATCAAAAATCATGTTTTGTGAGTTTGAGGATTAAGGTTTTTGAAACATTGCTCGTTTATCTCTTTCTCCCAATTTATCTCCATTGACCACCATTCTGGTATCACCATCATAGTTGTACAACGAAGGAGCGAAACAAATTAAATGGAAATAAGTTTACAAAGGATATCGACGACATTCAATCGTTTGTGGCTGACAACTTCCACGTGTGAAAGTAGAGTTTTCAATTCATTTTCCTTATTTTTTTTCTTTTTGTGGGGAATGGTGTATTTATTTGTTGTTTATGTTTGTGTGTGAGAGTTGTGGGGACCAGATACATGTGGTTTTACCGTTCATTTTGTTTATTTAATGGTTTATGATTTACTTTTTTTAGTTTTTTTTTGTAGGGGAAAAATGAACGTGGTGTTGACATGTGTGTTTTGCGTGCATATTTTTAATGGACGAGTTTTTCTGTTTGTTTTCGTCATGGGGGTTAGTTTTCAATGACTGTGTTTTGTATCAAAAATGGGGTAGTATTCATGTGGTTCATGGCATTGATAGTGTTAGGTGGAGTTTTTTTGAAGCTGCTAGTGTTCTGAGTGAATTAGGGCACAAAGATCATTCTAAGTATAAGTTATGGTAGTTGATGGAAGATGACAACTATAAGAAAATTTTCAATGATAAAGATGTTGAAAAGGTTCTTGAAGTAGAATGAATAGTCACAAGAAAAGGGGTTTGAATTGTGACCCTTTTTGAAATTTAGTTCCAAAACACAATTGAAGCTTTTACTCAAGAATAAATTTGCTAATAAAAAATTGATTAGTAACCTTTCAATTGACCAAAACTTTCTAAACAGTTTATATGAAGTTAATTGTAAATAAAAACAATGATAATGAAGTTTGAACCCAAAGTGTTTGTTTGAATCCAAAGTTAATGTTGAACCTGTAATTCATGTGAGTATTGTACCAATTGTGCAATCTAATGTTGAACCTGATGTTTAAGTCCAAGTGGCTCCTGCACCTGCTTTTTATGTAATTCCTTTATAGTACGGGAATTTTACTGTCGTTGTTTGGAACTAATTAGTCATGTGATTTTAATTAAGTCTTTTATGCAAGTCCTTTATGTAAGCTTTCTTGGAACTAATTGCTGACTTGGTTTTATTTTTTTTAAAAAAACTTAAGACTAAAAAACCCAAAGTTGCAAGAAAAATTGATCTTTAAAATGTTAGGAGAAGTGGTAGGTTGATAAATATGAAATCATCAATCAAAAAAAGACGTGGAAGTGATGCATCAAAACCACTGACTATTGATGATGACGACGAAGATATGGAAGAAGTAGGCACATCATCACAACCAAACTTGATTGATCTTAAACTTGGAACATGCTTGGATGCTTTTGAGATCATTGGATGATATTTCAAAAAGGATGACATAGTGATTGTTGCAAGATATAGACCTATATATGACATAGAAAGAAATCTTGATGTTTGGTAACATGTTAGGATATGTAACTTGATCCTAAACTTGATGTTTTGTGTTTTGTGTTAATCTGTTGGTATATGTAACTTGATGACATATATTTTGTGTTGGTCAAAAAACACAAGAAAGAAAGAGGGGGGGGGGGGGTTGAATTGTATTTACTGTTTTGAAAAATAATTCGAATGGTTTAAAAAACTTAAGTGATAAAACATAAATGATAAAATAAATAACTTAACAATTTATCTTGGTTAACTACTAACTCAGTAGCTACGTCCAGTCCCTTCCTTCGAAGGATTTAATCCACTATAATTAGAACTTACACTTGAACACTTGGTTAGTCACAATGACTGTGTTCAATCTTCTCACCTCCAAATTTGTACTGTCAAGTTGTTGTGTAAAGGGTAGCCACCACCAAACTGAATTTACAAGTTCTAACAAGTCTTCTTAACTTTCAAATTTGTGCCATCAAGCTGCTGAGGAACATAATCAGCCACTACTGGGCTTGATTACAACAAAATAAGTGTTTGTGCTGTTGTAGAGTTTTCTCTCTAACTAGATGATCTTTATAAGATTAGCTCTTAGATTTTTCTACCTCAACACTTATATAAAGTTGAACAATTTCTAACTTAGTGTTGGCTTGCTGTTTTGTGAATGTTTCTCTTTGAAAGAATGTTGTAAGTTGATGTGTTTCTGTTGTCTCTCTGTTTTTTTTTTTTGAACTCAGCATCTGGTGCCATTTATAGAAGCAGTTACAACATTGCCTTTGTCCTTCAAGGTATGGATGAGTCTCCTTCATGGAATGGCCTTATGTCCTTCATGGTATGGTCGTGTGTCCTTCATGGTATCTTCGTGTGTCCTTAAGCATGGTGCTTCATTGCCTTAAAAAAATAGATTCGTTGAGATAATTCTAATTGTTGAACATAAAACTGAAACTCATAATATTTCTAAGTGTTTTTGGATTCAGTTTTAGATGAAGCAGACTGTACTGGATCAGAGGCAAAGAACAACCAAAGGCATGATTACTAGACCAGAGGCAGGAACAAAAGAGGCATGATTTCTTGACCAAAGGCAAAGACCAGAAGTAGTATTAATTGATTAGAGGCATGAAGCAACTAGAGCTAGAGTTACTGGACCAAAAGCAATGACCAGAGGCAACAACTAGAGGCATTGACTTTGTTAAAGCGTTGACTTTTACTAGAGGCATTTACTTTTTTTAGAATCGTTGAATTTTTTGGGTGTTGACTTTTTTAGTATGTTGACTCTTTGCCATAACATTGACTTTCACCAGAGGTAACTTATTAGAGGCAAAGGAACTCAAATGCTTGCTTCATCTCTAAAGGCAATTTATCAAAGGCAATTGGTTTGAGGTAATTTATGCAGAAGCTTGCTTGCTTCATCAGTGGTTGACTTAGCAAATTCTTGCTTGCTTCATTAGAGGCAGACTTAGCAGAGTCTGGTTTGCTTCATCAGAGGCAGACTTAGCTGAGTGTTGTTTGATTCATTAGAGACAGACTTTAGTAGAGTCTAGTTTGCTTCATCAGAGGCAGACTTTAGCAGAGTCTGGTTTGCTTCATTAGAGGCAAACTTTCCCAAAGTTTGTTTTCCTTCATTAGAGGTAGACTTTCCCAAAGTTTTTCCTTCATCGGAGGTAGGCTTCAACAACTGCACGGAGAGCATAACTAAATTAGGAATAGAGGCAGTCTTGGCAAAACCTTGTTGTACCATCAGAGGTAGAGGCAGTCTTGGCAAAACCTTATTGTACCATCAGAGGCAGAGTAATAGAGGCATCGAGACATTTCCTCCGATAGCAAGGTTAGAGGCTATTCAAATCTTGTTATCTTTTGCTGCATTTAACAATATTATCTTGTACTAAATGGACGTAAAAGTGCATTTTTAAATGAATATATTAATGAGGAAGTTTATGTCAAACAACCTCCAAGACTTGAAAATGATGAGTTTCCAGACTACATCTTTAAACTAAAAAAACCTTTATATGGTATAAAATAAGCACCAAGGGCTTGGTACGACAGACTGAGTAACTTTTTACTTGAAAATATTTTTGAAAGAGGAAAAGTTGACACTACTTTATTCAGAAAAACATCTAAAAATGATATTCTTATAGTTCAAATATATGTAAATGATATAATATTTGGTTCAACTAATGGCATATTGTGTCAAGAATTTGCTAAGATGATGCAGAATGAACTCAAAATAAGCATGATGGGAGAGCTTAAGTTTTTCTTGGGAATTCAGATCCAACAGAATCAAGATGGTGTATTGATCCATCAGACCAAGTACCTCAAAGAACTTCTCAAAAAGTTTAATATGGATGGATGCAAACCCATGAATACTCCAATGCACCCAACCTAAAATCTTGACAAAGATGATTCAGGAACACGAGTTGATCAAAAAACCTTCAAAGGAATGTTATGATCACTTTTATAATTAACTATTTCAATACCAAACATTCTATTTAGTTTTTCCCTCTGTGCCAAATTTCAGTCAGATCCAAGAGAATCCCACTTAACAACAGTTAAAAGGATATTCGAATACTTGAAACACACTAGCAACTTCGGGCTATTCTGTAAGAAATCATCATAATATAGGTTAGTTGGATATTGTGATGCTGATTATCCAGGTGATAAACTTGAAAGGAAAAGCACAAGCGGAAACATTATTTTTCTTGGCAACAATCTGATATCATGGTCCAACACGAGACAAGGTACAATTGCTTTGTCAATAGCAGAAGCAAAGTATATATCTGCTGCTGGTTGTAGTACTTAGCTCTTATGGATGAAACATCAATTAAGGGATTACAAACTCTATGAAAGTAAAATTCCTATATTATGTGACAATACTTTTGCCATTTGTTTAACCAAAAATCGAATCTTGCATTCTAGAACCAAACATATTGGAATAAAACATCATTTCATCAGAGATTTTGTTAAGTAGGGAATTCTACACATAATATGCTATGAGTTAGGGGGAAAATTTGATTAATTTATGCTTTATTTTTTATTATTAAATTGTTCACAAAAATTATGTTTTGTCATCAACAAAAAGGGGGAGATTGTTGGAACCAATATGGTTTTGAAGAACAATTCCCTAATAGTTTTGTTGATAACAAAAGGAAATTTGTGAGAACAATTGAATGTACTAATGTTCTAAATTAAGTGTACAGAGAAATAGAACAAACAGGTACATTCCAGACCTAGGCCCCAAATCATAGGAAACATGAAGATAAGAGGAAACACAATGATCAAGGAAGCAACATGATCAGAGGAAATACATCCAAATGCGCGTGCACTCTACTGCCTCTGATGTGCTCACTTTAACGTTAACACTGAAGCGCTCAGTCTAATAAACCAATTTTGACTCTAACATGCAACATGCTTCTGATAAGTTGCCTCTGCCTATGAAAATAAGTCAATGCAAGTAGATTATTGATTCTGTCTCTGATATTCACATATTATAAATTGACTTTGATTTTCATCCTTCTCCCTCTAACAAAATTCAATGCCTCTGACAAAAGTCAACGCATCTAACAAAAGTCAATGCACCAGTTTTCATTCTAGAAAAAGTCAACGCCTCTAACAAACAGTTAATGACTCTGATAAAGTCAACGACTCTAGAAGATGCTTAAGTTCAGAAAAAGACTTGGAAAAATCTTGAAGAAGTCCCAGTTGGTTACCTACTGATTGCACCGAATGGAATATTTGGCTAAGTATTTTTTAATTGGGAGAAACTGGTTGCAAACAGATTTCACCATTGATTATGGTAATAATTTTAAAATATGCAAAAACGGTCAGAATTATAACAACATTTCATCACACTAGTTCAAAGTATCAATTCAGATATGAGCAAAATTGAATCAAGGAAACGTTTCATTTCAATGTTAAAGCAATATACATGTTCCATAATGGAGTTTATAAAAGGAATCTTCTTTGTTTCAGGCAACATACAGAATTGCATTGAGAAAATTTTACAACAATTCTCACCAAACTACTTTACAAAAAATTAAGAAAATCTTGAACAACAAAGTCTGGACTTGAAACTTTGAAGAACATTGATACAAATAATTGATCCTACTTTGAACATCAAACACATTGTACAAACACATATTCATCTAAGTGCTATAAGTGTTAGACACATACATATCATCTCATTAAGAGTTAAACCTATACAAAACAAACTCTTGTAATTTGGCTCGTTAGTGGCTGTTGTTTTTGCCTCAATGTGTTGCAAGAGCAACCAGAAGGTTGGGTAGACTTAACTGGGTGAGGTTAAGTGGTTTTTGTAATTCAAGTTGAATTATTTGATGAAATCCTTTAAGTGAAGGTACTGTACGTAGCCAATCAGGTTGGTGGTCAACATAAAATTCCTTGTGGGTTCTTCTTCTTCCCTTTGCTTTTATTTTCTGAATTGCTTTGATCACCAAGTCACAATTAAATTTCAAAAATAGTGTTAACAAATCATAACACAATTTAAACCCCCCCTTTCTTGTGTTATTGAAACTTCACAAGACACCTTTTAGAACTAATAGACCAAGACCAAACCAAATTTAGGTACCTAAGAATAATATAATCTATCTTGGAGATGTCCTTAGCAACAAATTTGAAACACCAGTCAATTAAAATTCAATTAAGCGACAATGGTTATCATGTTGTCTTCAATCAAGATTCATGTGATGAAATAAGTGAAACAAATTGATCCATACTATTTACTGATCAAAGGAAATAAAATATTTAGAAAATAAGCTTATCTGATTTGAAAAAGAAAAAAAAAAAGTGTTTCATGTTTGTGAATGAAGAACAACTTATTTGACACAAAAGAATGAGACATGCTAACTTGAGATCAATATCAAAGTTGAAAAGACTTACTCTAGTCGGAGACTTGGCAAATCTAAAATATGAATCATATGTTCTTTGTGAGGCATGCCAGAAAAGGAACAGACAAAATCATATTTTTCTTCAAAAATTGTTGTTTCCACTTCTAGACAACTTGAACTTTTACGTCTTGATTTATTTGGTCTTATAAGAACAACCTCTATCAGTGGTATAAAGTATGCATTTGTTATTGTTAATGACTATTTCAGATGGACATGGGTAAGGTTCCTTAAATACAAGGATGAGTCACATAAATTTTTCACTACCTTCTACAAACAAGTGAAAAATGAAAAAGTTCTTTGTATTGCAACAACTTGTAGTGATCATGGGGGTGAACTTCAAAATAAGCCTTTTGAAAACTTTTGTGAAGTGAATGGAGTTTTACGTATTTTTCTTCTCTTAGAACACCTCAACAAAATGGTGTAGTAGAAAGAAAAAAAAAAAGATTTCTTCAGAAAATGGCAAGTACCATGAAATGAATGTTGTCAAACACTTTTGGGCAGAAGCAATGAACACTACATGTTATATTCAGAATAGAATCTATATTAGACATATTCTTAATAAGAATCCTTATGAACTACGGAAAGGAATAAAACCCAACATTTCATATTTTCATCAATTTGGTTGCATATGCTATATATTGAATACCAAAGAGAATCCTTGTAAGTTTGGGAAACTCTAAAGTGCACCTTTTTGAGATACTCTAAAAGGTATAAAGCATATAGAGTATACAATAAAGAGACACTGATTGTTGATGAATCAATTTATGTCAAGTTTGATGACAAAAAGCTTGACCATAAAAAGACAAAGCTAGATGTAGATTTTGCAGATTTACAAATATCAGAGGAACGGGAAACAATAAAAGAATCAACAAAAACATCTTCTAATAAATTAGAAGATGTACATGACAACTCATGGACAAGCAATAATGAACCATCTACAAGTTAATGTCATTAGGAACCCCAACTTTGATTGAAATACAGACCTTCACATCCAAACTCTCTCCTCATAGGAAATGTAAACGATCCTCTAAAGACCAGGTCTGCAATTAAAGAAACATCTATGTTTGGATTGTTGTCTGAAATTGACCCTGCATAAAAGAAGTCAAATTCAACAAATTCAAAAGAATTGAAGAAATTCAAAAGAATTGAACAAATTCAAAAGAAATGATGTATGGAATCTTGTACCCAAGCCTAAAGAAAAGAAGTCAATTGGAACCAAATGGGTTGTTAGAAACAAACTGAATGAGAAAGGTGAAGTGATTAGAAATAAGGCTAGACTTGTAGCTCAAGGATACTATCAGCATGAAGGTATTGATTACATTGAAACTTTTGCCCTTGTGGCAAGGTTTGCAGTATCTAATAAAAACATTTTATATCAAATGGACGTGAAAAATGCATTCCTAAATGGTTATATAAATGACAAAGTGTATCTCAAACAACCTCTTGGCTTTGAAGATATGAGTTTCCAGACTATGTTTTCAAATTGAAGAAATCTTTGTATGGTCTGAGACTCTGAAAAAGGCTCAAAGAGCTTGGTATTATAGACAAAGCAGATTTTTATTAAAAACTGATTTTGAAAGAGGTCAAGTTGACACTACTTTATTTAGAAAATCATATAAGAAAGACGTTCTTATTGTCCAAATATATGTTGATGATATAATTTTTAGTTCTACTAATGGTAAGCTCTATCAAGAATTTTCTAAGTTGATGCATAATGAATTTGAGATGAGCATGATGGGAGAGCTAAAATTCTTTCTTGGAATCCAAATTTATCAAAGCCCAGATGATGTATTCATCCATCAGACTAAATATACTAGAGAACTGCTTAAGAAGATTAAAATCGATGAATGTAAGACTATGTCTACACCTATGCATCCACATGATCTCTTGATAAGGATGAGTCAGGTTTGGCTCTCTTCTTTACTTAACTTCATCTAGACCTGATATTCTTTTTAGTGTGTGTGTGCGTACCAAATTTCAGTCTTATCCTAAATAATCACATTTAATAGCTGTTAAGAGTATCTTTAGATATCTGAAAGGTACTACTAATCTTTGTCTGTGTTATAAGCCATCCTCTGAGTACATGTTAATAGGTTTTTGTGATGCTGACGATGTTGGAGAAAAGCTAGAAAGGAAAAGCACCAATGAAAATTGTACATTCCTTGATGAGAATCTAATCTCTTGTTTAAGCAAAAGACAAGGGACTATTGCTCTATCTACAATAGAAGCAGAATATATTTCAGCAACCAACTATAGCACTCAGTTGTTGTGGATGAAATATCAACTTTAAGATTTCAAAATCAATGAGAGTAACATTCCTATCTTTTGTAAGAATACTTCAACTATATGTTTAACAAAAAATCCTATTTTACATTCGACGGCAAAACATATAAGAGACTAAACATCATTTTATAAGGGACTATGTCTAGAAGAGTATTTTAGACATTAAAATTGTTGATACTGATCATCAATGGGCAGATATTTTTACAAAACTCCTTGTTAAAGACAAATTTAATTTTATATAGAAAAATCTAAACATTCGTTTTATAAAGGAATGATCATGAAGTCTTGTATATTTTTGTCTCTAGTAAAAATGAGTAAACGCTTAAATATATATGTTCTACATCTGTTGAAATTAAATTTATTTTGTGCATCTGGTCAATCAAAATTCAAGTAATATTAATATGAAAAGTTTTCTTAGAGATTTTGTTTTGGAGGAGAATGTAGCTGGGACAAGTTTTTACCTTTGACAAAGTTGTTCTATAATAATAGGTATCGCTCCGGTATTAGTATGGGGCCATATATTAGGCCCTCCATAGTCGTAATTTTATGACCTCATGGATTATTTTTTTTCATACTTCAATTTTTTCTGTTTCCATTGTTAATTTCCTATAAAATAGAGAAGTACTTATATTTTGTTTTACATATTTGTAAAATATGAATATTAAATTAAATTTATAATGAGTCAGAAAAATATAATACTTAAATATTAGACAAATATTAACTTTTTAACAAAAAAAGTAATATAACTTTGTTAGAGTATTTAAAATTTTCTAAGTTGCAATATATATATATATATATATATATTAATTTCTAAAGATTATTTAAAATTTTACGATAAACATAAATTATTTTATAATTATATTTTTAAATTTAAATTTTTGAAACAACCATAAATTTCTTTAACGTAAATTAATATATAATAATTTATAATCATATATAGTAATGAATTTTTTTTCATAAATATCTCTCAAAGACTTTAAATGTAATTTAAATAATTTAAATGATAAAAAGGTGCTAATTCAAAATTAGAAAATAAATAAATAACTAATTATTATATTTTGACCAACTTATTAGTTTTCTAAAAAAAACGTTTTGAAATACCATACTTATCAAATATTATAAATATAAATATAGAAAAGTATGTGAAATTTGTACCCAAAAAAAAAAGAAAAGTATGTGAAACAAGTATTAGTAAGTTTGAAGTTTGAATGCAATATTTCTAATAACTTATTTACTATTTTATAATTCAATGTATTAACTTCCTAGTATTCTTAAATAGCCTCGTACCATGGGTTTCTTGTCAATCATGCAAAATAGAATGGCAACGCGTATCAATTATCTCGTTTTTGCCTATGCAATTATGTCTATTGCTTCTGTCATTGTTGAAGGTAACAAACTATCCAATATTTGTCTCCCACATTATGTTACAGAGTTTTTAAAGCGCTTTTTGTAAAAGGGCCGTAAAACACATGCGCTTTCACATAATTAAAGGACCTATTAGAGCACTTTTTATACAAGCGTTGTAAAATGGTGTGTATTTCATAAAAATTATTCACTTTAAATAAATAAAAATAAATTTAATACGTTGACCTAATCCTACGAACTCTCATCTCCTCTACTCTGCGAACCCTCCTCTCCTCTACTGTGCGCCTATCTACTGCTCCTTTAAAACAAATTGGATACGTTGTCTCATGTACTATATTTATTAATTTGTTGTTGAATTTGTCACTAAAACTGAGCAATTGTTACCTAATAAATCATATAAAATCTGTTGATTTTTGAAATTTGTTCGATCTGTTCTGTTTTGAAATCAGACTTGGACCTTGGTTTCCATTTTCCAATATTAGATATGTGTACTATAGATTGGTATAATGTTATCAATAGCTTATTATTTGTGTAACACTGCATTTATATAGGTCATATAAAATGGAACGGAAATGGATGTCTACCAATCGATTGTCAAAAGAGTATGAAAATGGCGTGAAGGAGTTTGTTGAGTATGCAGTGAATAATGCAAAAGATCCAAATCGAATCATTTGTCCTTATTTAAAATGTTGTTTTGGAAAACGCGTTATAGCATATCAATTGGAAGATCTTTGGGATTGTCCTAAAATGTTTGAGAGTTTGTTGAGTGATGCACAGAAACCATTATATAATGGTTGTACTAAATTCACAAGACTGTCGACGATATTAAAGTTGTACAACTTAAAAGCGAGTAATGGATGGTTTGATAAAAGCTTCATAGAATTATTAACACTCTTAAAAGATATGTTTCCCGATGATAATGAACTTCTCAGTCGAACCTACGAGGCTAAACGAATTTTGTGCTCTATTGGCATGAGTTACGAAAGGATTCATGCGTGTCCTAACGATTGCATTTTATTTCAAAACGAATATGAATTACTAAAGGCAGGTCCAAAATGCAATGTCTCTCGATATAAGAAGAAAGAATCTACTCCAGCAAAAGTTGTGTGGTATTTTCCTATAATACCAAGATTTAGGCGTATGTATCGCAGTGAAGAAGATTCAAAACACTTGACATGGCATGCGGATGAAAGAATTAGAGATGGAAAGTTTTGAATTCGGGAGAGAGTCAAGAAATCTACGACTTGCACTTTCTAGTGATGGAATGAATCCACATGGTCTTCAAAGCATCTCACACAGCACGTGGCCTGTGATTTTGTTGATTTATAACCTACCTCCATGGTTATGTATGAAGCGTAAGTTTATGATGTTGTCTCTGTTAATTTCTGGACCCAAACAACCGGGGAATGATATCGACGTATACTTGACTCCTTTAATTGAATATTTACAAATATGTGGGAGACAGGTGTGGAAGTTTATGATGGGTATAAGAAATAATGTTTCAATTTGAGGGCTATGTTGTTCGGCACAACTAACGATTTTCCATCATATGGTAATTTATCAGGATATAGCATTAAAGGTCAGTGTGCATGTCTTATATATGAAGAGAGTTCAAGTTGGATGCGGTTGAAACATTGTAAGAAGAATGTATTTCTTGGACATCATAGATTTTTACCTTATAGTCATCAGTATCGTGGGTGGAGAAATGCATTCAATGGAAAATCAGAGGAAGATACTACTCCTTTAGCACCGACTGGATATCAAATATTTGAAAAAGTACAAGGTTTGACCAATAAATTTGGCAAACCTTTTGCTGGAGAGCTTGTCATAACTGGGTGGAAGAAAAAGTCAATTTTCTTTGAATTGCCATATTGGAAGTCATTGTATATAAGACATTTCCTCGATGTGATGCATATTGAAAAAAATGTATTTGATAGTGTTATTGGTACGTTACTCAATGTTCCAGGAAAGTCTAAGGATGGCATCAGCGCAAGATTGGACTTGGCCGATATGGGAATAAGAAAGGAATTGGGTCCCGTAAAGAAAGGAAATCGCACATATCTACCTTAAGCCGCTTATACTCTATCTAGAAAGGAAAAAATTGTTTTATGTAAATTTCTACATGAAGTTAAAGTTCCAAAAGGATACTCTTCAAACATTAAAAATTTAGTTTGTATGAAAGACCTCAAGTTAAAAGGTTTGAAGACCCATGATTGTCTTGTTCTAATGGAGCATTTGCTACCAATAGGTATACGTTCCATTTTACCTGAAAAAGTTCAACGAGCCATAACTAAATTATGTTTCTTCTTCAGAGAAATTTATAGTAAAGTGATCGATCCTCAGAAATTACCGACATTGCAGAGGGAAATTGTTGTTACTTTGTGTGAGCTTGAAATGTATTTCCCTCCCTCTTTTGTTGATATAATGGTTCACCTTACTGTTCATCTAGTGAAGGAGACACAACTTTATGGGCCAGCTTATATGAGATGGATGTATCCGATAGAACAATATATGCAAATATTAAAAGGGTGCGTAAAAAATTAGAATTTGACCAGAAGGTTGTATTGCAGAACGGTACATTGTCGAAAAAGCTGCTGAAATTTGTACAGAATATATGTCCAATGTTGAATCCATAAGGCTTCCCATGTCTCGTCATTCGGGAAGAATATCAGGAGAAGGGATAATTGGAAAGAGAGTAATGACTATATCAAGGACAGAATAGGAGCATGGCAAAAAAATCACATTAACTTAAAGTTTGATATAGACCCCTGTTCAATTTCACAGAGATTGAGGTGGCTAGCAAATGGTCCGAGTTTACATGTCTTTTCTTACACCGGTTATGTAATTAACGGCTACACATTTTATACCAAAGAACAAGATGATCAAACCACTATGCAAAATAGTGGAGTCACTCTCGTAGCTGAAGCGATGCATATCTCAATTGCAAAAGGCAAAAACCCAATATATGCAAATCTATCATATTTTGGGGTTATCGAGTACATATGGGAGTTAGACTACACAATGTTTCGTGTTCCCATATTTGGTTGCAAGTGGGTCGATAATAATAATGGCGTTCGGATTGATGAGTTAGGGTTTTTGCTTGTCGATTTTAATAGAGTGGGATACAAAGATGAGCCTTTTATTTTAGCATCGCAAGCTCAACAAGTGTTTTATGTCATTGATCCTGCTGATGATAAATGGTCTGTTGTCCTATCGACCAATAAAATAAGTGATGATAACAATAACGATGAAGATGTTGATAATGATCTTTTCTTTGCAACATCACAACCACATGTAATTTAAGTGTTTGATCTGCCAGAATTGGGCATTTTAGTATTTAGCTTGAACTGTATTTGATTTTCTGCTTATACTGATTTTCTGCTTATATTTAGCTTGATCTTAGTGTTTTATACTAAGTTCATGTAATTTAAGTGTTTGACCTGCCAGAACTAATTTTTTGCTTATATTGAACTTGAACTTGAAAAAGCTTTGTTTGAGTACTGGGCATTTTTCTTGAAATTGAATTGATCCCAATATGAGCTGATCATGTAATTTAGCATTGATATATAGGTATTTAACTAATTATTTGGAAGAAAAAAAATCCAAATATAGTTATTTTACTAATTATTTACCATTTTCCAGAAACTGAACTTAAATTGTAATTTAACATATTTAACTTGAACTAAACATAAACTTGTAATTTTACAGTGCTTTTGTCAATAAGCGCTATAAAAAGCCTTTAAAAAAAATAAGGAGATCTTTTAAAGTGCTGTAAAACACTTTTAAAAAAAAAATAAGGAGGTGTTTTAAAGCGCTTATTCTATAAGCGCTATAAAAGGGTCACATAGCGCTTGCACATAATAAAATAAAGAGGTCTTTAAAGCGCTTTTTGAACAAGCGCTGTAAAAGAGTTTCAAAAAATAAAAATAAGGAGGTCTTTTAAAGCACTTGTTCTAAAAGGCTTTTAAAAAAATAAAATAAGGAGGTCGTTTACAGCGCTTTTGGTCAAGCGCTTTAAATGGCTTCTAAAAAAGCGTTGTAATAGACTTTTAAAAAATAAAATAAGGAGGTTTTACAGCGCTTTTTCAAAAAAGCGTTGTAATAGGGTTTTATAACTAACCTGATAATCGCAAACCGCTTCATTTTCCTCTTCATTACGAACTTTTGGCGTTGCGAACCCTACTCTTTTCATTTTCCTCCTCAATGAGAACCCTACTGTCCCTACGAACCCTATTGCAAACCATCTCCATTGCGAACCATCTTCATCTTCGTAACTATCCCTACGAACCCTCATTACGTACTCCATACGAACCCTCATTATGTATTTCTGCGAACCCTACTATCCTACGAACCATTCGTATTTCTGCGCACTCTTCTCGTTGTTCCTACTTAACCGAAGCTGTAACCCTACGTATTTTTGGGCACTCTTCAGGTAGAATTGTTTGCAAACAGATTTCACCATAGATAATGGTAATAATTTTTTAATCTGCAAATACAGTCAGAATTGTAACAACATTTCATCACACCAGTTCAAAGCATCGATTCACATATGAGCATAATTGAATCAAGGCAACGATTCCATTTAATGTTAAAGCAAGATACATGTTCCAGAGTGGAGTTTATAAAAGGAATCTTCTTTTTTTTCAGGCAACATACATAATTGCATTGAGAAAATCTTACAACAATTCTCACCAAACTACATTGCAAAAAATTGAGAAAATCTTGAACAACAAAGTCTGGACTTGGAGTTTTGAAGAACATTGATACAAATAATTGAACAACAGTGAACATCAAACGCATTGATCAATATCAAATACTTAGAAAAAATTCATCTAAGTGCTAGATAGTGTTGGACACATAAATATCCTCTCATTGAGAGTTAAATATATACAAAACAAACTCTTGAAATTTGGCTCGTTAGTGGCTGTTGTTTTTGCGTCAATGTGTTGCAAAAGCAACCAGAAGGTTGGGTAGACTTAACTAGGTGAGGTTAAGTGATTTGTGTAATTCAAGCTGAATTATTGGAAACGTTTATTTTAATTTCAAGTTGTAATTCAAGTTGAATTATAGCTAGTCAGGTTGGTGGTGAACTAGCATAAAATTCCTTGTGGGTTCTTCTTCTTGCCTTTGCTTTTATTTTCTGAATTGCTTTGATCACCAAGTCACGATTAAATTTCAAAAACAGTTTTAACAAATCAGAACATAATTTAACCCCCCC
>JBBPBQ010000003.1:39241856-39252841 GCA_037974755.1 Cicer yamashitae
CCCCCCCCCCCCTCCATTTCTTGTGTTATTGAAACTTCACAAAACTCCTTTTAGAACTAACAGACCAGAACCAAACTAAATTTTGGGTACCTAAGAATAAAACAATCTATCTTGGAGATGTCCTTAGCAACAAAGTTGAAACACCACTCAATTAAAATTCAATTAAGCGACAGTGGTTATCAGGTTGTCTTCAATCAAAATTCATGTAAGTCAATGAGTAAAATAGATGGATCCATACTATTTACTGATCAAAGGAAAAAAATATTTAGAAAATAAACTTATCTGATTTGGAAAAAAAGAAAAAAAAAAAAGTGTTTCATGTTTGTGAATGAAGAACAACTGATTTGGCACAAAACAATGGGACATATGCTATATATTCAAAATGAATGTTGTCAAACACTTTTGGGCAGAAGCAGTGAACACTGCAAGTTATATTCATAATATAATCTATATTAGACCTATTCTTAATAAGACTCCTTATGAACTATGGAAAGCATAAAACCTAACATTTCATATTATCACCAATTTGGTTGCATATGCTATATATTGAATACCAAAGAGAATCTTGGTAAGTTTGGGATACTCTAAAGTGCACCTTTTTGAGATACTCTAAAAGGTATAAAGCCTATAGAGTATTGCTAAAGAGACATTGCTTTTTGAGGAATCAATTCATGTCAAGTTTAAAGACAAAAAACTTGACCATAAAAAGTCAAAGCTAGATATAGATTATGCAGATTTACAGATATTAAAGGAATTATAAATAATAAAAGAATCAACAAAAACATCTTCTAATGAATTAGAAGATGTACTTCACAATTCAAGGACAAGCAATAATGAATCATCTACAAGTTAATGTAATCAGGAACCCAAACTTTAATTGAAATATAGATCTTCACATCTAAACTCTCTCATCATAGGAAATGAAAATGATCCTCTGAAGACCAGGTCTGGATTTAAAGAAACATCTATGTTTGGATTGTTGTCTGAAATTGACCCTGTATAAAAGATGTCAAATTGAACAAATTCAAAAGAAATGATGTATTGAATCTTGTACCCAAGCCTAAAGAAACAAAGTCAATTGAAACCAAGTGGGTTTTTCAAAACAAACTAAATGAGAAAGGTCAAGTGATTAGAAACAGGGCTAGACTTATAGCTCAAGGATACAATCAGCATTAAGGTATTGATTACACTGAAACTTTTTCCCTTGTGGCAAGGTTAGAAACAATTAGAACTTTACTTTAATTTGCAGTATCTAACAAAAACCTTTTATATCAAATGGATGTGAAAAACGCATTCTAAATGGTTATATAAATGAAGTGTATCTCAAACAACCTCCTGGCATTGAAGATCATGAGTTTCCAGAGTATGTTTTCAAATTGAAGAAATCTTTGTACGGTCTGAAACAGGCTCCAAGAGCTTGGTATTATACACAAAGCAAATTTTTATTAAAAAATGATTTTGAAAGAGGTCAGGTTGACACTACTTTATTTAGAAAATCATATAAGAAAAACCTTCTTATATGTTGATGATATAATTTTAAGTTCTACTAATGGTAAGCTCTATCAAGAATTTTCTAAGTTGATGCATAATGAATTTGAGATGAGCATGATGGGAGAGCTAAAATTCTTTCTTGGAATCCAAATTCATCAAAGCCCAGATGATGTATTCATTCATCAAACTAAATATACTAGAGAATTGCTTAAGAAGATTAAAATTGATGAATGTAAGACTATGTCTACACCTTTGCATCCACATGATCTCTTGATAAGGATGAGTCAGGTAAAAAGGTGGATCGAAAGGTATACAGAGGGATGATTGGCTCTCTTTTGTACTTAACTTCATCCATAACTGATATTCTGTTTAGTGTGTGTGTGCGTGCCAAATTTCAGTCTTATCCTAAATAATCACATTTAGCAGTTGTTAAAATGATCTTTAGATATCTGAAAAGTACTACTAATCTTTGTTTGTGTTATAAGCCATCCTCTGAGTACATGTTAATAGGTTTTTGTGATGTTGACTACGCTGGAGATAAGCTAGAAAGGAAAAGTACCAATGGAAACTGTACATTCCTTGATGAGAATCTAATCTCTTGATCAGGCAAAAGATAAGGGACTATTGCTCTATCTACAATATAAGCAAAATATATTTTAACAGCCAGCTGTAGCATGCAATTGTTGTGGATGAAATATCAACTTGAAGATTTCAAAATCAATGAGAGTAACATTCCTATCTTCTGTGATAATACTTTAACTATATGTTTAACAAAAAATCCTATTTTACATTCGACGGCAAAACATATAAGAGACTAAACATCATTTTATAAGGGACTATGTCTAGAAGAATATTTTAGACATTAAAATTGTTGATACTGATCATCAATGAGCATATATTTTTACAAAACCCCATGTTAAGAACAAATTTAATTTTATATAGAAAAATCTAAACATTATGTTTACAAAGGAATGATCATGAAGTCCTGTATATTTTTTCCTCTAGTAAAATAGAGTAAATGCTTAAATATATATGTTCTACCTCTGTTGAAATTGAATTTTTTTTTTCTGTCTCTAGTCAATTAAAATTCAATTAATATTAATATGAAAAAGTTTTCTTATAGATTTTGTTTTGCAGGAGAATGTAGTTGGGACAAGTTTTTACCTTTGATAAAGTTGTTCTATAATAATAGCTATCGCTCCGGTATTAGTATGGGGCTATATACTAGGCCCTCCATAGTCGTAATTTTATGATCCCTTGGATAATTTTTTTTCATACTTCAATTCTTTTCTGTTTCCATTGTTAATTTCCTATAAAATAGAGAAGTACTTATAATTCTTTTTAAATATTTGTTAACTATGAATATTAAATTAAATTTATAATGAAAGTCAGAAAAATATAATACTTTAATCTTAGACCAATATTAACTTTTTCACAAAAAAACTAATATAACTTTGCCAGAGTATTTAAAATTTTCTAAGTTGCAATATATATATAATAATTTTTAAAGATTATTTAAAATTTTACGATAAAAATAAATTATCTTAGAAATATATTTTTAAATTTAAAGTTTTGATACAACCATAAATTTCTTTAACGTAAATTAATATATAATAATTTATAATCATATACATTAATGAATGTTTTTTCATAAATATCTCTCAGAGACTTTAAATGTCATTTAAATAATTTAAATGATAAAAAGTGAGCTAACTCAAAATCAGAAAATAAATAAATAACTTAAAATAACTAATTATTATGTTTGGACCAACTTATTTGTTTTGTAAAAAAACGTTTTGAAAAATCAATATACACTACGCCAAAAATGTTATTTTATAGCGCGCCTTTTATAGCACTTATTAAATAAAAGCGCTGTTGTATAATATTTTAAAATTAACGGAGACTACAACAGCGCTTTTTTGACAAGCGCTTTGGCAAAAGCGCTGTTGTAGGGTCATATAGGGTCACATAGCGCTTGCACATAATGTTTACAACATGTTTACAACGCTCTCACATAATGTTTTCAGCGCTTTTGGAGCGCTTTGAATACAAGCGCTGTAAAATATAGCGCTCCCACATTATGTTACAGAGCTTTTAAAGCGCTTTTTGTAAAAGTACCATAAAATACATGAGCTTTCACATAATTAAAGGACTTATTAGAGCGCTTTTTATACAAGCGCTGTAAAAGGCTTGCACTTTCACATAATTAAAGGACCTATTAGAGCGCTTTTTATACAAGCGCTGTAAAATGGTGCTTATTTCATAAAAATCATTCACTTTAAATAAATAAAAACAAATTTAATATGTTGTCCTACGAACCCTTATCTCCTCTACTCTGCGAACCCTCCTCTCCTCTACTGTGCGCCCATCTACTGGTCCTTTAAAACAAATTGGATATGTTGTCTCAGGTAATGTATTTATTAATTTGTTGTTGTTGTTGTCACTAAAACTGATAAATTCTTACTTAATAAATCATATAAAATCTGTTCTTTTTTGAAATTTGTTCGATCTGTTCTTTTTTGAAATCAGACTTGGACCTTGGTTTCCATTTTCCAATATTAGATATGTGTACTATAGATTGGTATAATGTTATCAATAGCTTATTATTTGTGTAACACTGCATTTATATAGGTCATATAAAATGGACTGGAAATGGATGTCTGCCAATCGATTGTCAAAAGAGTATGAAAATGGAGTGAAGGAGTTTATTGAGTTTGCAGTGAAGAATGCAAAAGATCCAAATCGAATCATTTGTCCTTGTTTAAAATTTTTTGGAAAACGCGTTAGAGCAGACCAATTGGAAGGACATTTAGTATGGCATGGAATTGATCAGAGCTATACATGTTGCATAAGACATGGTGAGAAAAAAAAAAGGGAACATTAATTTTGAGAATGGTTCGACATATGCTTCAACTGATTTCGACACAGATACATATGAGCGGGACCGAGTTGAGGAGATTGCAAAAGCAGTTGAAGAAGATCTTTGGGATTGTCCTAAAATGTTTGAGAGTTTGTTGAGTGATGCAGAGAAACCATTATATAATGGTTGTACTAAATTCACAAGATTGTCGGCGATATTAAAGTTGTACAACTTAAAAGCGAGTAATGGATGGTCTGATAAAAGCTTCATAGAATTATTAACACTCTTAAAAGATATGTTTCCAGATGATAATGAACTTCTCATTCGAACCTACGAGGCTAAACGAATTTTGTGCTCTATTGGCATGAGTTACGAAAGGATTCATGCGTGTCCTAACAATTTCATTTTATTTTGAAACGAATATGAATTACTAAAGGCGTGTCCGAAATGCAATGTGTCTCGATATAAGAAGAAATAATCTACTCCACCAAAAGTCGTGTGGTATTTTCCTATACCAAGATTTAGGCGCATCTCTCACAGTGAAGAAGGTTCAAAACACTTGACATGGCATGCAAATGAAAGAATTAGAGATGGAAAGTTTCGCCACCCTGCAGATTCTCCACAATGGGCAAAAATTGATCACGAGTATCCTGAATTCGGGAGAGAGTCAAGAAATCTACGACTTGCACTTTCTATTGATGGAATGAATCCACATGGTCTTCAAAGCATCTCACACAACATGTGGCCTGTGATTTTGTTGATTTATAACCTACCTCCATGGTTATGTATGAAGCGTAAGTTGATTATGTTGTCTCTAATAATTTCTAGACCCAAACAACCGGGGAATGATATCGACGTATACTTGACTCCTTTAATTGAAGATTTAAAAAATATGTGGGAAACATGTGTGGAAGTTTATGATGGGTATAAGAAAGAATGTTTCAATTTGAGGGCTATGTTGTTCGGCACAATTAACGATTTTCCAGCATATGGTAATTTATCATAATATAGCATTAAAGGTCAGTGTGCATGTCCTATATGTGAAGAGAGTACAAATTGGATGCGGTTGAAACATTGTAAGAAGAATGTATTTCTTGGACATCGTAGATTTTTATCTTATAGTCATCAGTATCGTGGGTGGAGAAATGCATTCAATGGAAAATCAGAGGAAGATACTACTCCTTTAGCACCGACTGGATATCAAATATTTGAAAAAGTACAAGGTTTGACCAATAAATTTGGCAAACCTTTTGCGGGAGAGCTTGTCAAAACTAGGTGGAAGAAAAAGTAAATTTTCTTTTAATTGCCATATTGGAAGTCATTGTATATAAGACATTTCCTCGATGTTATGCATATTGAAAAAATTGTATTTGATAGTGTTATTGGTACGTTACTCAATGTTCCAGGAAAGTCTAAGGATGGCATCAATGCAAGATTGGACTTGGCCAATATGGGAATAAGAAATGAATTGGGTCCCGTAAAGAAAGGAAATCGCACATATCTACCTCCAGCCGCTCATACTCTATCTAAAGGAAAAAATTGTTTTATGTAAATTTCTACAGGAAGTTAAAGTTCCAGAAGGATACTCTTCAAACATTAAAAATTTAGTTTGTATAAAAGACTTCAAGTTTAACGATTTGAAAACCCATGATTGTCATGTTCTAATGGAGCACTTGGTACCAATAGGTATACGTTCCATTTTACCTGAAAAAGTTCGACGAGCCATAACTAAATTATGTTTCTTCTTTAGAAAAATTTGTAGTAAAGTGATCGATCCTCAGAAATTACTGACATTGCAGAGGGAAATTGTTGTTACTTTGTGTGAGCTTCAAATGTATTTCCCACCCTCGTTTTTTGATATAATGGTTCACCTTACTGTTCATCTTATTAAGGATACACAACTTTGTGGGCCAGCTTATATGAGATGGATGTATCCGATAGAACGATATATGAAAATATTAAAAGGGTACGTAAAAAGTAGAAGTCAACCAGAAGGTTGTATTGTTGAATGGTAGATTGTCGAAGAAGCTGCTGAATTTTGTACAGAATATCTGTCCAATGTTGAATCCATAGAACTTCCCATGTCTCGTCATTCGGGAAGAATATCAGGAGAAGGGATAATTGGAAAGAGAGTAATAACTATATCAAGGACAGAATGGGAGCATGCATAATTGTATGTTCTAAACAATGATGATGAGGTTCAACCATATGTTACAATACACATGGATCAGTTATCTAGTTTGAACATGAATAGGAATCAAAATTGGATAACACGAGAGCACAATCGAAGTTTTATAACATGGCTAAAAAATCACATTAACTCAAAGTTTGATATAGACCCCGGTTCAATTTCACAGAGATTGAGGTTGCTAGCAAATGGTCCGAGTTTACATGTCTTTTCTTACACCGGTTATGTAATTAATGGCTACACATTTTATACCAAAGAACAAGATGATCAAACCACTATGCAAAATAGCGGAGTCACTCTCGTAGCTGAAGCGATGCATATCTCAAGTGCAAAAGAAAAAAACCTAATATATGCAAATCCATCATATTTTGGGGTTATCGAGCACATATGGAAGTTAGACTACACAATGTTTCATGTTCCCATATTTGGTTGCAAGTGGGTCAATAATAATAACGGTGTTCGGATTGAAGAGTTAAGGTTCTTGCTTGTCGATTTTAATAGGGTGGGATACAAAGATGAGCCTCTTATTTTAGCGTCGAAAGTTCAACAAGTGTTTTATGTCACTGATCCTGCTGATGATAAATGGTTCGTTGTCCTATCGACCAATAAAATAAGTGATGATAACAATAACGATGAAGATGTTGGTAATGATATTTTCTTTGCAACATCACAACCACATGAAATTGATTCAATTGATGATGGTTTATATCTTAGAGATGATCGTGATGAGGGAATTTTGGATTAATCCATCGTTTCGTATCGTTAAGGGACAAACAAATGTGAATCCCACCAGGAAAAGAAGAAGGGCATCTTAATGTGTTTAAGTGTTTTATATCAGCCATGTAATCTGAATTGAGTTCATGTAATTTAAGGATTTGATCTGCCAGAATTGAGCATTTTAGTATTTAGCTTGAACTGTATTTGATTTTCTGCTTATACTGATTTTCTGCTTATATTTATCTTGATCTTAGCGTTTTATACTAAGTTCATGTAATTTAAGTGTTTGACCTGCCAGAACTAATTTTCTGCTTGTATTGAACTTGAACTTGAAAAGGCTTTGTTTAAGTACTTCACATTTTTCTTGAACTTGAACTGATCCCAATATGAGCTGATCATGTAATTTAGCTTTGATATATAGGTATTTAACTAATTATTTGGAAGAAAAAAAAAATCCAAATATAGGTATTTTACTAATTATTTAGCATTTTACAAAAACTATACTAAAATTGTAATTTAACATATTTAACTTGAACCGAACATAAACTTGTAATTTTACAGCACTTTTGTCAATAAGCGCTGTAAAAAGCCTTTAAAAAAAATAAGGAGGTCTTTTAAAGCGCTTCTTGGACAAGCACTGTAAAAGACTTTTAAAAAATAAAATAAGGAGGTCTTTTAAAGTGCTTGTTCTATAAGCGCTGTAAAAGGGTCACACAGCGCTTTCACATAATAAAATAAAGGGGTCTTTTAAAGCGCTTTTTGAACAAGCGCCGTAAAAAGTTTTAAAAAATAAAATAATAAGGTCTTTTAAAGCGTTTGTTCTATAAGCACTGTAAAAGGGTCACATAGCGCCTGCACATAATAAAATAAAGAGGTCTTTTAAAGCGCTTTTTGGACAAGCGCTGTAAAAAGCTTTTAAAAAAATAAAATAAGGAGGTCGTTTACAGTGCTTTTGGACAAGCGCTTTAAAAGGCTTCTAAAAAAGCACTGTAATAGGCTTTTAAAAAATAAAATAAGGAGGTCTTTTACAGTGCTTTTTCAAAAAAGCGTTGTAATAGGGTTTTGTAACTAACTTGATAATAGTAAACCGCTTCAGTTTCCTCTTCATTACGTAATCTTCCCTATGATCTTTTGGCGTTGCGAAACCTCCTCCCCTTGATTTTCCTCCTCATTGCGAACCCTATTGTCCCTACGAACCCTATTATGAACCATTTCCATTGCGAACCATCTCCATCTTCGTTACTATCCCTATGAACCCTCATTACGTACTCCATACGAACCCTCGTTACGTATTTCTGGGAACCCTATTGTCCTACGAACCATTCGTATTTCTGCGCACTCTTCTCGCTGTTCCTACTTAACCGAAGTCGTAACTCTACGTACCCTACGTATTTCTGCGCACTCTTTAGGTAGAATTGGTTGCAAACAGATTTCACCACAGATAATGGTAATAATTTTTTAATCTGCAAAAACAGTCATAATTGTAACAACATTTCATCACACCAGTTCAAAGCATCGATTCACATATGAGCAAAATTGAATCAAGGCAACGATTCCAATTAATGTTAAAGCAAGATACATGTTATAGAATGGAGTTTATAAAAGGAATCTTCTTTTTTTCAGGCAACATACAGAATTGCATTGATAAAATCTTACAACAATTCTCACCAAACTACATTGCAAAAAATTGAGAAAATCTTGAACAAAAAAGTCTGGACTTGGAGTTTTGAAGAACATTGATTCAAACAATTGAACAACATTGAACATCAAACACATTGATCAATATCAAATACTTAGAAAAAATTCATCTAAGTGCTAGATAGTGTTGGACACATAAATATCCTCTCATTGAGAGTTAAATATATACAAAACAAACTCTTGAAATTTGGCTCGTTAGTGGCTGTTGTATTTGCGTCAATGTGTTGCAAAAGCAACCAGAAGGTTGGGTAGACTTAACTAGGTGAGGTTAAGTGATTTGTGTAATTCAAGCTGAATTATTTGAAACGTTTATTTTAATTTCAAGTTGTAATTCATGTTGAATTATAGCTAGTCAGGTTGGTGGTGGGTGTTTCTTCTTGCCTTTGCTTTTATTTTCTTGTGGGTGTTTCTTCTTGCCTTTGCTTTTATTCCTTGTGGGTGTTTCTTCTTGCCTTTGCTTTTATTTTCTGAATTGCTTTGATCACCAAGTCACGATTAAATTTCAAAAACAGTTTTAACAAATCATAACACAATTTAAACCCCCCCCTCCCCATTTCTTGTGTTATTGAAACTTCACAAAACTTCTTTCAGAACTAACAGACCAGAACCAAACCAAATTTTGGGTACCTAATAATAAAATAATCTATCTTGCAGATGTCCTTAGCAACAAATTTGAAACACCAGTCAATTAAAATTCAATTAACGACAGTGGTTATCATGTTGTCTTCAATCAAAATTCATGTAAGGCAATAAGTAAAATAGATGGAAAGCATAAAATCCAACATTTCATATTATCGTCAAGTTGGTTGCATATGTTATATATTGAATACCAAAGGGAATCTTGGTAAGTTTGAGATACTCTAAAGTGCACCTTTTTGAGATACTTTAAAAGGTATAAAATCTATAGGGCTCGTTTGATGGACCGGATAGGATAGGCACAGGATATGATAAGTAGCAGGATAGAGACAAGATAGGATATTGGTAGGATAAAGAGTTATCATGTCATGTGTTTGATGTGCACATGATAACAAACTTGATAAGATTAGTTTATCCTATTCAGCGTTTGATACACAACAGATAACAAGATGATATGATTTATATTTTGATAAAATGACAAATTTGTCCTTAAAATCTATTTAATTTTTTTTCTTTCAAAATAACATTCATATAATTTTTTATAAATAAATAAAAATGCTAAAAAAATGTAAATAATTTATGAAGTAATTTTATATACTTGAAAAAATTGTGATTTCTCTATCCATCACAATTGAAGAATGACTCACTATCATAAAAATTGTGATTTCTTTATCTATCACAATTGAAGAATGACTCACTATCATAAAAATGTAAATAATTTATGAAGTAATTTTATATACTTGAAAAAATTGTGATTTCTCTATCTATCACAATTGAAGAATGACTCACTATCATAAAAATTGTGATTTCTTTATCTATCACAATTGAATAATGACTCACTATCATAAAAATGTAAATAATTTATGAAGTAATTTTATATACTTGAAAAAATTGTGATTTCTCTATCTATCACAATTGAAGAATGACTTAGAGTTTGTTTGATTCAAATCCCAAAAACTCTATTTTAGTATTTTAAAATTTAAAAACTAAATAAATTTTTTGTATTACTTGTTTTTAAAAACTGTTTTCTAAAACTATTTTTAATATTATACTTTTTAAAACTAAAAAAGCAAAACAGATAAATGGTGTTTTACTTTTTATTTTTCAGTTTTTTTAATTATCTAGTCAAAGACTACTTTAAAAAATTAAAGTTGCAAACAAATTTTTTGTAAATTTCTTTTTAAAAACAATTTTTTAAAATTTATTTATAAAATAGTTTTCAAAAACTAAAAAGTAAAACACAATCAAGCCCTTACTATCATAACATCATCTCAAAATGAAAATAATTATTATTTTTCATCAAGTTTTTTTTATATTATTATAGAATAAAATAAATAAGAAAACAACCAAAAACATCATATATATATATATATATATATATATATATATATATAT